>JAJMKP010000007.1:0-533093 GCA_030569295.1 Taiozyma yuanshanica
GTCAAGTCCAAAATCCAAGACAAAGAAGGTATCCCACCTGACCAACAACGTTTAATCTTTGCTGGTAAACAATTAGAGGATGGCAGAACTTTATCTGACTACAACATCCAAAAAGAATCCACTCTTCACCTAGTTTTGAGATTGAGAGGTGGTATGCAAATCTTTGTCAAGACTTTGACCGGTAAGACTATCACCTTAGGAGTTGAATCATCAGATACTATTGACAATGTCAAGTCCAAAATCCAAGACAAAGAAGGTATCCCACCTGACCAACAACGTTTAATCTTTGCTGGTAAACAATTAGAGGATGGTAGAACCTTATCTGACTATAACATCCAAAAAGAATCCACTCTTCACCTAGTCTTGAGATTGAGAGGTGGTTCTTTTTGAACTTATCTACATTGCGCTAAAAGTCATTTTTTTATGCTGTTAATGCTTAGTAGACCACTTATATGATGATTGATGATGAAGGTCTTTTATTTTTTTTTTGAGTTAAGAATGTTTATGTGAGAAGTGCAGAGATACAGCAATTTACTTAAAAAACTCCTTTTTTTTGAAACCATTTGGATTAACCAGATCTTTATAAATAATAATATATATATTTGATTTCGGTTAGATGATGCTATAGTTCAGCAAATGAGCTTTAAGATAGTGTATTGTTGATTTCCACTTGGACAATGGACGACAGTTCTCTTTCTTTGTACTCTATCAATTCTGTTCTGACACCGTCTGTTAACGCATTGTTGTTGATATCAATTAAAGATTTACCAGCACGAACGGTCTGGATCTTCACATTCTCGACATCAGATGATTTGGTGTTCTTTCTGATAATCTCTTTGAATACTGCCAACAGTTGTGATGCATCATCTTTATAAATAACAACATTCTTCAAAACTTTTGCAACTTTGGATAACCCCTCAACAACAGCAATCTGTGATCTCCAAGTTGGGATATAGATGGTTTGTGTATAAGTATTAATCAATGCCTTCAAAATGAACCTCAACAGGTCTCTGTGGTATTTACCTTCATAGGCTTGGAAGGTTGTAGTCAATGAAGAAAGCGCTCTCATTCTATCTGCTTCTCTGGTCAAGTTTTTCTTCGTTGCTACCACGTTGACGGTCTTCTGCTTTTCTGTCTTCTTATCATCATCATCATCTTCTTCATCATCTGATTCGTAGTAATTGTCACTAAGTAAACTTTCAAAAATTTCAATGACATCATCGTAGAGCTCATCATTTGGGTATTCATGTAAAAAGGCACCTAAAGAAACTATTGAATGTTTCTGATAATCCTTATTTCGTCTCTTGGCCTCCACAATGACAATCTTACTGATCTTTGACAAAAGTTCAGGACGTCCATCTATATGTTTCTTGGACTTTGTCGCTAACGATACCAAAGCGGTCAAAACATCCTCTTTGCCAGCCCAGGATCTACCTTTACAAGCATCAATCAAAACATCAAACAGCCCATCAATCACTTTAGTACTAATGCCATCACTGTCAATCGCATTACAGGCTTTAGCAATACTCTTGGCCGCAACTTGTCGAATTAAAAAATGTTGTGAGTTGATGTTTTCCTTCACCAGATCAACAATTTCATGGATATATAGCTTAACAGCGCCATTACCTGATGTATTATCCGACCACTCGTTATTGAAAAGGGTAGCAACGTCCTTCACTGGATCATTCTTACCAATGAATGCAACTGGCAAAAAAGCACTCGCAACCGATGCAAATCTATCTCCCGAATATTTGGAAACAGCTTCAGAGGCAATAGCAGCCACGACCCTTAACTTTTCATCTTCTGAATCAAAGTAATAAATTTGAATCTTTTTGGCGTACTTCACAACACTCTCAACCGAACAAACACGACAAACATAACCCGCAGCAGTGGCAAACGAGGAGGAAACAGTGGTGTTTATGTCTTTCAATTGAGAAACGCATATAGCCAACAATTCATCACCATGTGGTTTAATCAATTGTAAATGTCTGATGACCAGTGTTACGATAACTCTTGAGGCTGCAGCCTTGGATGGTAAGCCAACAGATTTCTTAACTGTGGACTGTAACTTTTGGATGACTTCAGAAATAGTGTCATCATCAATCAAATCAATCAATTTTTCTAGAGCATTCATCATTGGAGAAGAGCCAATGCCTTGAAGTCTCTTTGCGTCGATGTCACTGCTCTTCAATTTATACTTATCAGCATTCAAGGCTAAATAATTTGCAATTTGAGGCTCAAGAATGGACATTAATTGAACAAACTGATCAATTAATTGAGCAATGAATGGTTTGATTGCTTTACCTGATTTCCTCACTAATGTTAGAATAGTCTCAAGAGCAAAACTCTTGACATCATCAGCATCACTTAAAATACCTTTGTTGCCTAACAAGAAAGGAATCAATTTCGTCAACACTTCCTGAGCACGAGTCTCAGAAGCACCTGACTCAACACTCATACTATTAACTAGAGTTTGCGATAAACTTCTAGTAAGACCACTACCGGCCTTTCTAACACTTTCTTTGATATCATCAATGGCTCTAAATGCCATAGTCCAGATATCTTCCATATCATCTTCATACTTCTCAAGGCTTAATATTTGTAGAAGATCAGTCAGAGCAACTGTACTTGCCTCTCTGACCCTCCATTCTTTGTCACCCATGCTATTCAATAACTCTTTTAAAATCAATTTGTAATAGTTCTCAATGGTTTTGGAAGAATCTTGGATGATAGTGGACCAAATATCATTCATGGATCTGGAAACTGAAGGACTTGGATCAAATCTGTACCTGTATAGCTTAGGGATCAATCGATTGGCCAACGATTCATTTTCGAACAATAACTTGTCTAAACTTGATTTGGACATAATGTTACTCAAACCAAAAGCAATACCCTTTCTAGACGACCACAACGCAGATGACTTGGCTAATGACATAAATTTATAAACCAAACTTGGATCACCAACTTCTGAGGCTAAACTTATGATATCCTTGTAAGTGGATATAGAACCATCGTCTGTTTTCAAGACACCAGGCTCAAACAATTGAGTGTCCTCGGAAACCGAACCAGCTGCCAATCTATGGCTTGAATTTGAATCTGTGAAAGATCTTAACAAACTTTTGACAAGAGTTTCCTTCAAATCAGAATTACCCAAGTCATAAACTAAACTCAAACCTTTCGAAGCAGCTTCCTGCACTAATTCCTCTCTATCAGCTAAGAACTTCATGAATGTGACGTGTATGACACTCGAGCTATCAATAATGTAAGGCAAGTCACTCGAATACTGAACCAATGATAATAGCCAAATGCAGCCAGCTCTTCTCAAATTAGGCTTATTACTTGCCGCTGCAGATAGGACCTTGTTCAAAATAAACTGCGATCTCTTTCTACGATCGAAGACCCTTTCCACGATAGAGTTATCTTGGACATCTCTAGATTGCCTCAAAAATTTAGAGTCCCAACCAGTTGCTAAGATTGAAAAGGCTTCACCAGATGTGAATAAGACTTCGACCTGTTTGGTGTTATAAGTTTCATAAATGATTGATTCTAGCTCTGTTAAGCTGTCTACTATTGATTCTTGCTCTGATAATGACAGCAGAGCCATAACGACGATGGAATTCTCATTCAACTTCTTGACTTTTGGTTTCAAGATTTCGATAATCTCTTTTTTAAATTCATCGACAATGCTACTACTCAATACAGGACCAAATCCACCATATTTAGCAATTTCACCAATAGCAGTGACAGAAACATCGCTCAACTTTAAGTCATTGGACTTTGCACCCTCAATAAGAATAGTAAAAGTCTTCTTGATCAACTCGTCACTTAGGATAGCTTCACGGCCACGAAGTATTAGTCTTGAGATGAGATAGCCAACTGATAATATTTTTCCATGGCTGGAGATCTGCTTGATATCATTATTCTCAAAGTAGATCAGCAATTCATCCAAAAATGTCAAAACAGAATGATCACTGGAAGATTCATGACTACCAATGATCCCAATCAAGTTTGCAGCATAACGAACATAAGTATCGCTTGAAATCTTACCAGTATCAATGACTGAGATTAGTCCCGAAACCTTTGAAGTTAAAGAGGCGATGATAGATTGAGATGATAAGGAGACAAGTTTCAGTAAAACTTTGCCAAATATTGGATTAGAATCATGTGAGATTGCAGGTGATTTCGTATTTTTCGTAAATTCAGTGAATAAAACGGCAATATACTCTGACAGTTTCTGTAATTGTGGAAGTTTTTCCTTGGTTAGTCTAATCACAGTAGAGTCGAGCTCCAAACCCTTCTCTAATCTAACAGACCATTCTTGGTCAGGAACAATGACCGTTGATTTGCCCTCGATGGCTTCAGCGACCAGTGCTTGAAGTAGAAACTGAATGGCACATGGGAGAGCATGTCTTAGAGCTGCTGTATCCCTATTCTCGGAATACTCAATCGCTTTGAGTAATTCCTCTACTAGCTCATCAAACTTTGGAAACTCAACTTTGTTCCCAGCACCTAATAATTCACTAGTGGACTTGAACTCGTTCGTGTTAGAAGATTGTAGGAGGTTAAACCAGTAAGGATGTAGACCCTTTTGAGCCTCTTCGATGACGTCCGATCTATTCTTCGTAGAAGTTCCTAGAATGTTTAACAATCTAGCTTCTGGATCATTGAATGGAAACGCAGTATTCAAATATTTTAACGAAGTGAATCTCACAGCATGAATAGCGTCGCCTTCGCTTCTTTGGAAATCATCATTTTCAAGATAAGATTTCAATAAACTCTTCAAAACGGATTTTGGTTCTGCTGGCAGCAGAGGCAAATGTATGACCAACCCACCTAGGGCTTCTTGAATGGTGGATCTGACTTCATTAATATCACCCAATAACGAATCAAACAAGAATTCAATATATGACAAGTCTTTTAACAAGTTAGGATTCTTCTTTAAAATATCGCCCAACGCCTCATATTGTAATCTTCTTTGTTTGATCTGGGGTTCAAATGATGAACCTTGTGCAACTTGAAATCTGGGCCAGCCATCAGAGTGAAGATTGTTTCGTAGCTGAGCAGCCACATTTAGGGAGTATTCTTCAGAACCAATATGATCAGCACTATTGTGGGCAACCCATTGAATGAATTGAATGGTGGCAGATTTCAGTTTTGGATGTCGGTTGTTATTCAAACCAATAGATGTCACAATTGGAATGGCTTCATGACTGGTAGCAACTTTACTTCCAATTAGCACAGAAAGAAATCTCTCCTGGACAGCAGGCTTCACTGGCGATCTAGGAACAGTCTTATCACCGACATACAATGAAATAATGCGATTGATCACAGATTGGTTCTCGCGTGGAGTAGTGATCTTTCTCAGTAGGCTAGAACATGCGTTACCAACCTTGTCACTTGAATCTCTGTCACCGATCAATAGAAGGATATATATCTTCTCATCATCCAATAATGAGATGAAGGAAGCGACGTCTTCTTTCACAGATGCTAAATCTTCTGCTTTGTAGGAGACACCGGCGTCATAAGTTAGAAAACTGACATCAGCAGCACTTAGACCAGGACACGTATACCCTCTAGGAATGACACCGTCATTGTTGATGACAGGAACAAGAAGGAACAGCTTTTCAAACTTATCTACAATGTAGGTTTCATCATTAGCATCAATAGTTAGCTCTTCCTTCGCCTTCTTAAAATCATCACTACCACGATCCGGGGTCTTCCAGTCTTTCAACAACTTGGTGAAAACATGGAACAATCTTGCTGCAACTCCACCAGTGAATGTGTGTATATCTTTAAGTGTGACGTTTATCAACTCTTTCTTCTCCGAGGCAATCAATCTGTCGATACCTTTTGATACGAACAATAATGAGTATAGCTGAACGGTGGATGCATCAGTGCCCTCAGAGACATTTGGCTTCTTTGCCTGATCTAATAACTTCCTGACCGGCAATTTCAACGATGGAGCAGCATTGATTCTTGGGATGATATTCTGGATGAATTTCAGGACTTGCTGGCGAACTGCAGCATGCTGGGATGCTAACTTTAATAATAATGGGCATAGGTAAAGATCTAGCGATGCTTGCAGCTTTGATTCATTGTCTGCTAGAGCAATCCGAAGCTCCACTTTATCAATTAGGGAAAGCTCAGCCTCAGCCATCTTTGTGAGAGTGTAGAATTGAGTGTAGTTCGGCTATGGTTATTTTGCTGGAGAGAGTTTTGATTTTGGTGGCGATAAAAAATATAAACAGATCGAGATGATGCTTTTCCGGGAACAATGGGTCTTTCTACTATTCAAGTCCCTCGTAGCAAAGGGTCATTAACATTAAAATATATACAAAAGTCTATGGGTTCATCATGCGTCATATTTTAGTGATTCTCACACCATTCTTTCTGTGGTGTTTAGGACAATTGTAACAACTGCACTCTTCAAAAGTACACTGACAATCGTGTATGAACATTTCTTCATCGTCTTTCTCCAACTTAAGCACTGGCTCATCCCAGAATGCCACCCTGACACCATCAATGAGCCTCACACCTTCTGAGATGCCATGCTTGATGCAGTTAAAACATTTGCATTCAGAAGGATCACAACCGCAATCTTCTTCGAACATCTCTTGCAGTAACAATTCGTCAATAGTATGGAAGTTAATGAGGTCTTCCGCCTTTGGTTCTGGCGTATGACCATTATGTATTGTGCCTGGTTGAACATTTATCTTCTCCGATTCATTATCATTGGTTAGGCGTCGGTTAATGTTGTGAATGCTCATATCTCTCAATTCAGATGGCGTTGAGCCCGTAGTTGATGAGTCCAGAATTCCATACTCTCTCAGTTCCTCATTGGTGCGATGTATTAGACAGCCAGGACAACCACATTCTGGACCACAATCACATTCATCTGCACAACCGTCAGTGACAAACATATCAAATAATTGTGATGACTTCCCTTGTGGAGGTAATTGCTCACCAAATGTCCTCATGCTATCGAGATGTTGACCTGCATCTGGGTAATTAAATTGTTCGTTGCGTTGGCCCGGTTGCTGTAACAGCTGTGGTTGTGGCTGGTTGTTTTCAAGTTGTTTCTGATATACGCTTAAATACTTGTCGAAGTTTGTTTGTGAAAGCATAGCGTGTAACTGATCAACAGTGTAGACGGGTTGTGTTTCTGGCTGTGGCGGTACTTCCATTAGCCGCGATGATTGTGGTTGTGGTTGTTGTAGAAGCTGTTGGGATTGAAAAGGTTGAACTTGGTTATAGTGAAATTGATGTTGGTATTCAGTGAAATCCAGACCAGGAACTTGACTGACTTTCAAAGTTTTAAGAGCCTTCAATGAGGATGTCTTCTTAGAACATGCTGAACTCTTTGTGTGTTTAGGTTTACCGACAGCATGAAGTTTGAACTTTGTAGTTGATGAGCCACTGTATGGGCCAACAAAGTCTAAGCTACCCCCGTTAACATCAACAAACTCTCTTTTAGAAGCTTTCAGTAAGATTACGCCGCTTTGGTTACCACACCGACAAGCATCTATACTTTGAGCACAACATGAAGCTTTTGGCAGTTTTTTAACACTGCAACAGCTTCTTTGTGAATCCTCCTGTGTTTTTGATGATTTTCCACTGCAGCAGGAACCCTTTGAATTTTCTTGTTTAGGCTTATTGGCAGCTGTAGCATCAGCAACAGAAGCGTGAATGTCCACTTCTTCTCTCGACAGCACCAGCTCAGACTCAGTAACGGCGATTCTGTGTGTTTGATTCAGTGAAGGACGACCTCTCCCTCTAACTTGCACCAACGGTCTGGCCGAATGTCTGCATGTTGAGGACCTGTGCCCACGTATACATTGGACACATGCATATTTTTCACCATCAACTAAAATCATACTCGTAGGGGAGTTTCAACTATGCTCATGCACTTGATAATTATTGTAATCAACACAAACAATGACCTTCAAGAGATGTTAATACAGTAAAGTTTTTTTACTCTTTTTGTTAGGAAGGTTATCAGGGCTTCATAACCAGACTATGACAAAAACAACAGTTTAATCCGCCTAAGCTAAAATTTGTGGTTAAAATCTTTGATAGGCTGACAAGTAGGTTAAATAAAAGCAGTGATACTATGAGCAAATATTTCTCAATACAGAAAGTGGAAACCAGCAGCTCTATTCTTGACGCTAGTTCGATCCTAAGAAGGTTCCATCTTTGAAAAAATTCGCGGATTGCTTGACTTCGAAAACTAGCAAAATCGGATTTGTGGCCTGAACTGAGTCACAGAATCAGAGCTCTGGTTTCTGACTCGCCTCAGCCGAACCAAAAAAACGAGTTAGAAATTCTTATTCTCCTCCTGATAACCGCATCAGATTCAGAGATATTCGTATAGTGTGTAAACTTTTATTACCTTGTTGAGTCATAGAGGAGTTATAGAACGGAGTCGATTATTTGTTAAAACTTAGAAGCTCTAATCACTGCAAGCATACTGAGCTCATAACAGGCTGGAAAAATTATAAAACATCTAGGACCTGCATTTTCAATTCATACTACTGGCATTCTTTCGTACTACTTGTGAACAATAAGAAAATTTACCATTAATCTGTGATTGTTGCTACAATATGGGTAAATCTAAAGAGTCATATAGTGAGAAGGTGGAGGAAGAGACTGTGGAAAGATTTAGACCATGGGGTATACTGAAGAAACTTTCAGATAAATTGGATGCCTTTGGGGTTGAAACCAGAGGTATTGAACGTATCCAACCTTTCGAAAGATCTACCAATAAGTCCGATCAATTCTTATCCGTGATAGGATTTTGGATCTCTGCAGCTGGTGGTCTATCATCCATGTCTACTTTCCTTCTAGGAACCACTATCTTTCAACTTACATTCCACCAATCTGTCAAATACGGATTGATTGGTCACCTCATCGGTTGTGCAATTGCTGGTTACTGTGCCACTATGGGTCCAAGATCTGGTTGTAGACAGATGGTTACTGCTAGATTTTTGTTCGGATGGTGGTTTGTTAAGTTTGTGGCTTTGATTGGTTGTGTTGGTGTTTTAGGTTGGTCTGTTGTGAACTGTGTTGTTGGTGGTCAAATATTAGCTAGTGTTTCCGAGGGTAAAGTTCCATTAGCTGTTGGTATTATCGTTGTTGCCATTTCAAGTTTCTTGGTTTCTATTTTTGGTATCAAGCAGCTGTTAAGAGTGGAGAAATACATTGCAGTACCTGTCATTACTTCCTTTTTGCTTCTTTACATTTCATCTTCTAACAAATTCTCCGAATTGGAAACATTTTCAAATGCTGATATCGACTCAAAGACAACTACTGGTAATATTCTATCCTTTATCAGCTTGGCATATGCCGTCACTGCTACTTGGGGTACAATCACATCAGATTACTACATTTTATTTCCAGAGTCCACACCATCTTATCAAGTGTTTTTCTTGACTTTCTTTGGTATCGCTGTTCCAACCACATTTGTTGCTGTATTAGGTTGTATTTTGAGTACTTTATCAATGGTTGAGCCAGGATATGTGGCAGCATACGGTGAATACGGAATGGGTGGTGCCTTAACTCAAGGTTTTAGCCGTTGGAACGGGTTTGGTAAATTTCTAACGGTTGTGCTATTGTTATCATTAATTGCAAACAACATCATTAACACTTATTCGGCAGCCTTCTCATTTCAGTTGACCGCTATTTGGCTAGCTAAGATCCCTAGATGGTTATGGGCCATTGTGATCACCTGTGGATATTTAGCATGTGCTTTGATCGGCAGAAACAGTTTCAGCGACGTGTTGGGTAATTTTTTACCTATGATTGGTTATTGGGTTTCCATGTATTTCATTTTGTTATTAGAAGAGAATGTTATTTTCAGAAAATACTTCTTACATCTATACACTAAAGAATTCCCACCACATTCAACTTCACAAGAGGACCTCCCTGTGCCGCTAAAGGCCAGAAAACAGAACTACAATTGGAGCGCATGGAACGACTATGGAGTCTTGACCCATGGATATGCCGCTATGTTCGCCTTCCTATGTGGTATCCCTGGTGCTGTCTTGGGTATGTGCCAGCATTACTATGTTGGTGTTATTGCACAAAAGATTGGTGAATATGGTGGTGATATTGGAATGTGGCTGACAATGGGTATTTCAGGTGCCGTGTTTCCTGCTTTGAGATACCTGGAGTTGAAGAAGTTTGGTCGTTAAGTCAACATATTCTAAAATACCCTACCAATTATACAGAGACTGTTTATTGTCTGTTATTATATTGAACTAGTTCCTTATGTATGTGTTCATGTCATGTATTTCAGTAAATAACCTCAAACGCATATCGATCACGTCGCAGGATGGAAATCTGCACAAATCAATAGGAATAAATAGGAATAAATAAGAATAAATAAGAATAAATAGGTGATCATTAAGGAATGATGTGAATCAGGCCCGCTTAGATGTCAGTTCTAGTAACATTCTTAATATCGAATGCCTCCTCAGCAAACAAACTAGTCTTTTTACCATGTGGTTCACAACTTTTTCTCTTCCCGCCTAAAGGACCAGGGGTACCCTTTCCAGCTTTAAGATCTTTGAGGGTCTGAATTATCCCATCGACAGTCAAATCCTCGTAATAAATATTGTTGATCTCTGCAACTGGAGCATTGGCACATGCACCAGAGCACTCAACCTCCTCTAATGAAAAAAATCCATCAGCATTGTTCGTTTTCAAATACTCCTTTGCAGCAGCGTAAACGTCTTCTGCACCACGGAGCATACAAGAAATATTAGTACAAATCCCAACGTCGACCTTCCCAATTGGCTGTCTTTTGAACATAGTGTAGAAAGTAGCCACTTCGTAGACTCTCATCGGTGGGACCTCAAGGATTTTTGCAACTTCATTCATGACACCAATTGAACAGTACCCATGTTGTTTCTGACCAAGACCTAACAGGGGCATTATCGCTGCCTTCTTGTACTGTGTTGGGTACTTTGCAATGATCTCATTGACTGTCTTTGAGTTCTCAGAATTGAATGTGAATTTGTTTTGTGGGTTGTTATCAGGGGTGTTTCTATGAATACCGTCAATGTGTTGATACCGTTTAGCCACAAAATGCCCAGCAGCGCTGACTCTAATAGAAGGAGAAGAAATTATCCCCAGAGATCTCAGAGACAACATGGTAAGAGGTGAATTGTCGTGATTATTTATCTCGTTAACTTTCCTCTGGGGTTAGTTTCTTTTTACCCATTTTGATTTCCTATTACAAGATTGTCGGTAGTTGGCAGAAAATAGGGTAACTCAGAAAGGCAATACATATTCGCGCTCATAACCCGTCTCGGAATATGGAAAAGTTCCATTGCTTATTCGATCCGACCGGCTATGTATATACATTAATATTTTGTGGTATCGTACGAGGAGGAGAGCTTGCTTTCGAAACTTCTGCACTACTAACTTAGGTAAACAGCTTTTTATTACTTGATTTGTACTCTTGTATGGAGAAAAGTTTCCAGTGAACCTGACTAGAGCGAGTGCCCACCATCATTATCACGACCACCCACCACCTACTATCACCTACCACCTAGGATGATCCGCCGACCTTGGAGGGTCCGGGCGAGACATGAGCCTGGGCTTTGAGCGCGACACCTCCACTTGGAGAGTGCATTGTGATGCACAGAGATGCATAGCGATGCGTGAGCCAGAATTCTTTGAGTCGCAAGGGAACTAGAATTGACTATCTCCTGCGCAGAACTATGCATTAAATGAGCACTTCATAACTGGAAAGGTGCATAGACTGTGAAACTCTAATCGCTGGAGCTTCTGGAGTCTCAGTCGACTCAGGCCATGAGTATGATGGATATATAGGAGTTAAGACCTTATAAAGCCATAGAGCATTTAACGAGGAGTTTAATTACCCGTTTAGTGCGAGAAATACTTGGGAACCAGCTTGAGCAGTGTGGGATTCTTCCTTGTGATCTTCTCTTTTTTCTATTGCCTAAGCTTTTTGCGTTGTTATTTTTTTGGTCCAGGCCCACAAAAATTAGCGGGTCAGAATCCAGGAACGGCCATGAAAATCAGTGAGATATCCCAGTACTGAAAAAGGCTGTTCTAGATTTCAAGCTTGTGAACGGAAAAAATAATTAAACCAAGAAAAAAGTATAAATCAAATTTGGTAGAACTTGAAAATCAAAATTTTCTTCTTACACTCTGATAGTTCCGTTTCCTTCGACCCTTACTGACTTATCCCTATTGATCAAGTTTCTATAACGTTTCATCGTTCACCACTGTTTTATATTTGTTCACTTAGCCGAAACCGATTCACTTTCACTCGGTTTTTAGAAATCCATAGAGAGAGAGCTGAGCTAATCATAAGAGCTTGAACTTGATTTATCATCTGACAGCCATGTCGAATCCAAAATATCAGAAGATATACCAATTGGAAGGTTTGCTCGAGGATGGCAAAGTGGTACCTAGAGTCTTTTTTCAACAACTAAGAGCCAAGGCTAGAGATACAGATTTTCTTCATGATTTCGACCCAGATATCTTTATCCGATTGTTGAGTGGTATATTTATAAGATTGACTGAATTGGAAGATCAACTTGATATAATCAGCACAATCTCGAACATTCTCCTTACGAATGAAAATTTGAGAAACATAACAAGGGAACAAAATCCAAATGCCGTTGATGCCCTATCTTCAACTATTCCCAAACTATTCAATGTTTTGGATCATGTAAGCGAACTCCAAATCAACTCTGAGTCACAATTCAAAGATTATTTACCAATCTTTAGATTATACTTTTTGTTGTCACATAACAGAGAACTCTTACCATTGTTGAAAACTTCCATATTGAAGATTACTGGAAAGTTGCTGAATTTTGTTACGATGTCAAGTTCTGAATCATCTAACTTGAATGTCATCATTGTGGAAATTTTGAAGATCATATACAGTTATGTACACCAAGCTGAAGACACGGCTGGTATTGATTCCTCTTTTGTGTTGAGTTGTAACAAGTTCCAACTGCTTTATGCCAAAGAGATTCCAAATAAAGAATACGATGAAATTTTGCAACATTTTGGCAATATCTTGTTAGCAATTTCACCTGAAGTACTAAGAAACTATATGATGAATAAATTCAAGTTTGCAGAGAATGGAGTGCGCCTTCTTAACAGAATCGCTTCGCAGGAGATCACTCTTGGTGCTTCATCCCCGGTGCCAAGTTTATTAACACTAAGTGTGTTGATTGATATTGACTCAACAGAGACCTCCGGGGTACTCTCTCACGTTCAAGAGAATCTTCAACTTTCAGAGTTGGAGACATTGAAAGTTCAGGATCCAAATTTCAGACATGCATTGATGGACTTAAGAGCTAAGCTTATTCAAGGCTCAGATACAGAAAAAGGACATCAAGACGGTCCAATCACTTCCTTCACCGGTGCAACTAGCTTCATATCATCTCCTCTGGATGACCTAGGTAAAATAGTTGAAGATGGTAGCGAGTCATACCATTCAGTCAGATCACAAACAAAAATTAATGGAACTGTCCCTCGTTTTGAAGAGTTATCAGAGGAGGAGCAGAATCTAGAGATCAATAAGATGAACGACTTGTTTGATCGAATTGAGAAGAATGGAATCTTCAAACTAAAGATGAAATGAATCTCTACTTTCAAAATACCCGACAATTGAGTCCATCGCATTCCTTTCAAATATTTATTTGCATGTTACACATACTTTCCTTTTTTGCATGATACTAGCACACTGCTATTTTGTTATTTTCTTTTGGCGCATTTACTGAATTCTGCATGATTAATTTTATTTATTTTGGTGTTTCTTTGTTAGCATCTTATGGATGCTACTATTGATTTTCAAGTATTATATATAAAGAGTTTAATTTTCCGGCTTGCACTCTTGTTGTGTTCCCTTCCATTTAATTTAATCCACATCTTACTTATACTTTGCCTTGTCCTACGATTGAAAGAGATATGTTTAACTAATGAATGATTATATATTATAACTTTTGATATTAGTATCAATGTATGTATAACGTTGATGGTTCTACTTACCATGAGAAATTGATTATTGATGTGGAACTACATTGATCCTTTAGGCTATAATGCTTAATCGAGTACAAAATGTAACTTACTACAACTGTAACTAGAGTGATGAGTTCCAACTTCCCAGTCTGATTTTGACTAAATTGCGCGACTGGTGAACTTTGAGCTCCCGTCTCCGGCATAAATCGGAGGACCTCTTTATCATATCTTCTTCAAGGAACCATGATTACCATGATTACCAGTTTTCTGAATTGATTATGACTCAAAGGATTAAACCGTTGGAAACTCTTCCTGAATTGTCCATAGATGCTTCTCTTCTCCGTTTTCCCCATGTTTCTCAAAATCTGTGTTCGCCGCCTTACAAACTCTCGCTCTGTGATTGGTTTACCGGGGCATCTCGCCGGTAACGGAGCGGTACCGGCTGGTGATACATCGTAGTCGACATCTGCTAAAAAAAAAGCTGGAAGATGCTGAATCATATTTAGAAGACTCTTTCGCTCCTCTAAATATATTCTTCTTGACCTCTTGTCCAGAGACAAACCCTCACATACAATGGCTCAATCCACTACACAACCAAAGACTCTTTATGATAAGGTCTTTGAAGATCACATTGTCCATAAAGACGAATCTGGTTCTTACCTACTATATATTGACAGACATTTAGTCCATGAAGTTACATCTCCACAAGCTTTTGAAGGCCTAGCTAACGCTGGAAGACAAGTCAGAAGAAAAGACTGTACTCTAGCTACTGTTGATCATAACATCCCAACTGAATCAAGAGCCAATTTCAAATCAACTGAAACTTTCATCAAACAACAAGACTCAAGATTACAAGTTCAGACTTTAGAACAAAACGTCAAAGACTTTGATATCACTTTCTTTGGCATGACTGATGATAGACAAGGTATCGTCCATATTATCGGTCCAGAACAGGGTTTCACCCTACCAGGTACCACCGTTGTTTGTGGTGATTCGCACACTTCTACCCATGGTGCCTTTGGTGCTTTAGCTTTCGGTATTGGTACTTCAGAAGTTGAACACGTCTTGGCTACTCAAACAGTCATCCAGGCCAAATCAAAGAACATGAGAATCTTCATCGATGGTGATCTATCCCCAGGTATCACTTCAAAGGATTTAGTCCTACATGTCATTGGTGTCATTGGTACTGCTGGTGGTACCGGTTCAGTAATTGAATTTGCTGGTAAGGCCATTGAAAACTTATCAATGGAAGCTAGGATGTCTATTTGTAATATGGCTATTGAAGCTGGTGCCAGGGCTGGTATGATCAAACCTGATCAAACCACTTTTGACTACATCAAGGGTCGACCATTAGCTCCAAAAGGTGCAGAATACGAGAAAGCTGTTGCCTACTGGAAAACTCTCCATACTGATGAAGGTGCTCATTTTGACCGGGATGTCACTATTAAAGCTTCAGATATCGTCCCAACTATAACTTGGGGTACTTCTCCACAAGATGCCTTGCCAATCACTGGTAAAGTTCCTGACCCAGCTAATGTTACTGATCCAATCAAGAAATCAGGTATGGAAAGGGCTTTGAAATACATGGGTTTAACTCCAAATGTTCCATTCAAAGAAATTCCAATCGATAAAGTCTTCATCGGCTCTTGTACCAATGCTCGTATTGAAGATTTGAGAGCCGCAGCTAGAGTTGTCAAGGGTAAAAAGAAAGCTGCTAACGTTAAACGTTGTCTTGTTGTTCCAGGCTCTGGTTTAGTCAAAAAGCAGGCTGAAAGAGAAGGTTTACATAAAATTTTCCAAGCTGCCGACTTCGAGTGGAGAGAAGCCGGTTGTTCAATGTGTTTAGGTATGAACCCGGATATCTTAGATCCAGAGGAACGTTGTGCCTCGACATCTAACAGAAACTTCGAAGGTCGTCAAGGTGCGCAATCCAGAACTCATTTGATGTCCCCTGCTATGGCTGCTGCCGCTGGTGTCACTGGCTACTTCACTGATATCAGAGAATACCAATACGTTGACACTGATGAACCAAAGATCACCATTGAACAAGAAGAAGAAGACAAAGCTTTACAAGAAGCCGTTTATGAACATGAAAAGCAACCATTAGATCCCGAAAACACTTCTGAAGAAGAAAAGAATGATGAAATCAATG
Source organism: Taiozyma yuanshanica (assembly GCA_030569295.1). NCBI lineage: Eukaryota > Fungi > Ascomycota > Saccharomycetes > Phaffomycetales > Wickerhamomycetaceae > Taiozyma > Taiozyma yuanshanica. Next base: position 16,157 of record JAJMKP010000007.1, read on the forward strand.
ATATTCCTCCAACAGAAAAGAAAGCAAAGGAAACCCCAGTTAAAGGTACATCCATTGGTGGTTCTTCTGTTAATGCCTTCTCCACTTTAACAGCCATCGCTGCTCCATTGGACAGAGCCAACGTTGATACTGATGCCATCATCCCAAAACAATTCTTGAAGACCATCAAGAGAACTGGTCTAAAGGCAGGTTTATTCTACGAATCAAGATTTGTCAAAGGTGCTGATGGTAAAGACGTTGAAACTGATTTTGTGTTAAACGTTGAGCCATACAGAAATGCTAAGATTTTATTAGTCACTGGTGATAACTTCGGTTGTGGTTCTTCCAGAGAACATGCTCCATGGGCCTTGAAAGATTTTGGTATTCAGTCTATCATTGCCCCATCATTTGGTGATATTTTTTACAACAACTCTTTCAAAAATTTCTTATTGCCAATCAGATTACCACAAAGTGTCATTCTAGAAATACTATACCCATTAGCTAAAGCTGGTAAGGAATTAACTATTGATTTGCCAAACCAACAAATCAAAGGTCCAGATGGTGAAGTGCTTGTTGAAAACTTCGAAGTTGAAGAATTCAGAAAACACTGCTTAGTTAACGGTTTAGATGACATTGGCTTGACTTTACAAAAGGAAGAGTACATCAACAAATACGAAGCTATTAGAAGAGATAAATTCTCTTTCTTGGAAGGTGGCTCGAGACTAGTCAAACCAGTCAAAGGTACTAAAAAATCAAAATTCGGTGTTAACGCTCAAGAATGGTAGTTGATTTATCATTGACGATTGGGTCAGAGTAATTGACCCTATTGCATCTTATTTATTGCTATTTATGTTTCTGTTTCTGTTTTTAGTGCAACGTCATGGTTTCTTAGTCAATGGGTCCATTGTGTACAACAGATATATATGTTTTAATCACTTAGATGATTCATGACAGCGAGTTTAATTAATACTGCTGTAGCATTGACGCGTGTACCGCACGAACTAGAACTCAAATTACATTTTAGGGATGTATCGTAGAAGTTATCTCACTGAAAATCGCTTAGCAGTTCAGTGTTGCTCCAGATCCATACAAGATCTTAGTAACGTACCGTTTAGTCTATAAAGCTTTGTTGGAGTAGTTAGCCAAATTCCCCTAAGGGGAATTTCTCAATTCCTGTGTTCGTAAGCTCCGATAAGGTGTAGACGTAGGTTGGCGGTAATGGGTCGATATCTGAACTTCCAAAGCACACTTATTGAGTAATTATATTTAAGAGAGATGCTCATATGATCAATGTTCTGCAGTACGTATATCTCCCTGTTTCTTTTTTAAACTCTTATCACGACGATCAATCTCTCGGGCTTACAGGTTTTCAGCCACTTTCCAACCTGTCATGAAAAGCAGGAATATTTAACAGAATCTTGAAAATAACCCTACAGCAGGTCAGTGTGTGTCGCTGAAAATTTCCACAGGCAAAAGAGGAGATACCTTAAGAAACTTACTTCTCCTCTAATAAGTTCTTCAACAAACTCGGGTGAACCTATGATGATTTGAAACATCGACGCACTATGAGCACGGATTTCTTATCAGCCGAATACTCAGGAAAGGTTGGAGTTTGCAGCCACCAAGAACAAAAAGGAGCTTTGTCTGATAGGTACCAGTTTTACCCCTTTAGTCGATACCCCCGAGATCAACAATCTTGGTTGTTGTTCGCTCCTGAACTTACACTTGATACGCGGCCTCTAATGTTGTAAGTGAACTTGCTTATCAGTTGAGTATCAGTATATTGGAATCGAATTCTCCTGTGTTTAGCGATAGTTGAGCTTTAAATCCGTTGAAAGTTCATATAAAAGGAGCTTTCTTTCAGGTGAAAGATTAATATAAGGTCTCGTAGTATTCATCAATATAGAATATAGACATTCTGAGATGAACTCCATCATACCAGATATCGAGAAATCCTCGATTGACAAGGGCTTGAGAAAAGAGTTTGATGTTCAAGATGTGGAAGTCAATGAGATTGAATCGACAACCTTGGAAGAGCTTGAGAAGAGAGATCAATTCAATCTGGACAGAAAGCAGCTGAAGCAAGGTTTGAATCAACGTCACTTACAGATGATTGCGTTAGTTAATGTTTTTGGTACTGGTATTTTCTTGTCATCCGGAGGCATCTTAGCCACTTCAGGGTATGTATCTTATTACAATGTTTCAAGCGTTACATATTAACAATTTTCTGAAGCCCAGCTGGTACCTTTCTTGCCTATGCTTTAGTCAGTATCGTCGTTGGTATGAATCAATTATGTATGGCCGAGTGTGCTTCCTTAATGCCTTGTTCTGCTGCTGTCATTCGTCATACTGAATTCTTTTTCGATCCAGCTTTGGCCTTTGCTGATGGTTGGGTTCATGTCTGGAGTGGTGTTTTACCAACGGAGCAATCTGCCGCTGCTTTAGTCATTTCATACTGGACAGATCTATCACAAGGCATCTGGATTACCATCATTATTGTCCTAACTATCGGCTTCAACTTTCTTCCAATCAGATACTTCGGTGAAGCTGAGTTCACTTTTGCAATGATTAAGATTTGTTTATTGGTCATTTTGATTGTTACTTCAATTGTGATCACTACAGGTGGCGGTCCTAAAGGCAGCCCTATTGGGTTTAGATACTGGCATGAAGAACCTTTTAAGGAGTACTTGACAACTGGAGCTTTAGGTAGATTTGCTGGCTTCATGAAGGTACTATCATCAGTTGTTTACTCCTATGGTGGTGTTCAGTCTGTCCCTTCATTGGCCGCTGAAGTGAAATACCCTAGAAAGACAACATTCACTGCCTGTATTCGTGTCTTCTACAGGGTTACTATTTTGATGGTTCTAGCTGCTCTGTCATTAACATTGATTGTTTCCCCATACAACAAGCAAATTGCTAACTCTACTGGTAATGCCAAATCTTCACCTTTCGTTGTTGCTATGAAGAACGCTGGTATCAAGGGCCTGCCACACTTAGTCAATGCTGCTATTGTCACCTCTGCTTTTAGTACAGGTTCTCAAACTGTTGCAGTCACTGCACGTTCTCTATTTGCTTTAGCAGTTAAGAGCCAAGCACCAAAGATCTTCTTGAAGACGAATAGATGGGGTACACCATGGGTAGGTAATATATTATGTGCAATCTTGATGCCTTTAGCATATATGAATCTATCATCTTCCTCTGCAAATGTTTTCAATTGGTTCCAAAGCATTTCATCTGCTAAACTGATGTTTGAATGGTGTATCATCTCAGCCAATCATATTTTTATGAGTAGAGCCATGAAAGCCCAGGGTATTCCAAGATCAAGATTACCTCATACGAGTAAGCTCACACCAATCAGTGCATGGATTAGTGGTGTCCTTTCCTTTCTTCTGCTCTTAATCGGTGGTTATAAAAACTTTGTTCATGGTGAATTCTTGATCAGCTCTTTTTTCAGTTCATACTTTATCTTGCCGCTCGCTTTAGTCCTATACCTTGGTTGGAGATTCACCAAGAAGACCAAGGTCTGGGATCCAACTGAAGTTGATCTAGAGAGTTTATTTAGGGATGTTGAAGAAAATCCTGAACCTTCCATTGAAAAGTTGAAAGGATGGAGATGGATTACTATCTTATGGTCTTAGGAGCTGGTTTTCCTATATCTCGGTCCTCACAGGGCTGCTGCTTACACGTCCGTTACATTTTATGCTTCTGTCCAGCATAACAATATTTGATATTTGATTTTAAACAACAGAACTATTGCAGAGTCAACTAGAGGAAATATAAATGACCGGTAAGACGTTTTAGTCTTTGGTCATGCTGAGAATACATTTCTTATCAGATGCAACTACTAATATCATCCAAGCTCGATGTTGGGCCATAGATTGTAAAAATAGCGCAAAAGGTCCCTTGGCCTAGTTGGTTAAGGCGTGGTGCTAATAACGCCAAGATCAGCAGTTCGATCCTGCTAGGGACCATTTTCTTTTTTTTCTAATATCCATTCCAAAAAGCAATATATATATATTTATTATCTAAGGAGCTAATATGTACTTTATGGAGTATATAGGACCGTTGACCGCTCACAAGATCTGTATTTCTAAACCACAAAATCTGACCTTCCCTCTTTATGCAACACGGGTCCAACACAAAACGCGAAATTCGCGATGATTCGCGTAATTCTTTTCTGCATGATACAAAAGGCTGTTTTAGCACATTTTCAAAACAAAAGGAAACTCCAAAGATCAAACACGATTAATTAACTAAAAAAAACTTCAGCTCCTGATCTGTCCACTCGTTTGGAATAGCTATCTACAATCCTGCGCTCATTCTCACCCGTTATATTTCCTATATAAGCTACTGCTTTTGATTATTTACCCCAGGTTTTCCTTCGTTTGCGAGCCCCACTTAGATCGTGACTGTTACTCAAGTTGTACATTGTAACTATGGGAAAGTTTTATCATTTAATTTGCTTTTTCCTGTCTATTTCTGCTACTTTAGCTCTTCTTCCATTGGCCGTCAAGGACAAACGTTTCATCTTACCAAACTCTGACTACAAGGTCCAAGGTGAGGTCTTTTTCATTAAGGGTATTGATTATTTACCGGGTGGTTCTTCAGGTTTCGATTCTTCATCAAACAGCGATGCCTTATCTGACGCTGATATATGCTACAGAGATGCTTATGTTTTTCAACAATTAGGTATTAACACTGTTAGAATCTATTCGCTAAACCCTGATTTGGACCACAATGAATGTGTCACGATTTTTAACAACGCCGGTATTTACCTATTATTGGACGTCAACTCTGGTGAATATGGTTCCAATCTGAATAGAGATGACCCACAGGGTACTTATAACTCCCAATATTTGGGTAGAGTTTTCAGATTCATTGAAGCCTTCAAAAATTTCCCAAATGTCTTGGGTTTCTTATCTGGTAATGAAGTTATCAACGATCAGAATAATTACGCAGAGACTACTCCAAAATACATTAGAGCCATCCAGAGAGATATGAAGCAATACATTGCCAAGCACTCAAATCGAACAATCCCTGTGGGTTACTCAGCTGCTGATGGTGTTGAGCTAAGAAGAGCCACTCTAGAATACTTGCAATGCCACATTGATGGTGAAGATTCTGAGGACGATTCAACTTCTGATTTTTTCGGTCTAAACTCCTATCAATGGTGCTCAGGTAGTACTTGGACTACCTCAGGCTATGATGATCTAAACTCTACCTTATCTAATTCCTCGATCCCATTATTTTTCTCTGAATTTGGTTGTAACACCGTGAGACCAAGAACTTTTGAAGAAATATCAGAAGGCTTATTCGGTGGTTTGGTCAATACTTTCTCCGGTGGTTTGGTCTATGAATATTCTGAAGAAGCTTCTCAATATGGTGTTGTTGAGATTGCGAGTGACGGTTCTATAACGTATTTGGATGAGTTCAATAATTTGAAAGGCCAATTTGAAAACTCAACCACTCCGACAATCTTGGAAAACGAAGTCAGCTCTGGAAACCAGCCTGCATGTAATGCAGCCAGAATCACTGGTATTTATGCGCAGTTTGGTGCTGACTTTGATATCCCAGAGCAACCATCTGATATTACTAGTTTAATTCAAAGTGGTGTTAATGCCACTCAGGTTGGTAAATTGATCGATAATTTACAAGCTAAGGAATCAAAATACTCGATTCAGAATGCTAATGGTAATTCAATCAATTCACCAACCGTTGAATTCAAATCTGAAAATGAGATCAATAGTCAAAGTAACGTCCCTGCTTCTTCTTCTTCTGCTTCTATTATCAAAGCTGCACCATCTTCCTCATCTACGGCGTCTGCTTCCGCCTCCACTTCGTCCTCTAAATCTAAAGGTGGAGCTATTACAAACACGGTTCCATCTTATTCGGTGGTTGGTTTATTGATGACTGCTTTAAGCTATTTGATCTAGAGCTCAGTCCTCTGTTTGTTGGGTTCGTACAAATTTGTCCGCTTCAATACTTTTTTTGCTCATACCTATTTAACTTGAAAGTGAGGGATGATGCTATGTACCTCCTACATCTTTATATGATCTAAGCTTTATAATTACAATTATATAATTGAACGGTTGTAAAAATCTTTTTCATGAGTAATTATGCTGAAATATGCTGTTCTATGGCCTTTTTCTCCGCTGATTCGGCAGCTCTTTTGGCTTTTTTTTCCTTCACCCTCTTTTCTGTTTCTGCAAAGACTCTAAAACTAACAGGAACATTTTTCCATTCCTCTTCTTCCTCTTCAACTGGAGCTGATTGATTAAGAATATTCTGAGCACCTGGAGCGCCATGACGAGGGAAATAAGAAGCCGTAGTGATCTTTTTAGCAGAATCCAGTTTTCTCTTCTGAAGTCTTAACTCCCTTGGAACATTTTTAATTTCTAACTTAGTTAATGGTGGATCAAAATTCAAAGGCCAAAGATCATTAGTTTCCCTAATGGCTTTTATAGCTTTACTTCTCTGATGTCTCCAATCTTTAACATCATCATTATACTGTTCCCAGACACAGTTAACACAGCCGGACATACAACAATTATCGGGTTCTTTAGGTCTGCTGGGTACTTTGACCCCAGCTATAGTGGCAGAGTCACCTATTTCTCTTCTTGAAGATGCAACTCTTTCAGAACCGGCAATGCGCCCACCAAAGACGTTTCTCATACGTTCTTCAGGTGTCCCTCTGACTTCGTGGTTTGTTTGGAATGTTAATGGTTCTTTGAACTTATCATTTTCTGGCTGTTGTGATGTTTGTAGGAGATCTATATAGGTGTGTTAGTAACATGAGTAACTCCATCATTCTTTATAACAATTCCTAAAACTTACTTTTCGAGATGTTTAAGGTTCTGTAATTCAGTATTGACCTCAGTCTGATAGTGGATCTTGGTATTATCATGTTTCTTCTATATCTTACACTATCAATCTGTAACCAGAGTGCTTAGTGTTCTTTAGTAAGTATTGTTGTAATTCATCTTTCAATTTTCTTTTTCTCTTCTAATCCGAATCGGAGAACCCCAGACTTTTATTAGCAGAGTGGCACATGGATTTCAGTGTATTTGGTTGTATTGATACTGTTATTTCTGTCCAGCTCTGCGATGATAACCAAGTAACCAATGGCCCATCGTTGACATCTTCTTTCACCGTTTTCAACAACTCTACTACCCTCGTGTATTATTTCTATACGTTGAAACTGCAGTCCGGGTAACCAATGTATCTACCCGACCTTCAATGGCAGAGCACTTCGACCAAAAAAAAAAAAAAAGGAAAAAAAATTCTTTTTGACACATAAAACTAATATTAGGAACAAGTCTTTTGGACTTTGGCCTTCTAAGAATGGGATTCATCAATCCAGGAAGATCACATCGTAAGAAACGTGGTCCACCATCGAATGATGAATTGAAAAAGATCAAAAAGGCTAAACTTACAGAATCTAAACTTAGTCACAATGCTATATCGGGTCTATGTATGTCTAAGTCACCTTCTCTTGAATCAGCGTCGCCGGTTGAAGAAGAAGGCCATCGCAGTCAGTTTGAATCATTGTCACTTCTTGAAAAACTTCCAGTTGAAATCCTTCATGAAGTTTTCCTTTTTGCTGGTGTAAACAATCTACCTTTTGTTAACAAATTATTAAACCATCGTTTGACACCTTCAAATTCATTGAGATATAAGATGCTGAAATTGAACTATGTACATGATTTGAATCAACATATCGAAGATAAGAAAGCTTCTGAGAGTGATTGGAAGACGAGATTCGCATTGGATCGTTCTATATTGGATTATAAATTCGTGAACTCTAAAATACTATTACGTTTGAACTTTGATATTGTCCTGCCTTTACCTACAATCAAAGCGGAATCAAAGAACAGGTTGATACAATTTTATGACAATCTCAACAAGAAACTGATAGAAGCAATGAATAGGGCAGATAGTGACCCACAGACAATAGCTAATGAAATTTCAAGAATGACAAGAGAAAGACTTGAAATGGATGTTCTTGATGAAAATGAGTTGTCAGACCTGCCTACTGAAGAATTCCAAGATTACACAGAAAAGTTGTACAATGGACCATTCGACGAGGAAAGACTCAAAGTTCTAGAGGAGCTGCATAAAAGACAGATGAGATTTATCGATGGTGAACTTGTATTATCAAATGCTATAAGGAAAGGCTGTGTTGTCAAAACGTTAGATAGGCTCCTTAAACTAACAAAAAGTACGAGAATAACAACATCCAAACCCTTAATCGAAGCATTTGAAAAAGACAGTATGGAAATTTCACAGTGGTGTTTCAATAACTTTGAAAACCAGGAACTAATCAATGATGATAACCTATGGATTCATGTGTCTAGAAGCAAGAAAATAGGGTTCTTGCATTTCCTACAAGAGAGAGGAGGAACCCCAAGTCATGACATATTGGGGATCATCAGCTCAATTCAAAATGCTTAAAGCATACTATAATTGTATTTGAAAGAATAGAAATAATGATTAATGAAACTACGCCGTAAGCTCGTACTTACTCTTTATTGAAACAATAACTCATCAAAGAACAAAAGAACTGAAAGGGAAATAAAAGGTGACCAAAGAAAGCAAACGTGAGTAATTAAAGAGAGATTGTTGATCTATTGATAATATTGTTGTTGTGGAGGTGGTGCCTGTTGATATTGTTGAGATGGTGGAACAATTTGTTGTTGTTGTTGTTGTTGTTGTTGTTGTTGTTGTTGCTGCTGCTGCTGTTGCTGTTGTTGTTGTTGTTGTTGTTGGTGTTGGTGTTGTTGGACTTGGTGATGATCTAAGACTGTATTCAGGGTATGATATTCGTTGAACCAAGGATGCTGTAATGCCTGGGCAGCTGAAATTCTATTCTCTGGTTTCATTTGTAATAAGCTTGACAACAAATTCAATGCTAATGGATCTATATTTGGAATAATGGTCCTTAAATCCTGCGGGATGAACATATTGAAATTTGGTCTATAATTTGGTAATTGAGAAACACCTGGCCATGTTCTTTCATTAGGAGTACCCATTATTCTGAAAATCTTCATCAATTGATCATCATTTGAACCACCTGGGAATAAAGGTCTACCAATCAACATTTCAGCTAAGATACAACCAGCAGACCACATATCAATTGAGGTAGAATAATTTCTTGACCCCATTAAAACATCAGGAGCCCTATACCATAAGGTGACAACTTCATTGGAAAAGGTATTCACAGGGATACCAAAAGCTCTGGCAAGACCGAAATCACCAATCTTTAATTCACCTTTAGCGTTAGTTAACAAGTTCTGGGGTTTCAAGTCCCTATGAAGTACCCTATTTTGATGACAGAAATTGATACCTTGTAACAACTGATACATGAATGATTTAACTAATTGCGGTTCCAATGCACCGTTGTTACCATTGGTGTCCATATATTTCTTTAAATCCTTTTCCAGATATTCAAATACCAATGTAAGTTTATTCTCAACGTGAATGACATCGTACAAATTGATAATATTTGGATGTTTCAAATCCTTCATTAACGAAATTTCTCTAATTGCTGTGGACGGGGTACCTTCTTCTGAGTCCAGATTGATTTCCTTTAGTGCCACCAGGGTTCCAGTGGCTCTGTTACGGCCTTTATATACTGTAGCATAGGTACCTTCCCCTAACTTTTCAAGTTGTTGAAATCTTGAGCAAACACGTTAGTTTTAACCGTAAAAACAAGAATAAAAAAGCACAGGAGTAAGTAACATACTGTGATGCTTGTGATGACATCAGATCTCGAATTGGATTGTCCTAAGAATAAATATCTGGCGTAAAATAGCGGAATCAGCAGATTCTAACACGAGAAAGTGCTCGGTGAACAAGAAAAAAGATCACGAAAATACCGCGAACTTGTTTTCTTTTTTTCCTTTTTCCTATAAGTGAAAAACTTTTTAGTGTGTAAATCAGTCAAAAGGTGTCACAAAAGTTAATTTGTGTGCAAGATATGCCTCAAATAAACAAGAAGAACGATATTTCCTCGGTTACAAACCTTCTGGGACAAGAATCTGTGCTGGGTTCCAGCTGGGTCGCTCTTTTTGAGTCGGAAATAGGGTTCGAATCAGAACATTTCGAAACCGCTATGCAGAACCTCATCAAACAACCCAATATTAATTCTACAGTTATTTTAAGGGCTGATATCTTGATTGAAGATAAATTCACATATGATCAGGATGATAAGCAAAAGAAAACCCATTTTGAGAGCGAACTGGTTCAAATCAAGCCAGATATACCTACCAGCTCAACCGATGAGGTTTTACTGGAGAAGAACCTAGATGACATAAAAATTAGAAAGGTTCCATTAAAACCTGAGTTTAGACCAAAAGTAGAGATTGTTAGAAGGATAGTTCCTAGAAATCCATTCAAAGATTATATCATCAATCAGACGTGTTCGATCCTTTCTTTAAAGATTAAATCCGATAACTATGATTCAACATTGGTGCTTTACTATCCACATATTGACATAATCGATGATTGCCCATTTTACTTACCATCTGTTCATGTTGTTGGTATTTTGTTGAGTAATGAAAAATTGTCAGTCCATTATATCCCATTTAACTACAAAGAACCTGAAGTTATATCAGAATTCCAGAAATTAGACCTATCAAACCGTGATCTGAGAATCGCTTTTAGATTATTACAAACAGCCAAGAAACACTCTACAGGTGTTATGGATGGATACCAAAGAAGAATTGAGCATGACTTGGTCGTTTCCAAAATTGCATTCCAGGATCGTTATATCGCTCTAAAGAAAAAATACTCAAAGCAGCTAGTTGATAATTGGGTTGAATCCACAGATCCAAGAAAACATGTCTTTGAAGATATTGCAATTGCTGCCTTCTTAATTGAGCTATGGTCAAAGATTTATAAAGATAAGAAAGACTTTGAGTTTAGAGACTTGGGCTGTGGTAATGGACTATTAGTTCACATCTTACTGTCAGAAGGGTTTAAAGGTATAGGAATCGATGCCAGAGCAAGAAAATCTTGGAGAACGTATCCAGAAGAGGTCCAATCCAGGCTAAAAGAGCAAGTTATAATTCCATCTATTCTGCTAAGACCACATCCAGCAGTGAAGTCGCTAGCTCCGCACTTGACTGACAATGGTAGAGTTTTCCAGGTTCCTGTTGGCGGGACCACTGATAATCCATTGTTTGGTTTCTTTTCATCTGCGTCGTTATTGAGCTCCAATTTGGTTAATACTGCTCAGTTCCCGAAGAACACATTTATCATTGGGAACCATTCTGATGAATTAACATGTTGGATTCCGCTATTAGGCTACCCATTCTTGGTTATTCCATGTTGTTCACATGCCCTCTCCGGTGCCAGAGTGAGGCATCCTTCTAGAAAAGGCGCTGTTAATTCCACTTATGCTTCATTGGTAGACCACGTTGAGGACCTTGCTGTACAGGCTGGATGGAAAGTTGAGAGGGAAATGCTGAGGATCCCAAGTACTAGAAATTCAGCTATAATTGGTTACCAAAAGGACAAATTCAATACAAACATCCAGACTGTATACGATTTGCTTGCCATTGAAGGTGGTGCTGAAGGTTGGGTCGAAAATGCAATGGCTTTGACTAGCAGGGCCCCTCGTAACCATTGAAGAAATTCTTTAGTTATATTAACAACGTGGGAGGGGGGGCGCTTCAAAAGATTAACGATGTTTAATGATTCTTGTGGGCATAGATACTAAATTAATGTTCTAAAACTATTCTAATAATGTACATTATATATAACCTATGGAAAACAATGATTCGAATGCAAGTCTATTTACCCTTTCTTTGTTGTTTTCTTTTACGTTTCATTCCGATCAACTTCTTTGTGTCCTCATCCATGCCAGATTTCGATGGTGCAGCTGGTGTACTTTCGATCTTGTCCTTCTTCTTACCAACATGAGCCCCTTTGTTCATGTTACCTTTGTTCTTTTGAGCTTTCTTGCTGTCCTTTTTATCTAGTTTTTGCCTCTTGTTGACAGGTTTAGTGGCTTCTTCTTCATCATCAGCAGATTCTTCTTCTTCACTTTCATCTTCTTCGGCAGGTCTCTTTTTCTTTTTCAAAACTTCGGCTTCCTTTCTTGCATTTTGCATTTTTTCTCTTCTTCTCTTGACAATATTGGCATGCTCAATTGCAAATTCAACCACCAATTTTCTCTTATTTAGACCTTCAATTGAGGCATACTTTTTTTCTTCCTCTGTTAAACCTTCATAGATTTCTTCTGGCGTAACTTCATGAGCATTTAACCATCTTAACCCTTGTAAGGCAGATTTGTGGTCTCTGAATTCTAAGAAACCATACCCTCTACTTCTACCAGCATCACCCGAGCCTTTGACTTCCATGATGATCTTTGCTTGTCTAACAACACCTTGTTTCTTCGATCTCTTAGATTCTTCTTCACCAACTAACCATCTAGCTTTCTCATGTGCAGATCTGTTTAATTCTTCTTTACTTAGTGGTTGTCTCTTTTGTTGTTTAGCTTCAGTAGCAAACTGAACAACGGCTTTACGACCCAAAGCTTTTAGAGCCTTAGCATTCATAGCTCTTGGTAAGTTTCTAATAGCCAATCTGGTTAGTGATAAATGTAATGAAGGATTCTTGTTCAAATGCTGGACTCTTAATTTGTACGATTTCTCTCTTAGTTCTAAATCTGAAGCAGTTAAAGCTGAAGCTAATTTGGAATTGACAGTGATTCTACCTTCGTTCAATAGATATAAGTTACGCTTATCCTTTTCACCTGGAGCTTTACCCAATATTTCACTTCTCTTTTGTGCATTTTTTTCAGTTAATCTAGCTGCAGATTCTCTATCAACAGCAGGGGAGATGGACAAAATACGTCCTTCAAAGACATATTCCGGAGCAACGTCATCTGAGATTAAAATAGAAGTGGTCGAACTATCTGGAGCACCTTCTAAACATTTCTTGTATGAATCCTCGTTGTAAAATGCAACAAAAGCTGTACCCCTCGCTAAGCCAGTCTCCTTGTCAATGACAGGTAGTGCATATTTAACAGGACCAAATTTGGAAAAGTGTTCCTTCAAATTATCTTCATCAGTGTCATACGGAATATTACGAATAAATATGGAGTAGCTTTCCTGTTTGTTCTTCTTATGCCTTGGTTGGTCCTCTTCCTCTTCCTCTTCTTCACTGACTTCTTCATCACTGTCTAGCTCAATATCACTTTCGTCATCCTCATCTTCCGCAACATCAGCATCATCACTGTCTTGATCCTCAACCTCCCCATGTTCTTCATCTTCATCTTCACCATCGAATTCTCCTTCAGAATCGCTTTCTGATCCTGTCTCTTCTTCTTCCTCGTGATCTTCCTTGTATTGTAACCATTTAGATTTCTCTAATGCATAATCAACAGCAACTTCTCTACCAGCGATCTTAAGACCCACTGAACCTTTGATGGCTCTTTCAGCACTTGAGTTCTTCTTCATAGTGACAAACCCGAACCCACTCATCTTACCACCACCTTTTCTTGGGATGATGGCATCGGAGACGGCACCATATTTGGTGAAGATCTTCTTCAACTCTTCTGGGTCACGAACAGACCATGGCAAGTTACGAATAATCAATCTAGCTCTTCTCTTTTCAATAGCTTCTTTCTCTGGTTTTGGAGCACCCCTTGAATCACGATCTTTACGATCTCTTCTCTTTGCGATATCAACTCTTAATAATCTACCGTTTAACTTGGTCTTTCTAGCTTGTTCTAAAGCAGATTCGGTATCCTCGTCTAATGAAAAACTCACAAAACCAAACCCTCTTGAATTCTTTTCTGAATCAGTAACAACAACAGCATGCTTAACTGGACTAAATTCTGAAAAGAAATCAGATAATTGTTCAGATGTCACATCGAATGGAATAGAACGGACAAAAAGAGTCTTTTTGTCCACGATGCTATCATCACCATTGGAAGCTTTCTTCACAACAGCGGATTTATCTTTGCTACTCATTATCTTGGGTCAAAAATAGCGGAAATCAATCAAAATGCCTCAAACTTTTCAATCCAAAGTTACTGATGATATAATAAAGAAATAACGTTAAATATTTTTTCTTTATTCATGCGATGAGGTTACCCGCAAGTGAGACTTCTCCGCGAAATTGATGAAATTCAAGAGACACAATAAAAGAACAAATCAATGGCCAAATACAAGTAAACAGTCGGTTCTAGGCGAGGCAAAAAAGAATGTCCTTCGATAATGAACTGAGGCCACCAGTGCCGCAAAGGCCAAAATCAATTGACAGGAAACAGTCTCTCTCACAACTCACCTTGGGGTCTTCAAAGAGCCTTCATAATCTAAAACTATCAGAATTACAAGCACAACCAACAACAGAAGTGACATTTGAGAGTATTGGACAATCTGTACCTTCAAATGACAATTCCAGTATATACAGCAAACGCAGTCATTTTGATTCATTGGCACAGCATGACCCAAATTACTCTGACGGCTTCACAATAAGGAGTAATCCAACGCTGACTGTTTATAGTGATGAAGATGAAGGTAATGATGTTGATAGTATTACTGGTTCCATAGCGAGAGACTTTACCAATAGACTGAGTGACCTCATAAGTCAGGATGAACCTGAACTGAGAATGAGCTTTTTAGAGGATAATGAAGAGGAAGAGTTGCACAAAGATGATAAACAGTTCTTCATTCTATCTTCAGCAGGTAAGCTTATCTATGCAATGAATACAGATGAAGATCAAGAATTATACGAGAAGTTCATTGGGTATGTTGGTATTTTTCAGACCATTGTAAGTTCATTCCTACTTGATGGTTCTAAATTGAAATCGTTTGTTGCCGGTCCAACTAGATTCACAATTTTAAATCAGTCACCAATAATCCTTGTTGCTGTTTCTAAATTAAACGAAAGGGAAAATGAATTGTTGAATCAACTAGATCTTTTACATAGTTTCCTACTTTCAACATTGAGCAAACCCCATATCGTGAGATCATTTCAGAATAAAGAAGGCTTTGACCTTAGGAAGCATTTAGGCAGAGCGGATTTGTCTGGTTTAGATCTACTCTGTAATGAGATTATCAATTTCAATGCTGGTATTTTGGTTGGTGCATTACAAAGTATTAGCTTGAGAAGATCTACAAGAGCAATGATAAACAAAGTCCTTTTAAAGAATAAACACAAAGATTTGCTTTATGGGATTCTTGTTGCTCCTGGTGGTAAGCTTATTAGTATCTTGAGACCAAAAAATCATACACTTCACACGACAGATTTACAAATCCTATTTTCACTAATCTTTAATCAGTCAAAGGATCATTCAGAAGATGAAGAGTTATGGCTACCAATTTGCTTGCCAAAATTCAACCCTAATGGGTTCTTATACGCCTATGTCAAGTTTATCAATGGAGTTGCTTTAATTTTGATGAGCGCTGATAAGAATGCATTCTTTGAGATGAAAAAGGTGTCAGAGTGTGTGATCAGAGGACTGGAAAAGCGTCAAATCTTCCATAGAATTCAAGAATCCATCAATCTAGGGCTCTCCACTGTTGATATCCCAGCACCCTTGATCTATCATTTTGTCTATAAATCTAGGCGTCATTTACAATACGTTATGCCGACTTATACAAACATAAAGAACCTGCAAAAATATTATGTCAAGCTTCATTCCAGTGTTAATAGGAATAATAGGATCAATGTATCATATTTGAAATGGGAAAAGGAGACACACAAGAATAAAAACAGTTCAATTGCAGGTTTGTGCTGGGTCACTCCGCATTATGAACTTTTGTTACTGACTGGAAGTATAACTAAAAGAGATCTTCTTGTAAGCAGTGCCAAAGCCATTGTTAATTGGTGTCGGAAATATGAAGAAAGATTATTTGTGTGCGAAGGTGCCACATTCTAATGATATCACTGTGGACTTGTATTTCTGTAGTTTATGGTATAATCTGCCATTCAAAAGGGCAAAATTGGCCTAAACGAAGAATGAATTGACCAACCGCAGTAATTACCAAGGAACAAAGAGTGAAGACCAATCACAACGTGTTATCGCATGACGGACCAGGCACCGAACCTTTCGAGGAAGCGAAGCACTTCCACTCTGGCACAAACGATCAGTTTCACACATTCACGCCAGAACAATCCAAATTTGACCGATGATGATGATGAGGATGATGATGATGATGACTTACCTAGCTTGAGGTCGCCAATAACAAACACTTTCACAAATAACAACGCCAGTAACAGAGGTAACACGTCTCCATTTACTCACTTCCATCGTAATAACTCCAATTCCACACTACAATCCATCACACATACCCTGTCTAATGTCGGGTTCAACTCCATTACCCCTATTGATACAAGCGTCTCCAACGCATCACCGTCACAGGCATACATACCAAGCCCACTAAGTCCCACATCTTACAAAAAGGAAAATCCATTGACCAGAGCAAAGCTATTTGCGAAAACAAAGACTAAAGAACTAAGATCAAACACGAGGAGTAAAAATGACACTGAGAGAACACATCATAAATTCTTAAAGAAGAGTAGTCATCATGGTTTGTCCTCCTCTTCATCAAATTCTAAATTGGAAACTGGGAGTACTTTATACTCATTTGATCCATCAACAATCGTGGATAATGACTCTATTGTGAAGCATATCTTAAATGAGTCCAACTTGAGAAACCTAAGCTTTGAAGAAAAAGATCAAATGGCTGATAATTTGTGGGCCACTATTACAAGCATGGTTATGCCATTATTCAAGAATGATCCGAGAGACAAACTAAAACTGAAGACGCCTGTTGAAGAAGTTAATAGTTTACTAGAGACTTACCTAAGATTAAGGATTGAAAATAACAACTCTGCTGTTTCAATCATTAGTGAAATCCAAGAATTTTTCAGAAGTGGACTGAATATCCTGGAGAATGAATTGAGTTTCAATGAAAATATATCACAGCTTGAACCTTTCTGCAGAATTGCAATTACATGGGATTATTTCTTTCAAAAAATATACCATTACTTATTGGGGATATTGCTCCCATTACAATTGGAGTTTGATGGTCTTGGCCGTAATGTTAAAAGTTCAAGAAATTTTTGGAATGAAGCATCGCTTGAAATTGGTCTTTCAGCTAGAAAATTGATATTGGTATCATTCAGAGACTTTGTCGTATTGCCATATTTTGAAATGGAGATTATAATACCTGAGGTTCATGGTATGGAGAAGCAGAAATTGATACAGTGTTTCGGCTTTTTGAAATCTATCCAATCAAGCTCTTATAACCAAAAGATAGTTGAGCACATCTTGATGATGCTTCAACAAAATACAGTACCATTACGTGCTATACAATAACGAATATTACGAATTATGATGTCCATAACTGTAGTCCAATATGATCTAATGATCTAATAATCTAATAATCGAATGATCTAATTAGTCTCCCAAGGAGCCTTGTAATCATCTGGTAAGTTCTCAGTAAAGAATGGGGATAACTGTGGATTGCTTTGCAAATATCCATGATATCTGTTAAATGGATTCCTCTTCAATTTCTTTCCATTTAGGACTTCACCATTGCCTAATGGATCGTTGGTGAAAGGTACTAAAGCAAATCTCTCTTCTGATTCTTCAACATTTCGAAAGTAAGCCTCTTTATCAATACCATCAATCGGTTCAAGTTCAAAGCCAATGTAGTCAACTTCACCGGTCCACCGCAGTCCCCTATTAAAATGTAACTCTTCAAACCTCTTCCTCTTGAACTCAAAGCCTACAATGGTGATCTTAACAGGATATTCACCATGAATCTCATAATACCTTGCTACAGAGAAGAGCACATTTTCGAAAGAATCTCTTGCAAATTCTTCCAAATTGACTCTATCCTCAACACCATTAATATCACCAAGTTTCTTTGCTAGTTCATAATAACTACTTGCTTCTGATCTTGGACCCGCTATTTTCTTTGTCTGACCACCACTAAATAGTAAATATGAATTAGGATTCCTTTTTAATACAGAAAGTCCAGTTTTTATCTGTTTGATGAAGATTAAATGGTCTGAACCATGCTTTTGAAATGACTCTAAATGCCAATCATCAAGGTTCTCTCCTAAGTTGGTCTGTTTCCAAATAGAATGACCCGGGATAATAATGAGCTCTTTGGGCATTTTGGAAGGCCTTTGTTATGTGTCAAGTTCACCAACACCACATCCGAGAGGTCTTTCATTCCGGACACATAATGCTCTAGTGATTTCCTCTTTCGGATGGTTACGAGCCAATTTTGGACTCGGTACAAGCTAATAAATAATGGTTCAAAAATCTTTGTAACTACAAGTTCCCAATGGAAATAATTAACTAATATACACTAAAAATGCAATAAAACAAAACCAGATTATTATGAACCCCCATGATAAAAATAAAAGCCAGAATCAAAGAGGATTTATTTGAAATCCTTATACGTCCATTTTTCAGTAATCTTTGGATTATATCTTCTTTTTCTTCTATAAGGGATTCTAGTTTCAATAACACCTTTACTTTGCATCTTCTTCATGGTTTCGGTTAATAGGTTACCTTCTGGTTTCAAACTTCTTAAAGAATCTGTTAATTCATCTGAAAGTTTAACATCTAATAAATCATCTTTGATCTTATGTTTTGAACCTAACTTTTGTCTCTTTTGTACTTTTTCATTCTCAGTTGAACGTTTCTTGATTTCTGAAGATTCAATTTGTTCTTTGAATAATGGGATTTTTTGTAATTCTTTCAGTTGTTGTTTCAGTTCCTTCAAACTGTTTTCTAATTCAACACGTTCTTGGTGTTTCTTTTGTTTGTTTCTCTGAGTCTTCGTTTTCTTCTTATTAATAACTGGTTTATTTAGAGATAATGAGAAGGCTTCATCTTTGTTTGCCTCATCATCTTCATCTTCTTTTTCGTCATCAATATCATCATCATCATCATCACTATCCACTTCTTCAGTTTCATCCATGGTTTCTATTAACTTCTGAATCTTGGCTTTTTCAGCTTCAATCTGTAATCTAGCATCTTCTCTAGCTTGCTCGGTAATATATTCTTGATTGATCAAACTTTTCCAACTTTCCAATGATGGATTGTATGACTTACCAGCATCTGGGATCGTTTCCGTTTTCTTGACTTGGATAGGAGCTTTAGTTAGAGTAGTTGGTTTCTTTTTAGCTTTAGTCCATTCGGAAGTACTCAGTTGCTTCAAGATTTCTGGTTTATTAGCCTCCTTGAAATTTTCTTCTGGTCCATCCCAAACATCATAAGCCTTTGTGTTAATTAAACCGTATTTATCGATCTTTGCCTTTGTTGAAGAATGAGCCAATCTATCACGACCAGCAATTTGCATTAATCTTTTCAAATCTTTCTTTGATACTCTATCTTTCTTTTTATGGGCATTTTCCAAACCTGGTACTTTTGATCTCTTGTTCAAAATCTCTGTGGATTTCAACACTTTCACCGTCTTTGGTTTCAATTCATCATTACCTTTGGTATCAACAACGAATAAATTCTGGCTTTGTAAATCATCAAGAGATTCAACACCAAATTTAATCAAATTTTCCCGGTTTTGTTCTAATCCTTCAGCTAAATCATCAAGATCGATATTCTTGATCCAAGCTTTCTTCCCCTTTCTAGAAGGATTCCTGTATTGAGAAGGTCTGTCTTTTTCCATTATGATTAAGTATGTTAAAGTTGGTAAAGAAGACTTAACTGAAAGTTATTTTTCTATTGTTTGTGAAAAGCCCATCATCTCATCTCTCTATTGAAAAAAAAAAAAAAAAAATTTTTTGAGACCTCCGTGTTCATAACCTTTCCGGATCAGGTATGAACATAGTTGATCCGCTATTTCAATTCAAGATTGTGCAAAAATAAGGAAACACATCAGGGCCTTGAAAATTTGTCATTCTGTGTTTTAAGTATATAGTAGATCCCTTCAGGAACATATCCCACTACACTATACTATGCGATGTCTCAGATAATAAGGATTTTGAAAAACCCGATCAAGATGCAAGACCTCAAATGATCCATAGTTGGTCATATTTTTCAGTCATTAGAGAAGAATGCGTAACGGTTGTGTATTATGCTGAATCGTGTCCATGGGTGATGTCGATTATTATATTCACGTTTGACTCATGTTTAAATCTAGTTGGCAATTTTGTTTCAGATAGTATCCATTTATCCATGCTCCAATGGGACGATTCTCTCACGGTTCTGAACTAGATAATCTAGGATATCTAAATGATGGGTATCCCAGCAGACTATGATGGAAAATTTATCAGAAGAATAAGGTGCCAATTTCCCTGAAAAAGAGAAAAATTGATCAACTTTAGATTCGATGTGCATCCTTTTATTAAGAAAGGTATTCTTCAAGTCACTGAAAATGAGTTTATACTGCAAGCCGTTAAATTGATAACCAGTGATCATACTAATAAATAGATAACAAATAGGTAACAAGGTGAATTTATATATATATATTAAGATATATATATTAAGCTGAAATCATTTATATATATGTTCTAGATAAAAGCTGTAACATTAGTTATTGATTAGTATTAAATGTTCGTCCGTGGTTTATTTTCATTCCAGTTTACCTATAGTCTCCTGGACTTTAGCATCAATGTAATCTAAGACAGTTTTGATCAATTGCAAATATTCAAAAGGATCATAAGAGCCACTGATATTGAAATATACTGGTGTTTCATATTTTTTCCATAGTATTTTGGAAAATTTATATGCTAGATCTAACAAGTCCTGACTTGATGTTTGATTAAGTATCGTGTGATAAGTGTCTTTATCCTGAGAGAGTTTTGTTAGTCATTCACAAAAACATGGAATTATTTTTTAGCCGTATGCAGTAGAAAAAAGTCTTACTTACTCTTCCTATTGTGTAGACATAAGCACCTAATTGAGCATTTATTGGAACATCACTGATGAATACAATGATTGGAATTTTCCTGTCAAGTTTCGTAGGAATGGTCAAATCGATGTATATTTTATCGGTTCCAAATGGGAGTGAATCGTTGAATAGCTTTGTGAATGACATCTAATAGCTCTGAAACGCTTGTGTCTGTGTCTGTGTCTGTGTCTGTATCTCTTCCTGTTGTTGTACTTGCCTGTTCTTTTTAATTCTTTGATTCATCATCACTACTCAATCGCACTTACACGAATAAATCGCGAAAAAAAACCAAGTTTTTCACAACATCAACGAGACATCAATCAAGTCCAAAGAGTCCAACATAAATGTCCAACATAATGTCCAACACAATGTCCAAACCTGTTTCTGCCATTGTTGCTGCACTTTTACCGTCATATGGTATTGGGAATAAAGGCCAGTTGCCATGGAGACTTTCCAGCGAGTTGAAATATTTTAGAAAAGTGACAAGTGGAACTGAACCTTTCACTAACGCGGTGATCATGGGTAGGAAGACATGGGAATCAATCCCACCAAAATTCAGACCATTGAATAATAGAATCAATGTTGTCATTAGTAGGAACAAGGACTTGAAATTGGGGAATGACAAAGTTCTACTATACACAAGTATAAAAGAAGCCATCGAGCAATTAAATAAGGTTGAAACGGTTAAACATATTTTTATCATTGGAGGAGCTCAAATTTATAATGAAACATTAAAAATGGTTGATAATTTACTTATAACTGAGATTCAATCACAATCAGATGTGGAAATGGATACTTTTTTGGATAACCAATACATTGCACAACATTTTGTCAAAGTGGACGGTCTGAATGAACTTGTCGGCTTCGATGCCTCTGGAAGACATGAAGAGAATGGCTTTACTTATGAATTTATATTGTATAAGAGAAGATTATAAATAATGCTTGTTTAGTTTATGTAATCACTTATGTAATCACTTATGTAATCATACATTTTGCTACTATTATTAACTGGTTAAGAGCACTGGTACATCACAAATGGGTTGAAATACCGCGAACATTTCCTAATTCGGGTGTGTTTTTTGTAAAGGTGCTCAATTATTAATTTTATAATTTTGTTAATGCTCCTTTTTTGAAAAAGAAAAAAATGGGCAAAGAAAAAAAAAAAGGTTGCAAATTTCCCTTAAACGAAGGGAAAGTACGAATATTTTGAATTGCTTTAAAAAGAAAAAAAAAAAGAAGAGAAGAGTTTTGAATTGTTTGTTTCTATTGCAATTCTTCTACATTCTTCTTCTTTATTGTCAGTTCTTTAGAATTGATCGTTTATTCCGGCCCATCTTTAAATCACGTAATAATTTAATACCACCCTAGTGAATTGTGTGTTTATTTCGGCTTTTGTTGGCTATTTGACATCCCACACACACCCTTTATCACTGATTTAAACCATTGTTAAATATTAACTCAGTATCTTCTTGTTATTGTTTTTTTTTTGTTAATTACCCATTTGTGTGATCAAAGCACTCATCCGCTCTTAGCAATCTTTCCAAGTTGAAGTTTCTTAAGAAGAATAAACATTCACAGGACCTTTCCCAAGATCCTCCTACATCATCATCTCCATCATCTGACTCTCCAAAGAAAAAAATGTCAGATTCATCATCAACTGCTTCAAGTTCTTCTTGGACAAGTTTCTTAAAATCAATTGCCTCCTACAATGGTGATTTATCCTCTTTAACTGCTCCACCATTCATCCTATCTCCAACTTCATTAGCTGAGTACTCCCAATTCTGGGGTGAACATCCAGACTTATTAATTGAACCTACGTTCATCAATAACAATGATCAAGATTTAGATTCCGAACAAAGAATTTTAGCGGTGACTAAATGGTTCATTTCAACTTTAAGATCTCAATATTGTTCAAGAAATGAAAGTTTAGGTTCAGAAAAGAAACCATTAAACCCATTCTTAGGGGAATTATTCCTTGGTAAATGGGAAGATAAAACTCCACAGGGTAAATTAGGTGAAACAATCTTATTATCTGAACAAGTTTCTCATCATCCCCCAGTCACAGCATATGCTATTTTTAACGATAAAAACAACGTTGAATTACAAGGTTATAACGGTATTAGAGCCTCAATTTCAACCACTTCAATAAATGTTAAACAATATGGCCATGCCATTCTCAAATATAAAGACATTGGTGAAAATTATTTAATAACTTTACCTCCTTTACACATTGAAGGTTTATTAGTTGCCTCCCCATTTGTTGAATTAGAAGGCAAAACTATTATCCAGTCATCTTCTGGTTATATTTCAATTGTCGAATTTAGTGGTAGAGGTTATTTTAGCGGTAAAAAGAATTCCTTTAAAGCTAGAATTTATAAGAATTTTGCAGCTTCAAAGAATAAAGAAAACGCCTTATATACTATACAAGGTCAATGGTCTGGTAAATCTCATTTTGCAAAAGGTTCATCAACTTCTTCTAAAGATGAATTATTCTACGATGCTAAAGCCAAGAATCCAGAACATTTGACTGTCAAACCAATTGAAGAACAACATGGTTTTGAAAGTAGAAAAGCTTGGAAACCTGTTGCTGATGCTATTAAACAAGGTAATTTTGATTTAATTCATAAAGAAAAATCCGCTCTAGAAATTTCTCAAAGAGAATTAAGAAAAAAAGAAAAAGATGCAGGTATTAAATGGGAGACTAGATGGTTTGAAGAACATGATTTGGAAGATTTACCACAAGATCCAACTGAAGAAGCTGATCCTTTAATTGGGTTATCTTCATTGGCTAACCTATCAAGAAGGTCTGTTGTTAGTGGTACTGCTATTGGTGATAAAGAAGATAAATCTTCAGCTACTTATTTACATTGGAGATTCATTAGAAAAAGCTGGGATGAAGAAAAAGAAGTTAAAGTTTAGAATCTTTTTGTCATCTTCATTTCTTAATTTTTGTCTACTGTTTTTTTTTGGCGTGTATAGTTCTATTTGACTTTTATAATTAACGTTGGCTTCTTTTTATATATAAAGAATTCTTTTTTTTTATATGATCATATATATTTATACTAGTTTGGGATTGAAATTAGTTCAGAGTAGGGGGAGGGGCAGGTGGAGGAGGATGCAGGCCCCACTTAATCTCTGACAAAGCAAGCATATTGTGGAAAGTTGTTTTGTCAATTAAATTGAGAATATTGTATGCCACATATTGAATTGAATTGACCCGTGTAATTTGGCAGGCTTTTTCAAATTTTGAGGAGATAGAGATCGAAATAGTTAAAATCTTCAAGATATAATCAAAAGAATTTTCATTAAAATGAACATCAATATTATACTAATGATTTATTTTCATCGCTGTATAACCATTCGGTATACATATTAATTATGGTTAAAACAGGTGATCGTTTGAGTAAACAGAAAAAAGTTTTGTGACCCTTGAGATACAGGTTAAAAAGAAGAAAAAATTTTTAAATAATCTGATAAAACTTTATCAGAAATATTTAAAAGAGGGAATGGTGACTTGTCAGATTGCCATTTGCGCCCACCCAAGATTTATCCCTTTCGAAAAAGTTCATAAATTGGGTCGAGATCATCGCTCCTTTAAAAAACCATGAAAAAATTCCCAATAAAGGTCATTATTTTCAAAGTCATATGAAAAAAAGGCAAAAATTATGATAGATGACTAAACTGCAAAGAGTTGTAGACAAGCTAAATAAAAACCTCACTCTAGGGCACAAAGGTATATATCTCATCAACCAAGTTGGATTCAGTGGCTCTTTAGAAGAGTCAAAGAGGGACGTAAACTATAGAAATGATCCTACTGTGGAAAAGGTGTTAGTATAATCATGCTCCGCCAAAAAATCCAAGACTTGGGTTAAAGCAAGATGATAGAGATCAAAATGGGAAATCTATCAAAAAAGCTTTTAGTGTAAACACATACTGAAGTACGTCGACAAAGAAAAGAAGGTTTGAAACAACTGAAAATATTGGGGGGTTGGACCTGTTTATATAGTTTTCCATTGATTTACCCGGTCCTCTTGCGCTGAAAATTTTTCTTTTAGGGCTGACTTTTTCCACAAATTAGGGCTGATTTTGAAATATTTTTGTCACACAAAACCCGGTGATCACATGACTTCAAAGTTTGCCCTAACTGGCCCCCCTGCCTTTTTCCTGGTGTTCGGGTGTTCTGTTGTAAATAAATGGTAAAACTTCCGTTTGGTGGTTTCGCGAAAATCTTCTCCGAACGAAAAAAGAAGAAAAATGTGGCAGAACCGGGCAGAAGAAATGTACATCCATACACCGCACTGATTCTGTTGTAAAGTGACTGTGTTATTACTCAAGAACCCAAACGCACTGAATTTTCATCAAAATTAAAAAATATAACATTTTTCAGACTAACGTTCAAAGTTAATTAATCAACGTACAAGTATCAACAAAATGGCTGAATCACACAGATGTATGTTTGAAATGACAAGAAAGGAGGGCATATAAAGATCTTCATTTATGGATTATGATAATCAACTAAGTTTCCAAAAGGAAATGTGTTTAAAATGTTTGAAATGCTCGGTGTATAAGAAAGAGAGGACCAAAGATTATAACACAAACTATCAATCACTCAATCCTTAATCCAAGTCAATAGAATGGAACGGAACAATATAGAACGGAACAATTTCATATGATTATCATACATTTGATATCAGAAATCCTCTAATCTTGATGGACAACCTTTAATCTACATACATACAAAACAACCTCGCAATCAAGAATGATATCTTATTAATGCCCTTCATTTTTTAAATTTTATAAATGGATTTGAAAAAGATTACTAACAGATTTTCTAGTATACGTTAAAGGTAAACACGTTTCATACCAAAGAAGTAAAAGTGTCACCAACCCAAACGTTTCCTTAGTTAAAATTGAAGGTGTTTCAACTGCTGAAGATGCCAAATTTTACTTGGGTAAACGTGTTGCTTACGTCTACAGAGCTTCAAAAGAAATCAGAGGCTCCAAGATCAGAGTTATCTGGGGTAAAATCACCAGAACTCACGGTAAAACTGGTGCTGTCAGAGCTAACTTCAAATCTAACTTACCAGCTAAAACTTTTGGTGCTTCAGTTAGAATCTTCTTATACCCATCAAACATCTAAGTTTAATATTATTCACACGCAAAAAAAAAAAGATATTAAAATATTAGGGAAAGAATCGGGATTTAAAAAAGGAGAAGAATAGAGAAGAAGGAGAAAAGAAATGGAAGTTTGTTTGAATATGGTTATTTTAAAAGACTATATTTTAAACAATCTCTCTATTTCTTGGTCATTGTTAATGAAATTTTATTGTTTTTATCAAAAACGAACCATCATCAAAGTTTACCTTATCTAACACCATCAAAGCAAAAATATTTTGTTTCCATTTGTTTATAATAATATAATGGTTTTCTATTATGTATAATAAAGAATTAATGTAGCGTATGAATCATTAAAGTATTGCAATGAAGATGATGATGTCGTTGACCAACCTAGTGATTACGTAAATCGGTGCTTCCCGACCCTCGGTACAGCCATTTTAGGGTTGATTCGCGGAATCTCTTTGAAAAATAGTCGGTATACTAAAACCAAAATAGCTTTACCATAACATTCTCAGGTTTTTTAACATCAAATAACACCTCAATTCAACACTATGATTCCATTTGAAGGGTTTTTACCATATGCTATTATGCTTACCGTAAGTAAATTTTATCCGCAATGATCCTTTTTTTGAGTTCCTTTGTTAACAATGATTGCAATCATAGTCCCTTACTGTTGGGGGTACCACTTTAGCATGGAGCAGATATTATCAAAACAATTATAAGAAGCCACGTTATAATCTAGATCAATTCGATAGACAACTTATGGAGAGAGATTACCGTTTGACTGGCAAATTTAGAGAACAAGTTGCCGATGCCTTTGCCCCTGAAAACTTTAAGACCAATGGTTATTGGAAGATTCAACAAGGGAGTTGGTGGGTTGAATGAAAAACCAAATCACTTTTTATTTCTTTTCAATATTATTTGGCATTCATTCATTGATGGAGATCTCTTACCATCCTTGAAACTATTTATTCCTATTTATTATTTATTTTATCTTTTGAGATCTTATTTATTCAATACATGATATGACCTTAATGAGTTTGTTTATATCACTTTATTCTATCTAATTTGATTAATCTTCATCACTAGACTAATTATTCAGGAAATCATTTAGCAAAGCTATTTAATTTGACTACATTAGCGCTTCATCATTTAAAAAATTCATTCATTGGTTAGTTTCACTCACACACAAAATATAAAGACTAAAAAAACTCGTATAACTGCAATTGTTCATCAGAGTAGAAATGGATGATAAGGACATTAGGTTAAAAAAAAAATGGGAAAACAAAAGAACGAAAACTCCATAATGCAAAACGAATGACTAGATCAATCACTTAAAGTAACACTGTTTAAAACAAAAGACTGAAAACACAAATTCATAGCACCTTTTTTTGAACAATTCATCTACTTCACATGACAAGAAAGGAAAACAGTATTAAGCACGCATGCTTCTTCTCTTGAAAAAATCCATAACTTTCTTAGCTGTTGATGGTTCTTTCTTTGGAGCAAAACTAGTATAGCTTATTATAGAGTCTCTTTTGTTTCCTGAAGGCTTTCTTCTATTGAAATCGTTGGAAGATTCCAAAACCTTCTTCTTGCTCTTGCTGTTGCTGGAATGAGTAGATTCAACGTCAATGGTAGATGGATTCTCATTACTTGGGTAAAAACTCAAGAAACTGAATCTCTTTGACTTGTTCTGACCACTATTTGATTTTACACGCTGTTGTGGTTGCTGATTCACTTGAGGTTTTCTCTCGTCAGCAGGTGAGTTTGAGACAGAAGTGTTTTTGGTAACAGTAGAGTTGTTGGAAGGTGGTTTGGAATGAATTGAAGAATGTCGAGAAACTGTATTATTCTCATTGTTGGTAACAGTTTGGACTGAATTAGAGGATGTACCAAACAATTTGTCCATCACCAATTCAGCAGCAATGATAGCACTATATCTGTTAGCAATCTTCTGTTCCGAAACTGACTTTTCATCGACAGGAGATTTCTCAGTAACTTCCTTAGGCTCAAGTTGTTGTTGATGAGAGTCAATCTTCTCCGATGACTGGTTAAAGATGGTCTTTGCGTTAATCAAATTTGGTGATCTTGGAACAATTATGTCACCTTCAGCAGCATACAAATCCACCGATGGTTTTGAGATCTTACCATTACCCAAGGATGAAACTGAAGTTACTGATTCAGATCTTTGGAATGAGTAATTGAAAGGGACCTCTGCGTTGTTCAAGACTGGGGTTGATTCAACTGCTTGATAACTAGCATTTGGGTACAAACCTGGATGATATGACGTTGGTCTGGGTTTTCTTACACCTGGACCAGGTAATTTCTGCATCTGTGGATTTGGAGATGAGAAATTATGTGAATTAATAGGAATCTTTGGTTTCGCAAAATCAGCTTCAGAATGTTTGAATTTTTCATTTGGCTTCTTGACAGGGGATTCTTCAATAATGTAGTTAGCTGAATACTCTTTAGTTTGAGCTACAGTAGTTATACCAGTATGGGTGGTAGATCTAGGCAAGCTCTGATGTTGATGATTCTGATGCATTTGTTGAGAATGAGTATAACTATGTTGTTGTACAAGTGAAGCTGGAGGAGATGTGAGACGAACGTCGACGTATGAAGACGATGAAGGGGTGGAGAAGCTCTGCTGTTGTTGATATCTGACATCATTTGCATCAACTACAGCTTGTAGCGCTAGCGAAGCTGATGTGTATGATTGAACAGAGTTCGATCTTTGATGACCCATTTGAGCTCTTGGGCTCAATTGCTCTTTAATTGAAGTAGATGAGGTTGAGGAAGGTATTGCAATGGCGTGATTAGAGGAAGTTTGTGGAGGGAGTGGATTAGCAAAGAATTGGCTATTCGAAGCCGATGCACTATGATGATGATGATAATTCTGTTGGGAAAAGTTGTGGTGATGAGATTGGAATGAACTTTGAGCAAATCCGGTAGTGTCCATCAAAGAGTATCTTCTGTAATCATTCTTAGGAATAGCAGCTTGTGGACGTTGTTGAGCTTCTTGCTGCTTAGAGTTACTGGATTGGGTGCCCCTATAGTTCACATCCCATTCTGAAGGTGTGACAGATAAGAATGGTGCATGTGGGGCTAGCCACTGATGACTTCTAACATCTCTCAAACTCAGTCTCTTCTTTGGATTTGGAACCAATATTCTTCTTAACAGATCTCTTGAAATTGGTTCAATGTATTCAGGAAATGTTAAGTGCGTTGTAGTGATATACTGATACAGTCTAGCAATATTGTCACCATCTGGATTTTGAGGATCATCATCAAATGGCAAATAGCCAGCTAGCATGGCATATAAGATAACACCACAGGACCAAACATCAGCTTTTCTGGCTTGATAAGGTTCACTAGAAATAACAAGTTCTGGAGCAGCATAACATGGGGAACCACAAGAAGTCTTCATGTATTCATTAGTTGGACCAAAACTATTGACGAATCCAAAATCTGTAATCACAATATTCTTATGTTTGTCTAATAATAGATTCTCCAGTTTCAAATCCCTGTGAACAATACCTTTGGAATGCATATAATGAACACCACTGACTAACTGAGCAAATAATCTGCAGGCTAATGAATCTTTCAAATAACGGTGCTGTAGAATGTAATCGAACAATTCACCGCCAGATGCATATTCCAACACTATACCGATATATTTGTCGTTTTGTAAGACTTCTTCCAATTTTATGATGTTTGGATGAGATAGTCTCTTCAAAGCATTGATCTCTCTATGGACTTTAGATTCCCTGTCACTCCCTCTTGGTATAGATTCACGGCGTATGAACTTAATGGCGACTTGAGAAGGCTGTTGGCCATCTTTCCTCCAACCTAGTTTGACTTTACCAAATTCACCCTCACCTAGTGTAGATCCAAGGACATATGAACCGAATCTAAGCTCTTTGTGAGTTTTCTTGTTTGCAAAACTTTGGCGACGTGGTTTCGTTGTAGTTTCAGCCATTCTGTCGTATGATCAAATGGGGAAAAAGAAAGCACTGAGAATGTGAAGAGCACCTGGGGGTTGTTGTGAATAGTTACGATCCCCTGAATATCAAAGTGCAAATTTAATAACGAATCAAAGAGATGATTCAGCACGATAACCTATTCTCTTTTTCTAGATAATTTCTTTGTTTTGATCTCGATTCTGATGTAGATCTATGTAATCGCTCTTTTTGGAATGGAGATCAGACGATAAACGTGACTTCTGAGATCAAATGGGAAACGAACAATATGATATCGCTGGCTCTTTGAGCGATTCAGTTGAAATTAAGTACTCTATAGACCAAATCCTAGACGTCTTTGTTATCAAGATGGATTTCTTGGATGGAGCTTCAAATAAATAGATTCAAAATAGAGTTTGAAAATAATGAATTAAAGTTACTCTTTTAGGAAAGCGATTATAACAGAGCAGGGCTGAATCAAGAGTTGTGTTGGGTGGTAATCCTCAGTATGCTTCTAGATATATCTCGTTAGTATTGTTTTTAAAGTTTTATGTTCAGTTAAGAAATGCTTTGTATACGCACTTTGTCAGAGTGTGATCCGGCAAAGGAGGTATGAAACAGGTGGAATTCGCTAGTTGGTTCCAAAGGAATGAATGAAAGCGTGTTATGGCTGTTGGGTTTGTGTGTGGCGGGTTCCGTGCCAGACTCTCTGTCAAATGAATTGTTTACTGGTTTGAGTGCCTTCGAATATGTTTTGTTAAACAAAGAAGAGGAGCTTCTTATTTTGGGAATGTTTTGGCCTTTCAGGAAAAACTTTTGACTTTGTTTACCTTTTTGCCACGGGCCACGCAGAAATCTGCAGGAGGAACAGCGGGGATCTTCGGCTCCCACTCCGCCTAAAGTCTTTGGGATTAGGAGGAGGCTCCCGCCTACTGTTTGTTTATTTTTGGCCTAATTAATTTTTACGTGTTTTGATCTTTAGACAGAGATCTCGGAGGGTAAAGGTTATTTTAGGTTCCTTAGGTTCCTTCGGTGCTGCCTGCAGTCCCGTAGGAGATGACTCTAAATAAAACAAAAGCACATGATGTTCTCCATTAAAACAATCAAACCAAGAGCTCAAGAGGTAAAATTCAGTGCTCATCTTACGGCTAGAACCAAACCTCATAGATATTCTTATCAGGCCCATGAAAAGCATTATTTATACGACGTTTGCTTCTCATAATCTAACCTGTCTTCCCAGACACAGTTTGTCAGCGTGCCTGAGTTGAAATTTAGATCAGGCCATCGGCCAAAGGTTCAAAACATCAACGCTTCAACCACTATCTCGTAAAAGCAAAATTTCTTGGACACCATCCTGCAAGGTTACATGAATAAAGTTCAGCCAGGCCCACAAAGGTTATTATTGTTGAAAGATTTCTCCACATTATGCGATAATCAGTATCTACATCAATAGATCGTGGCTTAACGTGTTGATTCAAATCTGATTTTGGGCTCAGAGGGCCCTAACCGAATATAGTTTTTTCTGGGAATCACAGTGATACTTAAATCTCCATGAATTCATTCAAAGTCTTCGCTTCTCTGATCAACACTACTGCTAGTGAAAATTCTGGCTGGGTATCATCTAACTAGAAGTCATTTAACCTCCTTCATTGTGAGCGTTCTCGTTCTCTACTTAATGGGATATGAGTTACTGATAAGCTTATCAATATCAAACCATAATCATTGATCGACTGTTCATGATAAGAACTTCATTTGAGACTCGAAGGTTTTGGAATGCGTGCGAACTTGTCCCAGGTAATAGTAGACATGTTTACATGCCATGACCTTTATCGACGAGATCTTGCCCTGGAAAAATTCAGGAACCCGCTCTGTTCCTTGTAACGGTGTTCCTACTTCATCCAAAGTTAGATGGCTGATCTATGCTTTCTGCTGTTTTTTTGGAAATTTTCCCCTGCTTCTTGAAAGAGATTGCAGGTTACCTAGCGCATAGAATTATTTACTTCAAACTCTTTCTCTCGCCTCTTCAACATCCTTCTTGACTCAACACTGATTAGAATTCCTCAGACTTTCCATTGACAAGCTGTTATGATCACATTCTAAGATATTGAGGGCAGTAGGTCACTACTTTCAGTTGTTTATATATCTTTCTTTGATCTATCAACTGGCGGCAACTTGTCCATAGAATAGCACTGATCGATATTGGCGATTATTTATGGATCAAAAATATCCTGAAAATATCGCTTATATGATAACCATTAGTTGAATTTCAGTCTCCGCAGATGATGTGTATCAGTTATCATGTATTCAAATTGCTGGCTCTTCTACTGGGAAAAAAATAACTATGATGAGGTATAATTCATTCAGATCAATCGCTTCAATGCAGTATGCCGTAGGTATTTTAAAACACCGCGGTACTATAGCACTAATAAAGACACTTTCCAATTAATATATTTAAATGGATAATTTCAACACCACATGTTTGCTGAACCTTTGAACAACACAATATTTAATTAATAATATCATGGAACGTTGATCATTTAACCTATAGCTATATATACATATTTATATCAGTTGCAATTGATTAATTTTTGTTAACTACATCATTGTCAAGTGATCATTAATTGCTGTTCGTCTGGATATCGTAGGGGGGCCATTAAAATGCTACTACAGTGATCGAACATCCCAATACAATGTAATTTCCCATGCCTGTTGGGTTTGTCGATATAGCACCGATTATGGACAGTGTGATCAGATCAGGTGAAATTATCATGGAACACGAAATAGAGTACAGCATGATCATATTTATACGTGAGATTGATTAATTTATATACAGGCTTTCCATTCCAAGTTTCATAGCTTCAAGTCGGACAATTTGAAGATACCAGATTGTCTAAAACCTTCAGCATTTTCATTAACTTTAGCACCCAAGTTTTCAACATCTTTACTTCTTGCTACCTTAATAGTTGGTTTGGCAACTTTAGCAGCTTGAATAGCTTGATATAATTTATTATTCTCTTTGATGAGGTAACCTCTTTTATCCATACGACTGTAGTAATGAACATCTCTTCTTCTGGTTGGTCTAGCTTCTAATGGGATATGACCTCTGGTGTGTAAGAAATATTCAGGATGCAAATGGGCTCTTAGTGACAACTTACTAAAGTAACGAGCAGTGAATTCACCACCGGCTTTCTCAATGGCTCTGATAGCCTCAGTAGATGCTCTACTGGCTTCTATCTTCAATTTGTATGGGAAGAACTCTTTTCCCTGGGCCAAGATCTTGACACCATCAGTTAATGTACCAGTGATTAAACCTGTTTGCTTCATTTTTCTCATGGTTAGAACTTCCCCTTCAGCTAGGTCAAGCCTGCCATTTTCCAAGAATTCAGCGATTCTACTCAAATTAACAACGTTCAATTGTGGTGCGTTGACTCTTTTGAAACCAACTTTAGGGAAAAGCTTAACAATAGGAGTTTGACCACCTTCAAACCATGGCTTGACGGTACCACGAGCCTTTTGACCCTTCTGACCTCTACCAGAAGTCTTACCATAACCGGATGAAGGACCCCTACCGACTCTTTTATGATTTCTAGTGGAGTTTAATGATGGATGCAATTCAGATAATAAGGAGACAGAACGCACAGATTGTAAGGATTGAAAGGCACAAGCGGAACCTCCAAGTATCGTAAGTTTCCCCGGTATCAGTGACCTAAGGGAAAACATCTTTATATTTGATTCTTCGACAATATAAATTTTAGAAGGTTTGGAGTGTTCTGGTATTGATGAAGCTACTTTTTTTCACTTTCCTTCATTCTGTAGATCGCGAAAATTTGGTACTGGAAAAAAAACTCCAGCTGCTTTGGGATTTCTTCAACACAAATTTTTTTACCCGGATTTTTTTTCATAGGAGATCTTGACCCAAGTTCTGGGAGCTCAATGCCCCATATTCAATAATCACATTCGCGCAGCTAACAGATTAAAGATATATCTAAAATAATAGTAAAGTTAATCAACTTTCACGAGACTGGAGACTCGAGAGTCATAAGTCTTACTCTGAGGTATTGAGGTATTGTTCCCAGAACAACTTTGATCCTCCTCAAGGTTAGACTGACTCAACAAGCCATTCACCTTAGATTTCCAATCAGTGTGAAAGGTAGAAATGATTTTTGAAAGCGAAAACTATTTTGTTCTCTTAATTCTATAGATAATTGTTGTATCTCTTTTAAGAGTTGTAGTCTAGTACTCATAGTTTTGTATTTTGCATGGTGTTCGATATCTTTCCCGTAACTTTGCTTGAATCAATCAAATTGTTCCCTCTAATTCTAAAGATTCTTCCCTGTATCACCGTGATTATGCTGTAGCTGCTGTAACATAAATGATAATTAGAGGCTATTCATTGGCTTGCCCCGTCAGCAAAAGTTGCGCTTGCTGGACTTCGGAACCTTGATGAAGGCTCACGCACATAATAATAGTAAGCAAACTACGTCATCGGTAAATATCTGAGGATGTACGGGTGTTAGATTTGATCTGATGCAAGGGCGAGAGAGGCAAAATTACGTTATGAATCTTGATCTAAAAGCTAATCAAGGTGATACAATTGTTCAGAGTCTCAAGGCGAGAGATTGCTTGCCATTAGTCGAGTTATTGGGTAAAAAATCTGATACACCTATCAAACCAGTTGATATTTCAGTGATGCGATTGAATTTCTGGAGAATTAACATGTGGTCTTCTATCACTGGTGATCCTTATTCTTTCTATGCGAGATAAATAACAATTTGCAACCTGTAGCTGTAACCGTATCTCTTCCTAGGCTTTGGCACATAGACTGTAAACTTCAGACCTGGTGGGCAGGAGGTTTTTTCATCATTTTTCTTTCTAGAAGGTCTAGATTACAAATGAGAGGGATCGAGTGACGGTTATAAGTACAGTTGGTGACACAAACTTCCGCGAAACCGCATCAGAAGCATCTAGAAGAAGCAAGAGACAGATACAGAGAGAGGTTGTTACCGTGATAAATTCTAAATAAGAAGCTCGTATGGTTAACAAATACACCTTACCGTTTGCTGTTACTTTCGCTCTTTTTTTTTATCCTGATGTGACTGGGATCAGCGGGTGGATGAACGACAAGAAGATCATGTCCCACTTGGTGACTCCTGTAGAATAGATCAGAATTTTGGTTATACAGGCAGAAAATTTTTTCTCTTCAGCCGAAAATAATGATCAAAAGGATGATTCAGTGGCAGGGCTGAACTCTTTTGTGGAATATAGGAATAAATGTACCTAAGAAGCTTTCAAGTTAGAGGAATATAGATCCCATCAGTAGCATAGATAGGATTATTCTATATCTTTCCATTGGGAACCGCATCTGTCTCTTAACTTTTAAGCTTATCAGCTGCTTTGAACGCGCGCGCAAGGGACGCATCTAATTTAGTTTTACGGTAGGGGACACTGAAAGATAGAGATGGAACAAAGATAGCAATTAATAATCCGCAAAAGTATAAAAGAGCAGCGATTCGCCGTGAATTGTCTCCTTACTTCAGATAGAGCGGTATATATCGCACTCGAATCACTATACGAAAAATGTCACCTCTAACTATTAACACCACACCTGTCGAGCTAACGACCACTGAAGGTTACGAAGAATTCATCAAATCTCCTCTATGCAATGATCATTCAACAGTCTTTCCAGATAACGACGCCACTGGTTATGTGCTAGTCGATAATGAGGTAGTTGCCACTGTCTCCGGTGAAGCAAAGGATCACTTGTTCTCATACTCATCTGGTGACTTCCCTCTGTTTGGAAATGAGCTGAAGGCTCCAACCGGTGTTGCTTTAAAAAACTAAAGTTGATTCTTTGTCATAGAAGGCTACTTAGGGTGGGCGCCGAGTAGCACAAGATTGTGATATAAAATTCTATAAATCCTAAGATTTGTCATGAAATGTTATAAACCCTAGAAGAATGATCTAGATTCAACGTCGTTTATGCTTTTTTTTTCTTTTCTTCTTTTTTCGTTTTCCACTCTTCACAACATATTACTACTCTAATTATACTCACTGCATTCCATCGTTTTATTAATTTTATTGGCTTCGTTTATTGTGATTTTTATGGTATCATTTACTGTTAGGTTATACACAAGGAGGATGAGAATGGTCTGGTTTCTAGGCCATCGGAGATCTTCCTATGGAATAATTTGTCATATACTTTTTGCATTACACCGGCTGGTTCTGCCGGTACTCTACTTAGATTGGTTCAATATACTCTCGCTAGAACTGTCACTCATATGTAGAGTTTGTATTGGTCTGCTATCTGCAGTTGATTTTGGAGCACCGTTTTATACGTTCTGATCGAACAATAAGTTTTCAACTATAAATATTATCCGGGGTTGTGCTCCAAGCGATTTGCCCGAAGAATAAGAGAACAGAGTAATTGCTAAGGGAATAATCGGTTAGCTAACATCTATAATTCACAACAACACAATGACCGAACAAATTCTATCATACACTCCGATATCATCGATTCCGAAGAAGGTGCAACGTCTTCGAGAATCATTTCAGGCTCAAAAATTACACGATGTTTCCTTCCGTCTCGATCAACTTCGCAAGCTGTATTATGCTGTGAAAGAGCACGAGGACGAACTAAAGACTGCGATCAAACTTGATCTAAACAAATCAGAAGCTGAGTTCGAATTGACTGAACTACATGTCTTATATAACGACATCATCACCATCATCAACAACTTGGAAAAATGGGTGAAGCCAGAAAATGTCAATGCTGGGTTTATGTTCAGCTTTTCCACCACTAAGATCCTGAAAACCCCAATTGGTGTCGGTTGTGTCATTGGGGCCTTCAATTTCCCCTTGATTCTATCTCTTCAACCTGTTATTGCCGCCATCTCCGCTGGTTGTCCAGTTGTTTTAAAACAATCTGAGTTGGTTCCTTATTTTACTGATGCCTTGTCTGAGATTCTTGAGAATGCTTTAGACCCTGATGTCTTGCAGATTGTTAATGGTGCTGTGGAGGAAACTACTGCTCTACTGGAACAAAAGTTTGACAAGATCCTCTATACAGGGAACGGTACTGTTGGTAAGATTGTTGCAAAGAAGGCTGCTGAGACTTTGACGCCAGTGGTTTTGGAATTGGGTGGTAAAAGTCCAGCTTTTGTGACCAAAGGCTATAACATTGATTTGGCAGCTAAAAGAATCGTATCGTCAAAGTTTGGAAATGCGGGTCAGGTTTGTGTTGCCGTTGACTACGTGTTGGTTGAAAGGGAAGTCTATCCACAACTCGTTGAGGCTGTTATCAAATATACTAAGAAGTATTACAATGTCGATGCAAAGACTTCTCCAAAGATTGTTCATGAAAGGGCTATCAAAAGATTGACTGATATCCTTGACAGATCAAAAGGGGAAGTTGTTTA
Organism: Taiozyma yuanshanica; assembly: GCA_030569295.1. Taxonomy (NCBI): domain Eukaryota; kingdom Fungi; phylum Ascomycota; class Saccharomycetes; order Phaffomycetales; family Wickerhamomycetaceae; genus Taiozyma; species Taiozyma yuanshanica. The sequence goes on from JAJMKP010000007.1 coordinate 53,516, forward strand.
TCAAGGTGGTGAGGTCGATTTAAAACAAAGGTTTTTCCCTCCAACGGTCGTTAAAGATGTTGCATTTCCAGATTCATTAATGGAGGATGAGATCTTTGGCCCAATCTTACCCTTAATTCCTTATGACAACTTGGATAAGGCCATTAATGAGGTTACGAGATACCATGATACCCCGTTATCATTGATGATCTACTCCAATTCCAAACAGATCGAGGATAGGATCATTTCACATATCAGATCAGGTTCGGTCCTAGTTGGTGAAGGTTTGCTCCATGTTGCTATTCCAAGTTTGCCATTTGGTGGGATTGGAACATCTGGTACGGGTAACTATCATGGGAAACATGGGTTCAACACTTTCAGTCACGATAGAGCATATGTAAAGCAGCCGGGATGGGTCGAGCCATTGTTTGAATCTAAATATCCTCCTGTTTCCGACTTTGATCTCAAGCTCGCTGGTACGTTTATGATTCCTTCAAAGAAATTCAATAAGCATGGGCAAGTCAGATTTTCTTGGTTCTTTGCTAGTATCGTTGCATTGGTTGGTCTTGTGGGGTTCTATTTCGGCCGGAAAACTTGATCATGGAGTTGCAGGTCATTCTTTTATTCAACTCTTTAGTAATTCATCAATGTTTTCTAGCTGTTGTTGTAGCTTCTCGCGCCCAGCCCACGTTGCCTTTTTGTTGATGTTTATAGGAAGGATCGCAATCCCATTGGCATCGGTCTTACCTATTCTATCATCAAGAATTTTGATCTCTTTCTTAAGGTTGATAGCAGCAAGTTCTAAGTCATTATAAAATTTCTTGATATCATTCTGGAATTCCCTTTTGATCTGTTCAAGCGCTTCATGATTTGAGGCGTTCTTCTTGAGATTAACAAGGTTGTTTAATGCAGATGAGGAATGGTTCAAGATGGAGACAAGTTTCTATGAAACAATTAGTATTTATAACTGAAATGCCATTGGGTAGGAGAAACATACAGAATCAATATCATGGAGCGACTCCAGACGCTCTTGTACGAAAGGATGCTGTTCAGATTCTTCAGACATTGTTTGATCCTTCTATAAAACCTCCGCAATATTACATGTACTATTAATCGATTCAAGACGCCAATAATATCGAATTCCCGAAATCAGTGTGGTGTTTGGATGTAATAAAGAAGGACGGTCCTTTATACTGAAAAGTACTGAGAGCCCATACATTCTCTTGTGTAAAGTTGGTACCTAACAAAATCCACTGTTAAGAGCCACATATCGAACGAGTTCGAGGAATGGAGATCGCCAAAATAATTGAGTTGATGACATAATCAATTTGGGAAAAAACATCCCAAGCGCATCAACAAAACAAAATTTTTCAGCATCCTCTTTAATTCTTTTCTTACACCAACCAGCAACAGTTTATTTTGTCAAAAATGTCAGGTAAAGAAGTTTTAGTCTTAAGAGGTACCTTAGAAGGTCACAACGGTTGGGTCACTTCATTGGCCACCACCCCAGCTCAACCAGATTTATTATTATCTGCTTCCCGTGATAAAACCTTAATCACCTGGCAATTAACCCGTGATGACCAACAATACGGTATTCCAAAGAAATCCTTCAAAGGTCATTCACACATTGTTCAAGATGCCGTCATCTCTCCAGATGGTTTATTCGCTTTATCCGCTTCATGGGATAGAACTTTAAGATTATGGAACTTAGAAACTGGTGAAACCTCAAAGAGATTTGTTGGTCACACCGGTGATGTCTTATCTGTATCCATTGCTAAGAACTCTAGACAAATTGTTTCCGCTTCAAGAGATAAAACCGTTAAAGTCTGGAACACCATTGGTAAATGTATGTCCACTTTACAAGGTCACTCTGACTGGGTTTCATCTGTTAGATTCTCACAAGGTGATGAAACTGTTGTTATCTCCGCTGGTTGGGATAAATTAGTTAAAGTAAGTTAACATTTGAAGTCCTTAATGACTTTCTGGTGACAGGTTTGGTGCAATTGACTGTTTGTTTGATCCAAATGATGCGAATTATATTTGCTACTTCGGACGGGGCTCGCCAGCTTCGAATGAGACATATTTTAATCACCAAGATCTCTGATGCAATCAAACAATTTTTGACTCAGTCATACACCAAATCAGTTAATCGTCTTACGAATTGATTTACTAACAATGTTACTTTTAGTCATGGGATTTATCAAACTACCAATTAACTGCTGATTACGTCGGTCACACTGGTTATGTTTCAACCATCACCATTTCCCCAGATGGTACTTTAGTTGCTTCTGCCGGTAAAGATGGTTCAATCATCTTATGGGATTTGAACAAACAAACCACTTTATACACTCTATCAGCTGGTGATGAAGTTCACGCTTTAGCTTTCTCTCCAAACAGATACTGGTTAACTGCTGCTACTGCCTCATCTATCAAGATCTTCAACTTACAAGAAAGAGAATTAGTTGATGAATTAAAACCAGAATTCGCTACCGCTGGTAAAGCTAGGGACCCAGAAGCTATCTCATTAGCTTGGTCCGCTGATGGTCAAAACTTATTCGCCGGTTACACTGATTCTATCATCCGTGTCTGGCAAGTCATGACCAGTAGCTAAATTCTTTAATTTAGTTTACTAGTCCATAAACTTAATTCTAAATAAAAATCGTGTAAATTAATGATACTTTGTAGATGGTTTCCAGGTAAAATGCTTGATTATTCACTACGATGGAAGCAATATGCCAATGCTGTATTATAATAAATAGATGATCATAGTTTCAAGTCTGTCTCACCGATCAAAGCCATCGCTTTAGAATCACCTTTAGCGATCAATGGCTGATCTAAAGCTTCAGAAACACATAACCATGGCGATCTTGCACCACCCCATTTCAACACAGAGTTTTTGAATTTTTCACCATGTTTTCTATCGAGTGGATTCTTTGCGAATAAATGATCCCAAACTTTAGAAGCAATGGCTCTGTCCAATAGGTATGAATAGTAAGAAGCACCATAACCGAATAAGTGACCAAATTTAGCTTGCCAGTTGGAGTTGATATCAGCAAATATTCTCAAGTTATGTTCTAAACCATGGTATAACGTTGTGGAGTCGAAACTTTTCCTCAATACGGCATCTGAGTGTAATAATTGATCCAATAATGCCATCTTAATCTGTGAATATGATTCTGCATTCTTCAAGAAATTATTTTCATTCTGGAATGATTCTAATAATTGCAATGGAATTGGTTCATCTGTCAAGTAATGTCTGGCAAAAGTACGAAGAACTCTTGGGTCCTTAGCGAAATGTTCCATTAAAACACTGGGTAATTCAACGAAATCAGTTGCACAACGAGTACCACTGATGTTGTGTAAAGATGTTCTACCAAGCATTGAATGCATAGCATGGCCCATTTCATGGAAAATGGTCTCGACATCGTTCAAAGATAACAAGCATTTACCAATACTCTGGTTTTTCTCGAAATTACAGACCAATGAAATGACTGGCAATTGAAACTTCTCACCAGTAGATGGGGAAGTACCAAGTTGGATCAACTCAAGCTCATCAGCGCCTTCATCGGGATAGATTTGTCTAGAGCAACAAACAGTAAAATGTGCTGGGTTTGGAGTCTTGCCGGATCTTTGGAATAAATCACAATAAACAACACCTATCAAACCTTCATCATCACTCACAACGTTCAAACGACGAACATCATCATTCCATGTCTCACCGTGTTGAACCTTTGCTGGAATCAATTGGATACCATAGATCTGTTTAAATAAATTTGATAGACCTTGCATCACTGAGCCCAATGAGAAATAAGAACTGATTTGTTCAGTATTTGAAGATCTCTGATTAGTGGTATAGATATTTGAATAATAATCACGATCCCATGGTTTCAAGAATTCAGCAACTTCCTCATCGGACAAATGCCTTTCTTGTTTTAACTCTTTTAGTTTTAAATTAGCTAGTGTTCTAAGCTCTTCAATTGCATGAGGTTTAACTTCACTAGCCAATTTTTCCAAAAAGTTCATGACATGTTCTGGTTTCTTAGCCATTTTTTCATCCAGTTGATAAGCTGCATAACTTTCTTTCCCCAAAATGTGGGATAGCACGCCTCTGTACTTAAGCATTGTTTCCAACAATTGAACTTGCTCATTTGTGGTACTGTGTAATTCAATCCAGATCTTTCGACGCACAGATTCATTCTTAGCAACTCTTAACAACGCATGTGGTAAGTAACCATGAGTTGGAATCTTGTAATATTTTCTGGAAAGGTCTAATGTTAGGTGCTTAGCAACTGATCTATCTAAATCTTTCAAGTCTTTAGCCTCAACCAACACATGACTAGTGCGTGCTTCACCTAGACCATCGGTGAAATGCTGACCATAAACGGCAATCTGCTGTGAATACTCAATGAAGTCAGCTCTGGTTTTCGGATCCATATTGATACCTGACTTTTCAAAATCTGCTAACAAGATCTCACCAACTTGGATTTCCTCACTTGTCAACTGTGATCTAATGCTATCAGTTTCTAAGACCTTCTTTAGAATATTATACAATTCAACGTTTGTATTTAAGATATTCATGAACTCAAACATTTGTTCATGACACTCCTGAGCAGCACTAATGAACGACTTGGATGGATGTGCCACTCTGATGAACTCCGAAAGATCAATCACACGACATAAGACATCACTTAGTCTATCTAAATTTGTGATATATGACTTCAGACCAGCTTCACTTTGATCATTAAGCATTCTTTCAACCAAGGAATGTGCCTTCTGTAGTGAATCTCTACTGAAATGTCTTAGACCCGATGGTGATGTCAAGTATGGATTTTGGAACAAACCCGTATCTTTAGTTAATTTGTTGAAGAAATTATGTGCAGCACTCTGGTCTTCATCACGGTTGAAATTCTTGAAGTACATATCATCATCAAACACCTTCCGTATCAACTCATTAGCGTAATTTATTGGGATTTCAAATTGTCCTTGCTGAACAATATCAGCCTTTGGGATGATCTGATCAGAATTTACAGTGGACTTTAGGACAGTGGGCTCACGTTGGTGGTTCCAAATAGGCCTCACAGTGGAAAAAGACCTCAGAGACTTCTGCAAGACCTTTCTGCCACTCAGCCCAAGAATCATGTTGACTCTCATTCTACTGAATATACTGCTTTTTGAGAGTTTAGTTGGTTAGTTTGAACATCACTCGGACTTTTTCAGGGCCTAGCCAACAAACATGAAAAATCTGCCATTAGCTTTCGTGCCTCCCGGAAATAGCACCGAAACCTAATTGTAACTAGAAACATCTAATAAAGTAATAAATGCATCATATTGTGTGTCGGAAATATATACAAAAGATATTCGATTGTTGGTGAGAAAAGTTCACCTGTGTTTCACAAGTTGTACATCTAGTTCAATGTTCGGTTGTGAATCACCATGCTCCAGAAGTTGATTAATTCTGTCAGTATCGTTAAGTTGTGGAGACTTCTTTTCGAGTTCAATAAACTCCTTTTGAAGTCTTTCAAGTTCTCTTTCAGCTTCCACTACTAGATCAGCAAATCCACTTCCTTTAGCCCTTAGTCTTGACTCTCTTAAAAGATTCTTAGCCGCATTCAATTCACCTAGATGAAGTTTGATAACACCAAGACCATAAGTAGATAGTGCAATTGATTCTTCAACACTTTCTTCACGGCGCAGGTTAGCAGGCAGTTTCTTCGTAAACTCTAAGACGGATTCATAACACTCAGTAGCTAGTTTAATACACTGTTCTTTGCCAACTTTATTAGACTCAATGTCCTCTTCTTTCTTGATTTTCAAAGCTCTGATTTCTTTAGCTTCAAATTCTTCAGCTTGTAGATATAAAACAGACCCCAAGTTGGTTTGCGACATCAAAATGTCACCAGGAGCACAATCAGCATTCAGCATCCATGAAGTTGTTGCAATTTTGGCGCGAACAGCGGAGGCTAAGTCACCAGTAGCCAAACAGATAGCAACGTATAGGTCTCTAGCATTGAATAACTCATCACGGAATGGTTCCCAAGCTTCTCTATTCTTTGGAATCGCAGGAATGCCATTCTTTTCTTGCTGTAGGGCAGTAGAACTATCAGGAACTGTATTGTAATCGAAAGCTTCTTGTTCTTTCCCGGTGACATCATAAACGATCTGGGCCTTTTCGGCATTGATTGAATTAGCAAAATAAGGTGATCTCCTAGCAACTTCCTCCTGTGCAACTAGAAAGTGTGTGATTAACAGCATTTTGGAAGTATGAGGGTTGTTTCTGTTCAACTCAACCATCTTAATAACGACTCTTAAATCCTTCTGGATGAAATGAGGCCTCAAAGCGACTGGAGCCTTGTTAGATGTCAAGGCGTCCAGATAGGCACTAGCAATTTCAGAGTAGATCATCAGTGCATCTTGGTTCATATGTAGTCTCTCATACATTTCGCCGACTTTCAATTGAATACCTGTGTATTCATCACTTAATGGATCTAACCCTTCAGAATCGGCTTGTTGTAATGCCTCCAGGTAATGCTTCAATGCAGTTTGATAATCGTGGTTACCACGATCAGATTCAGCCCATAGACCCTTACGCAGGATAGCTGCCACTGATGAAGTAAATGTGTGATGGGGCCAGTAGAACCACCAAAGACCAAACCCAGTGACTGAGAGACCACCTAGAGTAAGAAGGATGAATCTGGACCAGCTTCTCCTTGGAGGGTACTGACGACGATATTGAGAGGCAAAACGTCTTGCTGTGAGCTTAGGAATACTTGCAGAGGCCCTTAAAGAGGATGCCCTCGCTAATGGTAAAGGACGAATGGCTCTGAACATTGAGAACTACCGGTTTAGTTTATGTTCACAGCTTTATTCTGAAGAATTATTACGTTTTTTTCCTAGTACTCGAGAAAGCTTACCCGTGAACAAAATGACAGACGGCAAGGCTCTAAGTCAAAATGTACAGCATTGAAAATGCTGCAAATTGGAAGTGATTTACTGATAATGGGATTCAAGAACAAAGTAAGCAGTAGTCTTATGGAGTTTCTCGTTTGATTCCGGGTGCAAATTGCAATTTGTAGACTATCGTTTTCTTCATTGTAAGCAAAAATGTGTCAAAAGAAACAAAGGCAAAAAATATACACGGCACATTCACCCGTAAACCTTTAACATCGAAGAGAAATCCAATCATGTGCGGACGATATGCGATGTCAATGGTAAGTGGCATTGTTCAGCCATATTGAAGCTATGCTAACTGTATTTACAGGACACTGTCCAACTCCAACAAGCAGTTCAACGTTACAACTTACCTGTTGACAAAGTCCTTGGGGAATCAAATCAGCACCCTTCATACAATGTATGTCCTACGCGTTATGCTCCAACTTATCATTACCAAAGCAATGAATTGGTTCTGGAATATGCTTCATGGGGCTTGATCCCATTCTGGGTCAAGAGGGCTGCAGATGCAAACCAATACACCACGTTCAATGCGAGAAAGGAATCCATCATTGAGGGAAAGAGAATATGGAAACCCGTAAGATCACACCGCTGTGTTGTTCCAATTGAAGGATACTATGAATGGTTGAGTAAGCCAATTGGATCATCCAAGAAAATGGAAAAGATACCTTACTATGTCAGACGTAAAGATAAAAAGTTGATGTTCTTAGCTGGGCTATATACCACAGTTGAGTTTGAAGATACCAAGGAGAAAGTCCATTCGTTTACAGTGATCACGGGACCTGCACCAAAGGGGCTGGAGTGGCTACACTCTAGGATGCCTGTTGTACTAGAACCAAAAACGAAAGAATGGGAGACCTGGCTGGACAATGGTGGCTGGGACAAGAACGTCGAATCGTGCCTTGGAAGCTATAATAAAGACACTTTAGAATGGTTTGAGGTTACCAAAGACGTTGGAAAAGTCAATAATGAAGGTGAATATTTGATAAAACCATTGGAAAAAGGTAAAGTTGGTGATTTCTTTGGATCGGGGAAGAACAAAGAGCTAAAGAAGGAACAAGTCAAAAGAGAGGATGACAATGTCTCTGTCGAAAGATCCCTCAATGATGACTTTAAAGTTCCGAAGAAAGAGCAAGATAAAGTAGGAAACCCTGATATTAAGAAGGAAACGAAAGATATTAAGAGTTTTTTCTCACCAAGGAAGAGAAATGAGGATTCAATATCAGAGAGAATCGAAAAAGAACACAAGAAGTTGAAAAAATGAAGTTTCATACATCTAATGTATTTTCATTATGAAGCTTCAGGATTTCACCAACAAGGTAAAGACTACCACAAACAATGACATTACCTCTGACATGCTCAAATGCCTTTGAGATGTCTTTTTCAATAATCACATGCGAAGTGTACTTTGAAGCCTCTTTTTGAAATTCAGTTGGGTCATGAGCTTGAATCCAAGGCATACCTTCAACAGGACCAAATTGAGTGATTATGATCATATCAATCGGTTTAATGAGATTTGATAGAAGTTGTGCCAAATCTTTACCTTTAGTAACGGCCATGATAAATATTAACGGTTTTTCACCATAAGTCGATTTCAAATATTTATGCAATTCAATGGCTGCCTGGGCATTATGTGCACCATCTAATAAAACATTTAATGCGGGTTTATGTTTTGAGTATTTAAGCTGTAGTGATTGTAAACGACCTGGCCATGACGTGTTCTTGATCCCTGTTATGAGGTTTTCATGGGTGTACCTTACCTTTGACAGATATGTGGCCTTCAAGAAGGGGAATATGATGTCAATGACCTTTAGTGCAACTGACAGATTCTGTAATTGATAGTGACCTTTCAATGGCGATAACTCCCTGTTAATTGATCCCAATGTGGTATGTATCTCTGGAGACATGGGTACAATCTCGTAGTTATCACATGATTCCTCAAGAGCAATATCATTCACCACTTTCAACACCTCCGGATCATTCGTGCCATCTATGACATTAGGTATACCTCTTTTGATGATGCCGGCCTTTTGATATGCAATTTCAGCTAAGGTTGAACCAAGTATATTTTCGTGATCCATACCAATCTTCGTTATACCTGTGGCCAAGACACCTTTCCTCGTAATCTTACCATCCTTAATTTCAGCACCATCAACAACATTGGTGGAGTCAAATCTCCCTCCAAGACCCACTTCCAAGACAGCTATGTCCACTTTCTCCAAATTGAAGATTTGAAATGCAACAACTGTGAGTATCTCAAATTCAGTACAGCCAATCGAATGCTTATTGTCCAATTCCAAAATCTCGTTCTCAACCCTTTGAAAAGTCTCAACAGAGACAGGCTTATTGTTCAGTGAGATGCTATCATGACGATATATCAGATGTGGAGATGTAAACTTCCCAATCTTGTAGTCTGTAGTGGTGTTGGCCTGCAGTATTGACGATAAGTAGGAACATACAGATCCCTTCCCGTTAGTCCCTGCAACATGAATAAAATTGGACGACAGTTGTGGATTTCCCAGTTGCTTTAAGAGCCTCAAAACTCTGGAAAGTCCCAAATCAATTGGCATCAGAGTGAGCTGCACGCCAATAGTCAAGACGATGAGTTTCTTCTTAACAGCTTAAAGACCGATTCAGGCTCTCATTTAGAATATCCGCGAACTCGTTTGATGTTCTGAGTTTGTGTTTTGATTTCAACCAAAGATTGCACCGGGACCTTTTTGTTTTAAACAGAAACGGAACCAAATCAATTCAAAAGATCTTGATAAAAAAAGGGTAGTTTTGGTTATAGAAAGTGTTTCAATTACGGAAGACATCATTAATTTCTACCTTAAGATTTGATATTGCAAAATATCATCATTTACTTGTGTTTAAATTGGTGAATTGATAAACTAAAAGTCGAGATCATGTCGTTGGAAAAGAGGTTAAAGAAGATGTTTCAGGCCCCAAAAAAGGGTGAGTATCCAAGATTAATCCCATATTAATGTGTAACGTTATTAACTTTGAAAAGGTGAAACATACGAATTAAGAGCTGGTTTAGTCTCACAATACGCCAATGAAAGAAAAGACACAATTAAACAAGTCATTGCAGCAATGACCACTGGTAAGGATGTTTCCTCTTTATTCCCTGACGTGTTGAAGAATATTGCAACCCATGATTTGAAACAGAAGAAACTGGTATATCTGTACTTAATGAACTATGCCAAATCACACCCAGAGTTGGTCATCTTGGCCGTGAATACATTTGTTCAAGACACCGAAGATCCAAATCCGTTAGTTCGTGCCCTTGCAATCAGAACGATGGGCTGCATTCGCGTTGATAAGATGGTTGATTATATGGAAATCCCATTAAATAGAACTCTAACTGATGAAAATCCATATGTTAGAAAAACAGCTGCCATCTGTGTTGCTAAATTGTTCGAACTGAATAAGCAGATTTGCTTAGAGAATGGGTTTCTTGATAAACTGAAAGGGTTAGTCGAGGATTCGAATCCAATGGTTGTTGCTAATGCTATATCTGCTCTTGCGGAGATACATGAAACTGATCCAGAACTTCAAGTCTTGACTATTACGCCCGAATTATTGAAGAAATTTCTGATGGCTTTGAACGAATGTGCAGAATGGGGTAGGATCACCATATTGACTGCCTTGGCTGACTATGAAGCGCTAGATAGTGAGGAAGCTACGCATATAATAGAGCGTGTCATTCCACAACTACAACATTCGAATCCTTCCGTGGTACTTGTTGCAATCAAAGTTATTATCTTGAACGTTGAGAAAGTTTCTAGCAAAGAAGAGTATGGTACTATTGTAAAGAAATTGGCTGCTCCTATGGTTTCATTAGTCTCAACACCTCCAGAAGTTCAATACGTGACGTTAAGGAACATTAGAATCATCATTGAGAAGTTTCCTGAAGTTTTAACAAATTACTATAAAGTGTTTTTTGTGAAATACAATGATCCATTATATTTAAAATTAGAAAAAATTGAAATCATAGTGAGATTAGCGAGTGAGATTAATGGTGGGTTAATCTTGAATGAATTGAAGGAATATGGTTATGAATTTGACATTGACTTTGTAAAAAGGGCAGTGAAGGCCATTGGACAGGTTGGTATTAAATTATCAAAACATAGTGAAAAGGCTATTGATATTCTAATCAAACTATTAAAAGAAAGGGAACTATACAATGAAGTAACATTGGCATTGAGAGATATCTTGAGAGCATATCCACAGACTGCGGCATTGATTACCCCTACAATTGTTCAATACCAAGACAAATTAGTGGATAGTGATGCTATAGCTTCATATATTTGGGTCATTGGTGAATTCCAAGTAGCCAATTATGGTCAAAAATTAAGCGAATTTGCTGATAACTTTATAGAGCTGGAAACTTCTATCCAGTCTGCATTGGTTACCTCACTGGTCAAATTGAACGTCAAGAATGGTCAACTGAAGGATCTCTTAGCAAAGATTTTCAATAATGTTGATGCAATTGAATCCATTGAAATTAGAGATCAAGTTTACTTATATTGGAGAATCTTATCCTTGGATGATACCAATGAATTGAGAAAATTAGTTTTGACGAAACTAAATAAAATAGACACCACCATACCATCATTCCCACAAGAGTTATTGGAATCTTTGATCCATGAGATAAGTACTTTGAACTCTGTTTTCTTCACAACTGGTGTTTCAAAGAATGTAAAAACTACACAAATCACAAAAATCAAAGATATTAAACTAAATGTTCAAAACGAGGAAAACTTACTAGACTTTGACAATGATGGCGAGCCACAAGAGCAACAAAGTGTCAGCATATTGGACGAACTGAATGATTTGTTTAGTTCCACAACAATTCAGCCTTCTTCTACCAACAATGGCTCCAACTCCAACTCCAACACGTTATTTGACTTGGATTTCTTCAGCCCAAGCCCAGCTCCAAATTCAACCATTTTAGAGAGCTCTAATGCCGGTAGTCAACCATCACAAAGTTCCACAACTAAGCCTACAAGCGATCTGTTGGATCTCCTTTGAGGTAAAATAAACGCCGTATACTATAAGGGCCGGAACATATTGTAGTGCTTAGCTATATGACTTCAACATCATCACGTAAACACGCCGTAAACTAGTCTTCGAACAAGTAACATATGAGTCTACTTGCGGGGTCTAGTCTAAGGGCACCCACTTCGAGGGTCTTCCAGAAGTTAACTTTTTTTTTGCCAAAGGTCAGTAACCATCTCCAAGTTCCCAAGGCAAACTTTGCGGCCCAGAAAAGATTTGACAGTTTTTTTTTGGTGCCGTTCGGTTTTGCTCTCCGCGTTTCCTTTTTCCTTTTTTGTGCTTTTTCTTTTTTTCGAGGGTTCTTGTCAGGGACCCTGTGACTAGGACTGAGAATTGAAGTCTTGGACTACTGATATCTTGGACTAGTCAAGACACACCACGGAAGAGTGATGTAGACAGTAAGCACCTCAATATACAATTCCAACAGACGCTAGAAGAAAAGCCATCTTAACCTCCAATTTATGAGCCTGTCCTTTTAGTGCGTGCGTACCAGAGAGACAAAATCCGACACACATCTTTATGCAGCAGTTTTTAAGGCAAAAAACTAGAGCTGATATCTTAAAGTGTGCCATTTTAATTGGAGATAACCAATGCCCAGAATTAGCTTATCAATTGATCTCGTATTCTCTTTGAGTGTTTAACCCCGTCTCTGATGATCAGTGATCAGTCCTGATCAGTATAAAAGCAGTTTAAATCCCTGTTTTGCGACTGCATACTGTTATTCTGGCGTTAAAGACTCTAGTCCGTACAAGTCTTAACAATGAGTTTTGACATCAAGAAAGACATCGCAGGTATTTCTTCCAGTGAATTCAACGATAATGTCGATATCGAGAAGCTTGCACCAGAATACGGTTCATCAGTACAAAATGTCGGTGAAGAAGATATCCTTGCTATTCAAGAAGGTTTCCGTCTTAAACAACACTTGAAAGCTCGTCATGTTTCTATGATTGCAATCGGTGGTTCTTTAGGGACCGGCCTACTTATTGGTTCAGGCTCTGCTTTATCATCATCTGGCCCTGCATCCTTGTTTTTGGGTTATACTTTTATTGGTTTCATCGTCTATATCGTTATGTGTTGCTTGGGTACCATGGCCACATACATTCCATTACCTGGTGGATTTACCGAATACTCTGCTAGATATGCTGACCCAGCTTTAGGTTTTGCCGTTGGTTATTGTTATCTGTTTAAATACCTGATTGTCACTCCCAACCAGATCACTGCTGGCGCCCTGGTGATGCAGTACTGGGTCAGTAGAGAAACAGTGAACCCCGGTGTTTGGATAACGATCTTCATCGTTGTTATCTTGTTGATTAATATCTTTGGTGTCAAGATCTTTGGTGAATTTGAGTTTTGGTTATCATGTTTAAAAGTCCTTATTGTTGTTGCCTTGATTATTCTACTGTTTGTCATAATGTTAGGTGGTGGTCCAACTCATGATCGTTTAGGTTTCAGATATTGGAAAGATCCAGGGGCTTTTAAACCATACAGCGGCATTGCTGATAAATCCAAGGGTAAATTTGTCTCCTTCGTCAACGTTCTTGTTACCGCAGTCTTTGCATTCTTGGGTACAGAATTAGTTGGTATTACCGTTGCCGAAGCTGAAAACCCTCGTCGTAACGTTCCAAGAGCTATTAAATTGACTTTTTACCGTATTGTGGTGTTTTACATCTGTTCTGTTTTCTTGTTAGGTATGTGTGTTCCATACAATGATCCATTATTGATTAGCGCTTCCAAAGCCAAAACATCTGCCAATGCTTCCCCATTTGTTGTTGCTATTAAGAATGCTAGAATTGGAAAACTTGACCATGTCATTAACGGATGCATCTTAATCTTCATCTTTTCAGCTGCTAATTCAGATTTATACATTGCTTCAAGAACTCTATACGGTTTGGCTGTTAATGGAAATGCCCCAAAAATCTTTGCAAAGACTAACAAATATGGTATCCCATATTATGCACTTGGTTTATCAACCGCCTTCTGTGCTCTAGCTTACATGTCAGTTTCCTCTTCATCACAAACTGTCTTTGGTTATTTCGTGAACTGTGTCTCCATCTTTGGTCTATTAACATGGATTTCTATCCTGATAACTTATTTACGCTTCATGAAGGCTTTGAAAGTTCAAAACATTGACAAGAAATCATTAGGTTACTATGCTCCATTGCATCCATACGGTCCATACATTGCTTTGGTCTGTTGTATTATTATCGCATTTGTCAAAAACTTCACCGTCTTTATCAATGGGTTTAATTACAAGAACTTCATTACTGGCTACATAGGGATCCCAGTCTACGTGTTTGGATACATTGGTTATAAGTTAATCAAGAAATCCAAAATCATCAAACCAGAAGATGTGGACCTGATAACTATGAAACATTTAATTGATGAGGAGGAAGAGGCATGGAAGATTAAGAATGCAGAAAGAAAAGAACAGATCAAGAATGGAAAGAAAGACTTGACATGGTTCTATGAAACCTTTATTGGTTGGTTATTCTGAGAGAAAGGAATTTTGTTTAATGATCTTTTTGATTTTGATGTTTCTGTGTCGTAGTTACGTAAGATCTCTAGCGTCCGACATTTGCCGAGCCGAGAATAGGCGAGATCTACAGTTGAGTTTTGCGGCTCCCGATAAACGGCGCTTTGAGAAGTCAAGGGTCCTTAGTGTTGCTTGGACAGATTATGACTCCTGGGTCCCGACTCCCATGCCCTAAACTGGACACTTCCTTCAGTGCAGAGTCCCCACATGACTCTGATTTCTTAGGGTGCGTTCATTCCACTTCCAGAGGCTTCTATAATCCTTTGTACAAGAGTCAAGAAGAGGTACAAAAGCAACGTTTGATCGGATTGAGAGACAGAATTGTCATTGTAAACTCTGCTTATTACCCTCATACTCACTAAAGCACTGTAGCCACGGCTCTTAGCTTCAATGGACAGTATGCCTTTCTAGTTGATTGATTTCACTAATTTTACTCTGGCGGGATCCTGTTTTTTTTTTTTTTTCTGAATGTAGAATTGCTTGGACCTTGGCCCTATGAAAAGAAAGAAAAAATGGCCTCCGTTAGATGCCTCATGATAGATGAATGGCAACTTTTTCATTGTTTACAAAAGTGGGGACGTGACCTTTTTCACACTCTTTACGTAGCGTGTACTCACTGAGTTTTTGTGCTGGGGCATTATATCAATATATAAACTGTCTCATCTCTTCCCACAATGATGTTCAAGCGCTACAACGTATATTTCAAGCTATGTCGCATTATGATGATTCGTTGAAAGCTAGCTCAACTGACTTAGAGAAACAAACTGTCCAAGATGTGGACTTCATGGAAACTATCCCTGAAGACATGCTCGTCACTCAAGAGGGCTACAAATTGAAGAAAGAACTTGAAGCTCGTCATGTTTCTATGATTGCAATTGGTGGGTCACTAGGGACTGGTCTTCTAATTGGCTCTGGTTCAGCATTAAGCGGATCTGGCCCTGCTTCTTTGTTCATTGGGTACTCTTTTATTGGGTTTATTGTCTACATTGTCATGTGCTGTTTGGGGGAACTTTCTACTTATATTCCTTTACAAGGTTTCAGCGATTATAGTCGTCGCTATTGTGATCCAGCTTTAGGGTTTGCAGTTGGTTTATGCTACCTCTTTAAATATTTCATCGTGACTCCAAATCAACTCGTTGCTGGGGCATTAGTTATGCAATACTGGGTTGATCGTGATACCGTTAACCCTGGTGTTTGGATCGCTATTTTATTAACGGTGATCATCTTGATCAATATCTTTGGCGTCAAATTGTTTGGTGAGTTTGAATTCTGGTTGAGTTGTTTGAAAGTTATAATCGTTTGTGCCTTGATTATTCTTCTGTTTATTATCATGCTTGGTGGAGGTCCTACTCATGATCGTTTGGGATTCAGATACTGGAAAGATCCAGGTGCATTTAAGCCTTATAAAGGTATCGAAAACATTAGCAAAGGTAAATTTGTCTCATTTGTTAATGTTTTAGTGACCGCTGTTTTTGCATATTCTGGTACAGAATTAGTTGGTGTCACCGTTGCAGAAGCTAAAAATCCACGTCGTAATGTCCCAAGGGCAATCAGACTGACTTTTTACCGTATTGTGGTTTTTTACGTTGTATCAGTGTTCTTATTAGGTTTATGTGTTCCATATAATGATCCACGTCTAATCAGCGCCTCAAAGGCTGCCACTTCAGCAAACGCATCCCCATTTGTTGTTGCTATCAAGAATGCTAGAATTGGAAAACTTGACCATGTCATTAATGGATGTATTTTAATCTTCATATTCTCTGCTGCTAACTCAGATTTATACATTGGTTCAAGAACCCTCTATGGTCTTGCTGTCAATGGTCAAGCTCCAAAGATATTTGCAAAGACTAACAAGTATGGTATCCCATATAATGCGTTGGCATTAGTTTCCTTATTCTGTTGCCTGGCATTCATGTCTGTGTCATCCTCATCTCAATCCGTTTTTAACTATTTTGTGAACGTTGTGTCCATCTTTGGTTTGTTGACTTGGATCTCCATCTTGATCACATATATTTGGTTCAACAAAGCCCTCAAGGCACAAGGTGTCCAAAAGAGTACATTGGCTTATACTGCACCATTCTATCCATATGGGGCCTACTTCGCTTTGGTGACTTGTATCATTGTATTGTTTGTTAAGAATTTCACAGTTTTCATCAATGGATTCAATTACAAGAACTTTATCACTGGTTACATTGGCATTCCTGTATACATCATTGCCTTCTTTGGTTATAAATTTGTGAAGAAGACTGAGATTAGAAGGCCAGAAGAGGTCGATTTGTATACTTTTAAGGACATTATTGATGCTGACGAAGCAGAAGGTAAATTAGAGGAGGAAGAGAGACAAAAGAGACTGAAGAATGGGAAGAAGGATTTGACTTGGTTCTATCATACTTTCCTAGGGTGGCTGTTCTAAGGTTTCAGGGGCAAAGACATTTTAAGTTTTTCCTTGTGGTGCTTGGGTTTTTTGGGTTTCCTGGAGTCTCTGTTATTTATTTGTAATGAAAAAATGTATTAATTTCAACCTGTAATTAAAAAAGTAAAAGACACGAAACCACAACGGTATGCACCACAGAGACGCGCAACAAACATAAACTTGCTTCTCTTTTCCTGTTTCTTTGTTTCTTCTGGCAATCAAATATTGTAAACAAAACCCACAGACAACGTACAAAAACCTCCCTTGTATTAACCGATTGACCCACCTGTTTGACCATGTCCTTCCTGACAAACCTTCTTGACACGATTAAGCCACGGGATTCCCCCTCTTTGCATTTCTTAGGAATGAACAATACCCCAGTGAACCATTATTGTTCTTTGATACCTATTGTACAACCATCATTAATCTCCACAGCCTTTGGTCAATCTTTAGTCTCATTGGCAATCTTACTCATATATTTTTCACTTTATCAACTTAGTGGTCACAGAACAGGTGTTGAAAATAGATTATTGACATCATTGATCATTGGGAATGTTTTATTCACCCTGTTAACATTTAACGATTGGTTCAACTTGAATTATGCCGTTGTGCTATGTAACGATTATAAAAATGGCTCTATCAATTTGTATCAGGTTAGTGCGGCAATTGAGTCCTATCAGCTTATAAATTTGATCAAGTTACATTTGGTCGCTGTGAAGAGATATTCAAGTCTGGTCTTGAAGCAATTCTCACAATTCTTTATCGATGGTACTAAAGAAGCCATTTCAACTATTCAAAATTACAAAAACCAAGTTGGAAATTAAACCATTCTACTCTTACTTGATGTATCATTATTGACTACAGTTGTATTATTATGTATTATTGTAAAACATAAATATGATTAAATCTATAATAATTAATGGGTAAAACATTTTAATCTATTTATCTTCAACGTGTTGCTCGTGTAATTTGGCATAACGACCAGAAGGATCTTCAGCACAACCCCAATCAGCTTTTGGAATCCATCTCATAACAGTGTTGGCAGCGGCCTTTGATGGGAATAATTCATCAAACATTAATCTGTACCAATAAGCTTCCTTAGTGGTTGGGATATCAGTGCCCCATTCTGGTTTTGGAGTCTTGAATTGTTCGTCTGAGATGGTGGCTTCAGCAGCATCCTTTAGACCATCGATCCATGAATAACCGACACCATCTGAGAATTGTTCCTTTTGTCTCCATAAGATTTCATCTGGCAAGTATGGTTCTTCATCTGGTTTATCAGAAGTGTCAAAGGCCTTTCTTAAAATGTATTTTTCAATCTTACCAGCTTTTGGATCAATAATTTTATCTTCTGGGTTAATGTTCATGGTTAATTCTAAAAATTGTTTGTCCAAGAATGGAACACGAGCTTCTAGACCCCAAGCCATCGTAGATTTGTTAGCTCTCAAACAATCAGCCAAATGCAAGTTTTTAACTCTCTTAACACATTCGGTATGGAATTCAGCAGCAGATGGAGCTGAACCAAAATATAGGTAACCACCAAAGATTTCATCAGAACCTTCACCAGAAAGCACCATCTTAACACCTTGAGCTTTAATCTTTCTTGATAATAGGAACATTGGAGTAGAAGCTCTAATAGTGGTGACATCGAAAGTTTCTAAATGGTAGATAACATCACTTAGTGCATCCAAACCTTCTTGTAAAGTGAAAGTATGTTCATGATGGATGGTACCAATGAATTTGGCAACTTTTTTAGCAGCGATTAAATCTGGAGCACCTGGTAGACCAATGGCAAATGAATGTAGTTTGTTGTTCCAACCGTGGGAGTGTAGATTACCAGAATCATCAACACCGGTCAAGTTGTCATCAGTGGCGGCTTGAGCAGCTTTAGCAGTTTCTCTTGCAGCAATCGAGGCGATTAGAGAAGAGTCCAAACCACCAGATAATAACACACCATATGGGACTTCAGCCATTAATCTCTTTCTAACAGCTAATTCCAAACTTTCTCTAACTTTAGCGTAATCAACTCTCTCAGTTGGGATCTTATCTTCATCCCACCAAGTTGGTTGGAAATATCTTGTTAGTTTATCGGTGTTTGAATCATAGACATGACCTGGAGGGAAGGCAATGATATCATCACATTCATCAATCAAACATTTCAATTCAGAGGCAAAATAAACAGTTTCTGGGGATTTGGATGATCTACCCATATATAACGTCACAACACCTATTGGATCTCTAGCAGCGATAACACGATCCTTTGGAGCATCATATAGGACGAAACCGAACATACCGTCCAAATGCTTTGGAGCATCAACATCGTATTTTTGATATAATGGAATGATAGGTTCACAATCAGATAAGGTCTTGAATGGATAGTCTTTTAGTTCAGCTCTTAAATGTAGCTGATTGTAGATTTCACCGTTGACGGCAAGAGATAATGATTCATCTTCGTTAGTGATTGGTTGAGCACCAGAGTCTAAACCAACAATGGATAAACGTTCATGACATAAGATTGTTGAGTTCTTGATCAAGTTACCAGACCAATCTGGACCACGATGTCTGATTTTTTTGGAGTATTGCAGGGCCTTAGCCTTGAAACTTTCGACGTATTCCTGTCTGTAAGCAGCGAAGATACCACACATCGTTAACTAATATATTCTATGCTTAAAGGGTTCAAGATTACAAACTGATTAAACCAAGAAGATTTGAAAAGTTTTGTCGAGAAAAGAAAAAAAAAAAGTCATCGGGTTCAGGTTCCAAAACTTTTTGTGACTCAGAAAAATCTCAAGCGCGCATTGGCCATATCGGGAATATTTCGCGATAAGCACATTTACGCGAAAAAGTAACAGAAATCATTTTAGGCCATTAACGGAGAGAGCAAGCGATGGAAGATAAAGAGTTGAATTATTATTGTGGGTGGGAACTCAAATCGTTCAATCCTTCACACAAGAGTAACAAATTGTATTCAGCCATGCTACAGTACCTCTCTCAATCAGTAAAACAAATAAATTAGGGTCCCAGTCCATTCACTTGACAACTAGGTAGAGGTCCCTGCTATTTCACCTTCAGCTATACTTGGAGCATAACTTGGTGGGTAATCAGGTTCCTCATCATCATCATCTTCTTCTTCATCGACTTCATAATCCCCATCTTCATCACCATAATCATTTTCGTACAGGTTTTCATCTGCTTCTTCTTCTTCTTCCACTACCGGTGTAGTTTCTGCTCTTTCATCTGCTTCAACTTTTAATTCAAAGCAAATATCATAGCATTCTGCTAGTAGTGCATTCAAAGTACCCTGACCTTCTGGGATATGACCATCAACATAAAATTTACCATCTTGCCTTAAATTATCCAAAGATCCAAGTTTTATCTGGTATGGATACAACTCTCTTGGATTGTTCACACCACCCATTCTCTTGACTTCCAAAAGGCAACGTCTAACTGTTGATAATTGATTATGTATTGGTTGTAAAGCTTCACTGACTGGTTCACTTGATTCCAACAACTTATAAATAATAGCATAGTTTCTTCTTAAAAGATATAACAACACGGATTGATTTCTAGAATCCAATTCCTTATTTGCATTTGGATGCGTAATTGGGAATTTACCATTCACTCTCAAATCATCAATCTCTTGTAATGTCTTTTGATATGTATATAGATCTGTTTCTCTTAACGTCCATCTTCTAGTGACCAGTAAATCTTCCAATTGAACTTTCAAACTGGACAATTTTTCATAAATTGGGTTCAATTCTTCATTGATTCTGAAATTTGAAACCAATAAATCGCCAATCAAGGTATTACAATCATCCAATAATCCCTTCAACACATTTTGACCATGTTGTTTAACTTTCCCAGATTCCAAGCTTCTAAAGTTACCATTACCATCCCTGTTTGATGATATTTGAGCCAATCTTTGCTTTAGTGGTTCAATCTGTTTCTTAATCACTTCAATGTCTGTTAAATTTTTAGAGGCAACACTCAATAATTCTCTTCTGATGAAAACTAATTTTTCAAATAATGTGTTCAATTCTGGATCAATTTGTTCAATCTTAGACTCAACTTGTTTGAATTCTTTTAAACATTCATCCAATTTAGATTTAATTAGGTAATCCTCATCCAATTGGCCATTCCCATGCTTTTCACTGATGATTTCCTGAATTTCAGCCAATCTTTCTCTGATTGGATTCAAATCGTTCTGTGTATAAACGCGACTTTCATTCAGATGTTCTAATAACCTTTGAACGGTAGTAAGCGATGCATAAGTTGCCGGGACGGATTTCACCAGCCCTACTGTGATGAATAGCAAACTCAGGATTTGAAAGACATCGTCAAACACTTGATCAACTTTGTTACCATTAGCTAGGCCAACGTTTGGTTGTCTAATTAAATGAAGCTCCTTGGTGAGTCTTAGGACTTTTTCATATTGAGTGGTGATATCCTTTGAGTTCAAGTACTGTGTGCGATCCTGTTTCAAATGTGATAGTTCTGCACGAATGACCTTTAATTGTTCATAAATGTGTCTTTCTTCGTCTGGGACATCGTTTGTCTGAGGCATCACTGAACTGCTCTAGCCGATATTATCTTTTATCTGATTCCTATTAGGTGGGGTTTCATTTATCAGTTCACTTTTTCCCTTAATTTTCTGTTTTTCTAATTTGTTTTGATGGGAAAATCGCGATGCAAATTAGTAAAGTTGATGCTATTACCACTTTACCACTCAATATCCTTATATCCCCTGAATACACGGAACAACTCCACAGAAGTAGAGACTACACTCACAGGAGCAGGAAGCGATAAACCATTGTACAATTGAGGGACGAGGTTTCGTTTAATTCAATAGAGACATTAATGAAAAGAGGTTGAACTCAAATATTTTTGTTCGTAGAGAAAGAAAGATATAATAACACCGATGGTACATAAATCATAAAGAAACACAAAATCATGTTAAAATTGCAGTAATATTGCAATGTTATATATATCGTAAATGTCGTTGCAATAAAAAATGAAGAAATCAGCCACCCAGAACCTTTTATAAAAACAAAACAAAACACAAGAAGAAAAAACAATAAACCTATCATATAAATGATGGACAAGTGCACCCACGTACACAACACACACAGAGAGATATTAATGAATTCAATCCTCATCATCAGGATTAGCAACTCTTAAAATCTTTCTCGAATAATCAGCTTCATCAGCTAAGGAACCCTCACTGATTCTTCTTCTACCCAACATCACAGGATTCAACCTTTGATCTACCATATCACTAGGTTTATCAATAAATGGATTCGAGATTTGTCTTTCATGATGTGAGCCGAATGTATTATCACGCTTCATTGCTGAGAAATAAGCAGAATCAGCTAATTCGGCATCTTCTTTAGCTTTAGCTTGACGACGTTTGAAGAAGATGAAACCAATGACAATAAGTGCGATAAGGACACCACCACCTACGGCACCACCGACAGCTGCACCCACAACTGTACCTGTTGATTTCTTGTTTTGTGAATTCTTAGCATTTGAAGTAGAAGAAGCTGAAGCTGAAGTAGAGGAAGCTGAAGTTGAAGCATTGGCCGTGACTTCTGTCACTGATGTTGCAATTTCAACAGTTGAATACAGCACAATAGTGGTACCGGAAACCTCTTGTGTAACAGCGGAAGTACTCTTTGAAGCAACGATGGTATTTGTAGTTGTCCCACCAGTTGACGAAGTTGTTGTTTGTTTATTTGATGCTGTAGTAGTACTGGCAGAATTAGTAGCTTGTGTACTACTACTTAATGCAGTCGTGCCAGTGGAAGAGCTCGCAGCAACAGAGCCACCACCACCATTTGAAAACACTTCATAAGAATTAGCACCACCACACGTTTGAGAGCCATATCCAAAACAGGCAACTGAACAACTATCAGTTGAAGCAGAAGAAATTGGGGCAGTATCACCACATATACAAGTCCCACCTTGAGTTAATGCGAAATAACTGTGAGAAGAACATTGCGTAGCACAATAGGAAACTGTTTGATATTGGTATTGTGTCCCACCTGTGAAAGAAGAGGGTAGTGACGAGTAACAACCAATTCTAGTTGTCCCAGCAAGTGTCAATAATGGCAGCGCAAGTAATGTTAATGTGAATTGCATATTACCGGGAATTTTTGAATAACCGTTATAATGAATGAATATGAGTATATAAAGAGTGTGAAAGAACTTTCTGATGTGTGTTTTGGAACAACAGTATGGGGTATAAAGATCACTTAATGAACGTTAGTGTGCGCGTTATAGGAGGGTATTTTTGGTAGTAATTCTGCCTTCTTGACGAAATGTGATATCACGGAATGAAACAAAGCGCGTGATGGGGGCTGCTTTCTCGGGAGTTGTAAGGATAAGAACAAGCAGTGCAAAGAGTAAGGAAAGAGGGAATGTGATGGGTTAATCTCTTATTTTAGCAAAATATATTACTGTTTGGTATTTATAGGATATATTCTAAGCCTGTACTAAGAAACATGTAAATGGATTTCAACAACTTGAATTGGAAAATTGTTGTAATTTTTCATCAATTTCCAGATCGTCCCTTCAGATTTTTTTTTTTTTTTTTATTTTTTATTTTCCTTTTTCAAAAGGCGCGAAAACTTTTTGAAGGAGTTGAAAAAGAACCCCGCGAAAGTCTAGATTTGCTACTTCAAATTTACTTCTGCTTACGTCAGAGATTTCAAAAATGTTAGTATTGATTACATAAACAAAATACTCAGATTACTTTGTTTCCACCCGTGTGTCAAAGGTCATATATAATGTAAGGCAAGGTTAAAAAATTAACAACCAAATTGGAACGGGGACTTACTTTGTAAAATGTGGTCAGACATATTCTCTAGTAACATCCAGTTTAACCAGCGAAGTAATTCGTAGACAAAATGGGTTGCATTTAGGCCTGTACAAAATGACTACGCGATAGTGAATTTGGAGCTGTTCATTAATTCAAATTAAAGTGATGATTCTATTGTGAAGTCAACATATAGGCGAAAGTGTACCCATTATGGAGCTCCTCGTCTGATGTTTAAACCGCGCCACGCAGTTTCGTTTACATCTAGTTCGATGGAGCTTCTGGAGTGATTGGACATGGCGTAGTCGATGTAATGGACAAGCTGCCATAACAAAACTTTTGTATTAGACTCAAATCCATTAGGATTGTCAGTATGAGTAGAAAGATAGAAAGTGGCGACAGTTGTCTCAAAAATGCAAGTACTCTTGTTTCCTTGGATCTGCGAGCTGAGACAGGTAATGGTAAACCACCTTTTGACATCACAAATTTTTCGGACTTGAGTGAAAAATCATCCTTGTAGTGATCAAAACGTGAGTTATAGTCTGAATATTCAGTGCTTCCAAGTAAAGATGATTCGCTATTGTAATGACATTCATCAGCATTGAAAGTCAGTTGTGTTTGTGTGTGTATCAGGTTCGGACTGAACTCTTGTTGGACGATGGAGTCAACTCTTAAATCATGAAGATATTGTTCATGAGATTGGTTAGGAGTTAGCGAATTATCAACTTTAGTATTGAATGAATTAGATTGTGAGACTGAATCTTGAACCATCATGCAAGAGCGTGAATGAAAGTCAATTTGATCCTTAAGCTTATTGGCTAAGCACATTAAAAGAAGTTTTTGTTCAGCAAAAGGTGTCGGTTCTGATCACTATAAAGCGAAGTGTAACTAATATTTCAAGTATGTAGACGGGGATGTGAAATATATACAGCCGTTTCGCTTATATTGAGATAAAATTAAGTTACGGATGATGAAATTTTAGATCGAGCAAAGATAAGCAGAAATTAGATGGGTAGGGCTGTGAATGTTAAACTTCGAATCAAGGAATTATTTCGTGAAATATATATTGGAGCTGTGATTTCTGAAAGTATGTCGGTGACATGCTCTATGTGTATGGTTAGTCAGGGGGGTATGCCCCTGTATTTATAACCAGTGCGTTATCTCAGCTTTTCATATCTGATCTGTGTGTTTGAGATAAGAAAAAAAGTTAAAACCTTGTGTGGAATTTTTCGGAAAAATTAAAAAAACATTTAAAAATTGATGCACAATCTCAGATTAATCTCAGATTTTAGTAGACGGAGACAACAACGGGTGCCAATTCCCATAATTTATTGTCCCAATCTTCATTCGCAAAAAAGCTACTACCATTATGACTGAATATATGTATGGCTACTACAGGAACCTAATATTCTTAGATAATCTCCTCCATATTAGCATTATCCAGCTGATTTTAAGAGTTTCCATACCCATTTTATCATACTGTGTATATATGTTCCCGGGCCCTTGGCTCATAATCCTTTCCTAATGTAGAAAACACTCACTTTTTCGTGTCACAATTTTCTTTTTGTTCGCGTTGCTTCATTTAAAGGAAAACAAAACGAAGCTAAAAACTTGCAAGAGAAAAATTACAGCCGCCAGTCATTATCTCTGCAGAGAATCACATAAAAACTGGAGAATGTCATCCATTAAAGATAATCGTGCCGCTCTTAGGAGGAAAAGAGCTGCTTCAAAATCACCCTCCCTTTCACCCTCATTACACTTCGTCTCATCAACCCCATTATCAATCACAAAAACCGACAACACTAGACTACCACCCAAAATTGTTCCTATGAATCACGAGTCACCGCTGAGGCTAAAACCAAAATGGCACACTGATAGATCACACAGAAACGTCTGCTCATCTCCCATTCGAAAACCGTCATTACCTTCTCCAGAATCACCACAAGTCGCTTTAAATGGAAGACGACCATATAACCCATTGGTCAAGTCCTCACCACTTAAAAAGAAAAGAGTTGTATTTTCAGAGGATCTAGTCAAAGAAGCTCCCACTCAGGACATAAGGCAGCTGAAACTAGGTACGCCAGTCAAGTCTATCTTGAAATCAAATATACCCAACCTCTCACGATTTACTGATACGGTAAACTTCACAACACCCTCACCTGAACATGGCCAAAGTTCTCCTAACAGGTTGGATTTTTGGTCTCCAGGTAATATTCCAAGGTTATCAGCAAAGAGCTCCACTGAAGAAGAAATAGCAAGCTTCAAGGCCCTCCTACAAGGTGGATTAACTGTGCTGGAAAATCCGAGTAACTCCAAACAATTTGAGATATACGCTACTTTCTACTTAATGCTTAAAGACCTTAATGAGATGAAGCTAAATGTTTTAGTTGCTCTTCTCAATGATCTGCTAAGATTAGCTCGACGTGATCTTGCGGCCCTCAAAGAAGAGATCCAATTATTACAACAACGAGAAGCTAACAATTCTGGACAAGACAAGACCCCATTCTTGGTGAGAACGTCCGGTCAAATAATAAAAGTGCTCAATATTCTATTCTCGAACGAAAGGTTTGTTACCGCGATGTGTAACGGAGAAGCACCAAAGTGGGCACCAGAGTTCATAGATGTTTTCAGGTG
This sequence comes from Taiozyma yuanshanica, assembly GCA_030569295.1. Lineage (NCBI taxonomy): Eukaryota > Fungi > Ascomycota > Saccharomycetes > Phaffomycetales > Wickerhamomycetaceae > Taiozyma > Taiozyma yuanshanica. Next base: position 79,898 of record JAJMKP010000007.1, read on the forward strand.
GACAGTCAATCACGTTTGTGAGCTGATCATACAATCGAATATCGCAAAGTCATTGCTGTCTGCGTGTCTTCAGCTGCTCAAAGATAGCAAGTTGCACAGCTTCCTATCCATCCCACAACATGAATTGATACTCTATTCCTTATTGAATACTAAGAAAAGATACACTACCTCAGCATCCCTGACTATTGAAAAATTTTCAATATTCAAGTTACTTATCCAGAAGTCTACACCAATGATGGAGAAGAACTCAAAAGATTGGATCAACTATTTCATTTCGTCTATTTGCAGTGACTTAGATACACCTGGGTCACAGAATTTGAAGAGTTTAACCGTTATCAGTTCTGTATTGCTAGAAGCTGCAAAGGTATATTTGCAATCCAAAAGCGTTAATTTTGAAGTTACCACTATTTTGAGCAAAAAGTTGGCGAAATTTCTAGATCTAGAGAGTGAGTTGCCACAAGCTAGTTCTCAGGCTGTTTTATTCTTGTGTAAGACTACCTTCAGTTACTTGACTGATAGGCTAACTGCTTTGGTAAAAACAAGGCCTGCACTTGCAATGGATTTATGGGTATCAATTACATTGCTATTCTATGGGAACCCTTTGAACTTGAAATCTGAATTTGATACTGCTTGGATTAGCATTGTTAACAAGTGTCTTGAGAGCGACAGTGCAGACTGCAAGGTCCTCTCAATTAAAGCTTGGAGATCTATTATTTACGTTACTTTAAATTCTATTGAGGAGAATCATAGTGAACTTGAGCAGTCAACTCCGCAAAACATCCGTATTATGTTTGATTTCTTTGCCAAGTTGAGCTCTAAGAATGAGAATGCTTCTGTTTTTAATGCCACGAGAGATTTGCAACGTCAATTGCTCTATGGTTTACTGAACAATCGAGGCCTCGCTCGAGTGTTCTTTCAGTTGTGGGATATTGGTTTACTAAAGTTCCTAAACTGTTATTTTCTGACACCACTGGAAGGATACAGTCTGAACCACGCTGATTTCATATATCTAATGTCAACGAAATCGGACAACCCAGAATACATCTTGAATCCAGAGAAACGGAAACTACACACTGACTTCTATTTAATGAATATCTTCACTAAAAATACACTAAAAATCAAAGATGTTGAACCGTTTAATCCGGTTTTATTATTCATGAAGTTTCCTGATTTTTACTCAATGTTTCTTGAGAACTTTTGGAAAAACACAAACGCTACATTTGAATTAAAGTTTAAGGCATTATCAGTTTTATTATCGAAGGTGAAGCATGCTCTATCTATTAAAGAATTGCAAGGAACAACTGGTTACAAGAAAACAATCTATGACATTTTAGGTATTGTTCACTCATTCTTAGAAAATTATTATCTTGATATTGGAGGTGGAACCTCAAGGGTAGAAAAGCTTGGTTCCTTTAGCAAGTTCACGTTGTTAATGAAGACAAATTTTGGCTCCACTTTGTTTCAAAATTATGAATCTCTGGAAGTTGGTGGACCATATAGGAGAAACATCTATCTCACATTAATTCAGCAAGCCTTGAAGCATGATGTCAAAGTCATTGAGGTCTTTAAGTTTATCTTGATCCATAATAAAACGAATGAGTACAAGTTCATGGAATTGTTACTGCTGGAAATGAAATCATGGCCAGAGAATCATGATGTTCAGAAAAGTGCTATTTTCAATTTTGTTGGTAACAACTTGGAATCAAAGATCTTTGATACTTTGAGTAAGAATGAACTTGAGTCGGTCATGAAATGTGTTGACTTGTTAGACAAGAAAACTCCAGACATGATGAGCAATGTTTTATCGTTACTATTGAAAACTATTGAAAATCATGAAACTCCAAGCGCTGAGGCTGAGCACTACTTTCAAAGGTTAGACTTCACTGAATGGACCACTAAAGATATATTTGCACTCATTGAGCTTATTACCGTTAGATTCTCCAACTCATTATCAAGTTTCACTCCTTCTTCAAAACAAGATTTATTGAAAGGAGCCCTTCTGGGCCGTATTACTGCTCAATTTCAAGGCAAAGATGCTGGACTTATTTCTAAAATTCTTCCTGTAATGATATCCAATGAGAACTATGCCAAGTGGACATGGTTGGTGATTTCATTAAAGGAGCATGTATTTTTTCATGTGATTGACCCAAAGAATCTACACTCACCGGAGGAATATCAGGTGTTACAAAAGTCATTCGTGCCTTATCTGTCAATCTTGAAACTTGTTTCTGCTCACTCGTTTGATGAGGCCGTTGCGCATGGCCTGAAAGTCTGCTCTTTTCTGGCATCCGGACTTCGTCAATGTTCAATAGTTGGCGACTATGTGCTGCGTGCTCTTGAAGTTGAAAAGCAGTTTTATATAGTTTTAAAGGATGTTGATTGGGATGTTATGACAAATGTCAAGTTATTCTTGGAATCAAATGGTTCTGAAATTTTCTCAAAATATGGTGAATCGAAAGCTGTTTTACGGACCAGCTCAAAAGGCTCTTTGGGTCAGAGCTTTTCAGACTCAGTGGGGGATAGACCAACCCTCGTGATTGAAGGTTCAAGCATTGATTATATTGAAGAAGACTCTGAGCAACAAAAACAGTCACTAGATTCCATTGATGAAGTTTCTCAATTTGAGAAGGAAACTACTGATGAAGTTCAAGTCAGTGATGAGAATCCTGCTGACGCTGGTATCTTGCAATCAAGGGAATCTGAAAAGTTTAAGCAACGTATTAATGGTGATCCAAACAACTCCACCTTGCTGATAGATTCTCCCCCTAATAGTTCTTATGTTGATGCCTCTGACGAGATTCCTGATCATACTGAGCTGCCTAAGAGCTTTGATTCGAACGGTTCTATTGTTGGCACTAATGATATTCAACTAATTGAAGAAGAGGTACCCGGTACTTTGCCAACGGCTGTTACTGAGGTTAAAGAAAGTGGATCTCTAGAACTGACAACGGAAGGGGGTACAGGGGAGGATGAAAACTCTGATGACGATTGTGATGATATTCAGGCCTTGGAAAAGCAAGAGTATGAACAGGAAATGGAGTCCTTAAGAGATTCTCAGCTGTTCACAGCTACTATACCTGTGATCACACCGAGTGTTGTGTTAAGTACACAAGAGGTCTCCGACTCAAATTCTCCACTGGGCTCCAGTTCTGGTGAATTTCCTTTGGTTAATGCCAAGTCCCATGAGAAGTTTTCAGAATCACCATTTCTTGAGAATAATTCGCATAATCAAGATAAGGAATCAGTCACATCATTCAGGAATGGTTATACTGACACTTTTGAGTATCGAGACAAATCACAGGTTTTGGAACTGTTAGAATCAGAAGAAAAGAGTCCAAGAAAGAGATCAGCAGAGCTAGACAGTGAAACCTTAGTGAAAAGAAACAGGCCAAATGAAATACAAAGTTCTCCATTGATGCTTGAACAATCTTCTCCAACCCCAGTGGACCGCCATTGCGTTGCTCATGGACCAAGTACTGCTTATTCTGACATCTGCGACACATTGGACGCACTGGATCACTCTTCATTTAAAGATATGACTGATAGGGAAGTATTTGAGGTGGAGAACAAGCTGCTACGACTAATAATGAGGATAAGGGAAACACGATAATGAGGATATTTCTTTACTCGGCCCATAACGCATACAATTGCTACATTGATACATAGAAATTCGTATCTATACATTTATGACAATTTTTCTCGCTATTAATTTGTTAGTTGGTGGCAGTATTCAATCTGACAATGGTATTTAGTAACTCAGTACCAATCTTGACGCTGTCAACAAACTTAACTCCAGGAATAGCAGCTTCTAATTTGGATTCGAGGCCACTGAGACCAGCACATCCGAGAATGATGATCTTAGAACCTTTATCCGCTAGGACTTTGGCCTTATCAACAACTTGTTGGAAATATTCAGCATCGCCTAATTTGGTGACATTAACATTGGAAGCCAAAGTACCTGTGAACAAAGGGACATTTGCGCCACCAAAAAAGTCAAACACAGCTTTATCTAGGATAGCTTCCCATGATCTAGTTGAAGTTAAGATACCAAATTTTGAAGGAGATTGTGTCAAGGCATAAGTGATAGTAGCTTGGAAGATGCCCAGGACTGGCTTTTCCGTGATCTTTCTAAGCTCAGTAATCAAAGGATGATCTGAATAGCAGCATACTAGAAATGCATCATAGTGTTTAAGGTAATCTCTAACGATTTCTGGATAAACTATTTCAGCAGATGCAATCGATGTGTCATAGCCATCGATTTCCAAAGGAGCGACTTTTGGAGCTGTGTAAAAGCTTAATTCGACATTTGGAGGAACAGGTAATTGTGCTTTCAAGTTCTGAGTGACTGAGACCGATGAGTTTGGGTTGATAATCAAGAATTTGGCCATTTTCGCTTGCTTTTGTAAGTGACTTCTATGGAATCGAAGTGATTTATCTGTTAATTTCGAGATTATAAGCTAATTTAATTAATTGACCCGTTATCAGTCATCGGAGGTTTCCGGCTTTTTTTTTTTACAAATGGGAAAAAGAAGCAAATCAATGAAAATACGGGTCTTTTGACACAAAAAATCCCACAAATGACACAGAAGCTACAAGAAGCCTTTGTTCTCGGATTGGACAAGCTTTACGGGGTTGCTGTGAACTACAGCCATAAGGAAGAATTTTATCAGACTAATGAAGGCCAGAAAAGACGGCTTGCTGCTGCCACTGCTGCCTCTGTGATTGGGGCAAGTTTGGATCATTTGAACAGTGCTGGAAGCGGTGCTGATGTTCTATCGGATGATGATGATAATGTGACGTTTTGGTCAGATGAAGTGGTCGATGAGGTTTCTAAACAGGAGAGATATGAGCAGAAAAAGATGGCAAGACAGCAGAATCATTTTCTGGACATATTGCTTGAAAAGTTGCTGATTCATGCTATTCCAGGTACATTACCAGACAAAGAAGACTTCCAATATAGAGTCAATGATCCCATTCGTAAACAGACTGAGAGCTTAAATATTTCCAAGTTCGTATCAAATATCAGAAATTTGACCGCTAAATTGGGTGGAATGTTTCAAACCCAGTATTTCATCTTGAGAATCTTTCACTGGACTCAACCACCATTAACCTTATTAGCATTGGTTATTTACTCACTTATTGTGCTTCATCCAAGTATCCTCTTCATGCTGCCATTAATATTCTTGCTTTATGGAGCCATGGTTCCAGGATACCTTTACAGACACCCAATTCATAAGGGCAAATTATTGAGAGTCAAAGACCGTGGTGAATCATTATTAGAGAAGTATGCTCGTCTTCATGAGGGTAAGGATCTGGATAAGTTCATCGAGGAGGACTATTTTGAAAAGAGTATGATTGATAGGGTCCCTGAGATGGATAACACTACTGATGCTGGATCTAAACTCTTGAAGAAAAACATGGAGTTCTTTGTCAATATGAGAGATCTGCAGAATAGCATGACAAAGGCCTTGAGAGCTCATGACAAGGCTGAAAATTTCTGGTACGGTACTGCTGGTTTTAAAGATGAGAGAGTATCGACAAGTTTGTTCCTGAGTGTCTTCTTTATGACGTTATCATTCTTGCTTATTGGACCATATATCCCATGGAGGTTCATTTTGATATCATCTGGTTGGACACTTTTAATTGTTATCCATCCAAAGGTAATTCCGAAAGTCAAAAAACTGAATGAAGAATTGCAACCAAAGAAGAAAGAATTGGATAAAATAGTTAAAGAATCAGAGAGACAAGATATTATCATTGATGATGCACCAGAGATACGTCAATTGGAGATTTTTGAAATTTGGAAAAAATCACTGACTTCATCTACATGGGAATTTTATATGTTTTCAAATTCAGTATTTGATCGTGAAGATTTTTACAGAAGATCACAACGTCCTCCACCTGGTGTCCATGACCTATCAGAAGTTGCATGTCCAGTGACATGGAGATTTGATGATGAGTCTTGGAATATTGATTATAATTGCAAAAAATGGGCCTACAAACGTGGTTTGAAAGTGGAAGCTTCAACTTTCATCGATTCTAACAATGAATTCTATGTTGACCATGAATTCAAAAGAAGAAGACTCTATAGGAATGCAATTAGATATTCTAAGCCAGCAAGAAAACCCCCACATTTATTATGAAATGATTAACGACTATATCATATATGATTATTTGATGCGAAATGAATTACTAAATTGATCCATTGTAGTCGAATCTAATAATTGCTATGCAAATGGGATAAATCCCGGTGCTCTAAATTCTTCACCATCAATACTCATCCCATCAAACAATTTCCCATAACATGGATTACCAATATCATTATAATGACCATATGGATACCTCTTATCCAATCGATCCCCACATAAATAACAAAAACTTGTAGAACACCGTTCACAAGTCATTTTATTGCAACCATCAGATTTCGTGATGACAATCTTACAGGTTGGACATTTAACAAGGTCCTTATCATTCTCGACAGCTTCTTGAAACAATTTTTCAGCTTCATAATCCCTCACTGCAAGTTCCAAAGTTTTTTTCCCATACCTTGTCTGATAGTTCCTTTTTAAAGCTTCATCGTCGGGGGTTCCAATAATCTCTTGGATTACCCCGATGGGTACCATGCTTTTCTTTGAACCACAAAGATTGAACTTTCCATGCCATGATGCATGACAGTCGAAACAATAGGCAAATGAGCAATGGATGCAATGCATGAATTGTTCATCAACGTCATCTCTGAATAACCAATTCGAACAACGAGGACACACGGAAGATGAATGTGGGAACAATTCTTGATATTTGGAAAATAGTAAACCTGTTCTGAAAGATTCGTATTTGTCAAAAAGATATTGTGGTAAAATGGATTCTAATATCGATTTAGAGATTTTTCTCTTGAATAGGATCTTTTTAACTTCAGGAGATGATAGTTCTGATAATCGGTTTGGAAGTTTCTCATATGGACAATTGGGACATTGTAACCTCGTGACATCATCAATCTCCATCATCTTGGTACAGTACTCTAGGAAACAAGGTTTACAAAAGGCGTGATCACAGGGGAGTTGTAGGCCATTTATACCATCATTCCCCTCTAGGCATAATGAACATGTGAACCTTGATCCTTTGAAATGTTTCTCTCTCGCTCTGATTGTCATCTTTTTGAATCTATCAAATTCCGACTTATCATAACTGATGTATTCCTTGAATATATCTTTGGAATATTTGTCTGGAAGATCGCTATAGAGATAATCAAAAATGATGTAGTTGACATCTTCCCATGTTGAGGTGTCAATGAGATCTGAGATATCGGTATGGATGTTGTTTAATAAGTCACTATCAAGCCAGCTGGATTCAACTTGGAAATTCTGCTTGTTCACAGGGAATCCACTGGTGAAATGGATCCCTTCCACTGACTTGGCTTCTATGGTCTCGAGCGTTTTCTCATTCAATATCTTTTTGAATGTGACAGCTTTGGGCACCGGAAGCTCCACAACGGTGCTGATCCCCTCTCTGGATATCTCTGCCTCGATATAAATAGACTTGAGGGCCAGCACTTGTTCATCAAGTATGTCATCATCCAGTTCCATAGCTATTCTGAATCTCAAAATAGACCTAAATCACCAAGAATACCAGTCTTTCTTGGGCTTTCAAGTTACCGCTGAATAGTAACAGCAGCCGCGAATTTGTTGATAGTGGGAAAAACGATGCAGAAAGACCAGGTCTTCACTGATCGATAGCCACCAACACCAAGAACAAAATGGCCCCGATGGACACGATCCGGACCTTTGATGCCTTCCGTAAGTATCATTAGTATCATTAGCTTAAATTTACAAGTTTATTCCCAAATACTAACATACTCTGGCAGCAAAAGTGGCATCCACACACACGGTGCGTTCGAGACGTGGTGGTATATCAACAGTGCTGACGCTCTTTTGTATCTTATTTCTAACTTGGGTTGAAGTCGGTCAGTTCTTCGGTGGTGAGATTGATCATCAGTTTCAAGTTGATAGTAATATTGGTCGTGATTTAAAGATCAATATCGATTTACTCGTTGCAATGCCATGTAATTTCATCCACACAAATGTTAAGGACATCACCGATGATCGTTTCCTTGCATCAGAACTTTTGAAATACGAAGGCTTCTCATTCTTCATTCCTCCAACTTATAGAATAAATACAGATGAACAAACAGGGACACCGGACCTAGACGAGATCATGGCCGAAGGTGTTATTGCCGAATTCAGAGATCGTGGTGATTTCAAAGATAGTGGAGCTCCAGCTTGTCATATCTATGGGAATATTCCAGTAAATAGAGTCAGTGGGGATTTCCATATCACTGCCAAAGGGTTTGGTTATAGAAATAGTGATCGTGCTCATGTTGAGGTGAGTTCATTGAATTTTACACATGTTATCTCAGAGTTTTCATTTGGTGAGTTCTACCCATACATCAACAACCCACTGGATGCTACTGCCAAGGTGACGCACGAAAACTTGCAAGCCTTCAACTACCATATCACCGTTGTTCCTACGATCTATAAGAAACTTGGTGTTGAGATTGAAACTAATCAATTCGCCGTCAGTTCTCAAGATCGTGTTTATTCATGGCAAAAGAAAGGTGTTCCTGGTATCTCATTCAAATATGACTTTGAGCCAATCACATTGATTGTGGAGGATCGTCGGATTGCCTTTACTACGTTTATAGTGAGGCTTGCAACTATATACGGTGGTGCGATCGTTGTTGCTAAATGGGGTTATAAATTCCTGGATAAACTGCTAATTTGGACTTTTGGTAAAAAATATGCTTCAAGAGGTGAAGAAAAATCCGCCTCTCTGCTAGACAATGACGATGACGATGAACTTTGAGTATCTAACATGCTTTACCAGAGAATCTCTTCACAGAATTACTAGATGAAAGTGTACATTAATTAACTGAAAACTAAGAGATTCAATTCGATTCAAAGACCAGTAGTATGACCACCTTTTAAATTAGGGAACCCCCAACATTTATAACCAATGGAGTTGGCAATGTAGCATAAGCCTTCAGTCTCAACACCATCCCAACCTTCAGAACGATCCCAAGTGGTACCAATAGAGTAATAAGGTGGGAATAAAACACCCTGTTTGTATACTTCACTAAGAGCATATAGAACACCCCCTCCAACAGACTTCAATTCGTAAGCGGAGCCCGGATCGTCAGTTAGACCGTATTTTTCTAGATTTGAGGATAAATCTTTGAAAAAGATTGCATTTTCACCTGGACCAGGGATGAATATATAATCTGGATCTTTTTTCAAGTTTTCTTCTTCTTCAGACGTTGGTGCCTTTCTTTCACCAGCCCAAGAGTTCAAATCATAATCAACATGAACTGAACGACCGTCTGCCATCATATCGATTTGGATTGTCGCTATGTCTTTCTTTGATTCAAGAAGAACAGTCATTAGGTTTTTTGGGAGGTGGATAATATCACTATCTAAATATAAGGAATGTCTTTCGTCTTCGATACCGTTTGTAACAAGGAAATTTCTCATTCTTGAAAGAATTTTACGACGTTCTTTTTGAACTTTCTTATTTTGTCTATCAGCTCTACCAATCTGGAATTCTGATTCTAAGAATTTAGCATGGATCAACGTGACTCTTGGGTAAGATTCTGACAGTCCAGCTAGGTCCTGAGTGTCTTTGATATTTTTGAAAACATCAGAAACGTGTTTATCAATAGATTCAAACATCTCTTCAGAACCAACGAGAAATGCCACTGATGTCTTTGATTTCTTGAAGTCCAAACCATCTAACATTTTGAAGAAATCAACAAAAGTTCTATCAGGACCAAAAGTGTTGATTGAAGATAGAATAATAAGTTCGTTCTTTGTTGGGTCATAATCATATTTTTCATCTTTAGATTTGAACGAATAGGTATGTTTCACATACTCAGGACTTGTTGATTTGATCTTGGTTGTTTCAACAGATACAGGACCACCTTTTAAAGTTTTTATTTCCTTCTGAGCTTTCTCTAATTCCTCTTGAGCAATTTTGACCTTGGACTCTGCAGCCTGTTTAGCTTCGTCAACTTCCTTTTGGAACTTTACAGTTTTATCTTCATACTCTTTACTCTTCTTTGCCATTTCGTCTCTTTCGTACTGAAGTTCCTCAATGATTTTCTTCTTTAATAATTCATTTACTTTGTTCTCAATTGTGTGCTCTCTGATTTTATCAGGGTCGTTGTTATCAGTAATTTTACCTGGTAATGTGGCAGGACCCTTCTTAGAGGATTCAATCCCGATATCCAATGACTCAATATATTGGCTCAAATCTTTCAAGCTAACAGAGTATCGATTCTGTGTCATTACAGCAACGGAGATGATGAATAAGACAGCGACCCCAATCAAGGTGTACTGACGGTTATTCAAGTATCTCATCCTGATTGTGTGTTTTTTATGTTGTTGGCGACCACTGATAAGGGTGATTGAATAAGGTGGGAAAGAAAGCCCTTTAAATGGCTCTTTTTTAAGCGGAATTTCTCTCTGATTTCTTTAGGATCAAGAAAAAGACTGTCAGATCAACACAGAAGCTTTCTGAACCCCTAAACTTGCCGTTCAAAGTCGGTATATTTGATGAGTATTTACTGTCTTTATCAAACGCACATTTTGGTCTCGGCCTCGAAAATTAGACGGTTTTCGTAAACTGAACTGTGGACTAAAACTAAACAGGAAATATTCGCGATTACAGGCATTCGCTAACAGTGGACGAGGCCCTCAAGATGGACCTCTCTTTCTCTCTTAACTACTATGAAATGGTCTTACGGAGACATTAAACAGTTTATTTCTCTACTTTTCAATGTCTTCTATGTGCCAGGCAACAAGATTAGGCATTCCCCAGCATTCGTAACCAATGGTCTTTGCCTGATAGCATAAACCTTCCGTCTCGATCCCATCATAACCTTCATTTCTCCCCCATTTCGTACCAACAGCATAATATGGTGGGAACATCACACCTTGTTGGAAAACTTCACTCTTTACAAATAATACAGCACCACCAACTGAGTCTAATGGTGTTAAAAAGTCAACTTCACCAGTGTTCCCCCATTGTGGATCATTCACAAAATCATGCATGTGTGCTGCAGCTGAGCCATCAGGACGTGGGATGAATACAAATTCTGGGTTCTTGTCCAATTGGTCTTCTTCTTCAGCTGTAGGTTCTTTTCTTCTACCAGACCATGAATTAAAGTCATAATTCTCAGCACCACCTTGTCTGATACGTGGAGCAATAATATCTTTACCTGATTTTAAAAACAAATTTAAAGTATCCTTTGGAATTTCAATCATATCACTATCCAAGCATAGTGTATACGTTTCATCACCTAATGAGTTTGTCAGCAGAAAATTTCTAGCTCTTGAGATCGCACGACGACGTTCTTTTTGCATATGGGCCTTATGTCTCAATTCTCTATCCATTTTATGTAAACTCTCAATGAATTCACTCTGAATCAAGATAATCTTAGAAAAAAAATTGGCTCTTTCAATGGTTTCAATGTATTCTTGTACAATTTTAAACTCTTCTTTTGTACCAATCAATAGACCTAAAGTTGAGTTGGTCTTGTCAAATTCAATATCCTCAACAACTTTTAAAAAATCAGAAAATTGACGCTCTTTACCATATGAACCTGAATGAGCAATTGAAGTCATGACAATTAGATCATTGAAATCTGAATCAACATCATTAGCAACATATGTTATCCTTTGATATTCTGGTGTTTGTTTGCCAAAGTATTTCTTCAAGAATCTACCATTGATCATACGTCCAGTGTCTTTAGAATCCGGTCTCTTAGAAAGTTCTGTCACTTTATTCTCTAATTCCTCAACTTTTTTTTTATTCTTATCCTGAATTTCGGTAATTTCATTGTTAATCTTTGCAATCTTTACCTCTTTGTCAGTTATTGTTTCTTGTTGTGTCTTAATCTGGTCTTTATTCTCTTTATTTTGTTTATCCTTTAAATCCAAAACGCGCTTCAATGATATTACTTCTTCCGTCTTTGATTCTAGTTCACTTTGGACTTCAAAAAGTCGTGATTCAACTAATCCTTGAATATTATCATCTTGAATCTGTGGAGCCAAGTTACTAACCGAGTATAATGCAATTGCAAATATTATAATGACTGCAATCTTGTTGATTGCCGACATATTTCTTTTGATCTTTGCTCCGATATATGACTGATCCAAATTAAAATATTTCAACGTTGTCCTATTTCAACTGCCCAATTTCATGTATCCAACTTAACGTAAACACTGTAATCTCTCAGTTTGAATCTTTTTGATGCGGTTGTTCTTTTATTGTACACTTTAACATCCATACACCAAAAAAGGATAAAAATATCGCGTTTTTTCTTCGGAATTTCCTGATTTGGCAAATTTTTTCAATCCACTTTTTTGACGCAAAAAAGGAGTGAATTACTACTTTTGTGTTTTTTTCATGTTTCTTTGATCTTAATTTGGAAATTCTGTCACTTAGCAATTCGACGAATTAGGAAAGATCGGCAGCAAGGTCGAAACCTGTCGGAAATATAACAGACAAAACAAAAACAAATTTATTACTTTAAAGTCCCCATTTATCCAGCATAGCCATCGAATTATATAAGTTGTTAGCAATTGAGTTACAAGATGTCCAATAGAAGAGTAACAAGATCACAATCGGCATTAGATGATGATATTTCCACTTCTAATCAAGAACCTGTTTATTCCGGATCTCAAATCAATGATAACAATGATGTTTTAACTGATGGTGAAAGTGGTGATGAAGTTATTATACAACCAAAAATTAGAAGATCAAGTTCATTATTTTCATTAGATACAACTCCATTAGATCCTCCTGATGAAACTGATTTTAAAAAATTCACATCTGATGAATATCATTTTTCACTTATAAGAAATTTACATTTAGCTGATTTCATCACTTTATTAAATGGATTTTCAGGGTTTTATTCCATTGTTTCATGTTTAAGATTCACATTAACTGGTCAATCACATTATGTTCAAAGAGCTCATTTTTTCATTGTGTTGGGGTTATTCTTTGATTTCTTTGATGGTAGAGTTGCTAGATTAAGAAATAAATCTTCGTTATTAGGTCAAGAATTAGATTCATTAGCTGATCTGATCTCGTTCGGTGTTGCACCAGCATCAATTGCATTTGCTATTGGTTTCCAAACAACTGTTGACGTTTTAATCTTAAGTTTCTTTGTCTTGTGTGGTCTAACAAGATTGGCAAGATTTAACGTTACTGTTACTACTATTCCTAAAGATTTAGCTGGTAAATCGAAATATTTCGAAGGTTTACCAATCCCAACGTCATTAGCATTAGTCGGGTTTATGGCTTATTTGGTTCATAAAGATTTTGTTAATGGAAACATCCCATTTGGTAAAGTCCTAGAAGGTTCATTTGTTGAATTGCACCCATTAGTATTCTTATTCTTCATCCACGGTTGTGCATTGATCTCTAAATCATTGAAGATTCCAAAACCATGATCAATTCTGACTTTTCTTTCATACATAATTCACCATACGATCGGTAATATATATATATATGATCACGATTGCATCATCAGATGTATGATTAGACGTTGGGAAGCTAGATACATTTTAGCTAAAACCGATGATATCCTTACTGATCTAAGGCATTTTAGACTTAATTGTTATCGTAGCTAAATAGAAAGATGTTTTTAAAACTGTGGACATTGAAAGAAGATGAGAATGAGCTAAGTATCGGTGAAACAACAGACTGGTTTTATTCTTGTAGTCTCATTGGTGGTAGTTGTGGAAAATTTTGATATCTAATGCATGAAGATACTATTCTTAGTTAGCCTCCTACGATGTTATGTTTCATTTTGCGAAAAGTTCACTGATTTTCATTCCGAGCATATCAGCCAATGTTGCCTTCAAATAAGAAGTTTCTGCAACTTTCAGTCTCTTTCCAGCCTCATTATGGCGCATTTCAGGTTGATCATGGTCAACCTTTCTCTTCTTGACGTTTCTATGGCGATCCTCATCCTCTGATGAGTTTCGATTCACCGATTTCAGAATCTGTGAATGACCAAAGTCAATAAACCTAACACTCTTGGATCTGGTAATGATGATGTTATCGCACTTTATGTCTCCATGTAGAATATCGCAATCATGAAGTAACTCTAGCTTACTTAGTGCCTCACTTGCAATGTTTTTCTTCTCCTCAATTGCTAGCGAGTTGATATCGTCATACTCGTCTAACTTTTCCATCAATAAGAAAGCACCTTGTTGATTGAGCCTGGGTTCAGCCTAATTAGATTTCGTGTAGCTGTAGACATCATCCCAAGAAACGCTCTTTTTCTCTAGATTTGGATTCTTCATAAAACCATATGAGATGAGCTTTGGAGAGATATCACCGTAAACAGGGTTATCTTTAAGCTTTATAGCTAGTATAAGATAGACTAGCACCTCTCGCAAGAAGAACAATGATGATATAGTTTGGAGATCAAAATAAAAGCCTTTTTGCTCCAGCGAGTCACCAGCTTCAATGTTTAGCAATATGCATCTATCGTTAGAGAAGCAAGGCATCTTCACCGGGTCAAAAAACTTCAAAATTTTATCACTCTGATCCCCAGCTATATTTACCCTCAATGTGGTAGCCAAATCTGAATACCAATCGAAGCCTTTAATCATTTTCTTTATAATGAAAACGCTTGAATCCAAAACCTTTGGCTTAACATCAGCCAGAATACCATTAACAAAGTCGACGCAATAACTTTTCTCGTATTCTTTAATGGCCTTTGAAAGACAATTATATATGATTCCAAAATACTCATTTCTTCTCAAACACCTTTCTTTAAATAGTAATCTCAAAATCATTTCTTTCGTCACTTTATACCTCATAATATCCCTTTGTTTCTTTTCAGGATCAACAAACATCATTCCGTAAGTCCATATAAAAGAAGTGAGGGAAAGATTCCGACCAATTTGATTAAATCCCTTGATCCTGTTGATCAAATTTTCGTCCAGTGTTATCAAGCGATCTCTGTAATCAAGCATTGTCTTGAATAGAGTAGCTGACAACACTAAACCGATAGGACAGTGAGACAAGTCAACACAGACAATGTCACAGTGAGAGTAACCATCCACCAATTTTCCCATGACCACTTCTTCAAGTGGCAATTGTAACATAAAAAGATGCCTCATGTTGGTGATGATGGAAACTGGAGTTAAAGTAGCTTGAGAATAACATAAGAGCTGATTGATCAGCATACACCGTTCATTCAACCTTGCAAAGTCCTCGTGCTTATCATCTTCACTTCCCGTATCGAAAAGCTCCAGTAGGTTATTAAATGATTTGAATTCAACCAAAATGGGGTTCAACATCATGTTCTCAATACCTAGTCTTTTGAACGAAGACAGAACACCAAATTCGAAATTGGATTTGATCTTGGAGGGCATCATGAATTCGTGATTTTCGGGTGCATCATTCATAGCTATTGAGCTGCTTAAAGGAAAAGGCAAGGTGTAGGTATTCGCTATCACCCCAGGTGACAATATTGACACATTCGAAAATGCACCTTTGTGGTTGACATCATATGAAGTCAAAGCGCCACCAAGTAAGGAACTGATATGTTCTAGTGATGCAATAGAGAATCTCTGAGCAAGCTGATTTTCATTCACCTGTACCATTTGGGGATTATCTTTCCTTGATAGAATTTCAACCGTTTCACAGTCCAGAATGTTTTCTGGGAGAAAGAGGTTCATGAAAAAAATCACAAATGTTTCATGTCGAATAAAACGATCATTATCATCAAGTCCAAAATATGTGTCAACACTAAACGATGATTCTAATTTTTTTTCGTTTTTCAAATATCTGGAATTCAAGGATTTTTGGTCTGTTAGTTTAGTATATGCGTTTGAAGTGGTTGACAACTTTGTCTTCTGAATGCCTTCTTGTACCACAAGACGATTTATGAATACCTGAGCATTGATTATCTTCCTCGTAAGGCGAGAGACATCGTCTATGAAATCCTCTTTTGTTGAACCAATAGGGATATTTGCTTGTTCTAACAATTTCCTAGCTTTTTTTTCTCTTTCTTCTTCAATACCTTTCAACTTTACTTGCCAATCGACAGGTTGTTGCCCAGCAATATCGAACCTGTCTGGCTTCCATAACACGTCAAGCTGAGTCAAATGGTGGTATTCTTTCTCTGCAGCCTCCAAAGTGTTGCATTCTTCATGATGACGGCTTGTTCTCTCTTCAAAAGATCTTTCGAAATCTCTCTCTGATGACCAATCCAATTCGAGGTACTTGATTACTGATGATAACTGAACATTTATCCGACCTGAATTTGTGAAACGATTCAACTCTTCCTCAGTGTAATGCGGCATTCGGGTTTAGTTGGTCAGTTTTGAGTCGTATTATACAAGTTTTAGTCGTATTTTAGCAGGAGTAGTTGATTAATTCTCAGCTTTTTGTGTCAAAATATGATACCGGCCGATATTATACCGAAGGATCGCTATGAAAAGACCCTGGATCACGTGATCGGCAAATGTGTGTAAAACTCAACTTTCAACTCTAATGAACATCCATTAAAACTAATTCGTTTATTTAAGATTCTAGATCGATCGACAAGTACTATCCCATCATCAATATTTTGAAGCTGTCATTTATAACTTGATCATCCTTTCCTTTCCTCATAATGGATGACACTACGATATTGCCCAAAACTGACCCCAAGTCCCCTTTTCATTCAAGAATTCCTAACCATTCACAACCAACAGAGATTATTTCCAAAAGGTTTGAACTTTGGCGAAAAGTCATCAAATCTCTTGTTGTTTACTATAAAACAATTGTCATTTCGAACAATCAGTTCAGTATAATAAATTCAAATATAGCCAATTCGTTTGATTTCACCTTCTTCACAAATTTAAAAGATGTTAATTCAACTAACGCTGCTAACCTTGCCGCCAGTGCCGCTGGTACTACATCTTCCTCTTCTCATGTGCCAATCGGTAACCAAAGTCCATATAGTTTCCAAGCTACTAATAACTCCAAGATATTGAAACCAAGCGGTGCTGTTGAAGCCGTTGATCCTGCTCCCGAAGATATCAAAAAACAATCATTCTTTACACCTTTTGGTAATGGATCCATTCAGGATGTACAAATCTTATTGAAAAAATATCATTTAAACTTATCGTCACATCAAAGAACAATTGCATTAGAATTACAAAATATTATCATACCTAGGCTAGATGAATTGACCAAGGATTTAACCAACAAAGTTAAAGAGATCAAAGAACTGAATAATGATTTCAAGCATACCATTAACAAGGATATTGCAGTCACTGGTCAATTCTTGAATGACTATATCAATGCGATCAAGGATTTGCAAGCCGGTAAAGAATTGGATTTGGACCCTTACTTATTGAGATTAAGATTAGAGGTTCAAATAAAAAGGCAATTATACCAAGAGAATTATTTAGAACAGGCATATATCAATTTACAAAACACTTCGTTGGAATTAGAAAAGATTGTTTTCAAAGAAATTCAAGATTCGTTGAACAATTACTCTGAATTAATCTCCCAAGAGATTTTTGTTCATTATAACGATTTGATTAATGAGTTACATGAAGGTATAATTTCCAAAAAATCATATTTTGAATGGGATGAATTCATTAAAAGAGATAATGGTAAGAATTTTTTGAAATTGAAACATGATGATAATATGCCCAAACCTAAAAAAATCACTGATTTGATTTACCCATTCAATCAAACTATTATATCCAAAACTATAAGATCTGGTTATCTACAGAAGAAGTCCAAATTGTTGAAAACATATACAAAGGGGTTTTATATCTTAACTTTGAACTATTTACATGAATTCAAGAGTGGTGATCTGGTGAAACATGGGTTGAATCCAATCAATAGTATAAAATTGGATAATTGTATTTTGGTTGATTCCAGTGAAAATAAATTTCAATTAAAAGTTAAGGAACATCCGCTTGGGAAATCTTCAATATCACAGAATTATGTGTTTAAAAAAATTGACTTGTCAGAGACTGAATTTAAGAGGTGGATTATTGATTTAAAGAGCTTGACTAGTTTTGATTCATTTCAAGAAAGGTTTGAATTCCTGAATAATAAATTATCAATTAAGAATAATTCCAATAATTCCCTGAGTGCTACAAGTTCAAATTCTGGTCAATTTATATCAAGAACTCAGACACCACATTTAGATATTTCTAACCCAATGGATGATCTGTCTTTAATCAATTCGAAACTTGAAAACTTACAATCTAATTTTGATCACAATGTTGATCTCAGCACGGATAAGACTTTATCAGAACCATCATTTTCAATACCGCAACAAGCATGGATATCAAATGAGAAATATTATGGAACTAATAACTCATCTGGATCTTCACTGAAGTTGAATATTCCTCCACCACCAACGTTATCCATTCAAGAACCTACACCTGTAAGAATAGATGCACCACGTTTACCAGAATTATATGGAGAAGAAGAAGAACCACAACAACAACAAGAAAGAGCCGAACAAAGAGAAGAGACACCACCAGTGAGACCTCCCTTGGAAAGAACTAATACACCGATGATTGGAGGGTATTCAAGCTTAACAAAGGAAAATGAGGAATTGATCAAAAAGATCCAATTAAATCAGAGTTTATACCGAGACTCGAATAACGATGTGGATCTTGATAAGTTGATGAATAGCATACACTAAAACAGAGAAGCGCAGTTACAAATATAAAGATAAATATAAATGATAAATGATAAATATCACGAATTACGATACACCATGAAAGAATACACAGAAATGAAACAAGAAAATATAAAACCGTTATTTTCAAGTAGTTTAGTGTGAGTGTGGAATCTCTTGTTATTTCCCCTTTAGGATTGAAATTGACAATAAGAGCCAAAGAGGGGCAATGACGAGAGACTTTGTACAACAATTGGATGATAGGCTATTTTGTATTGTTAATTAGAGAGAAGAGAGTAATCGAAAGCGAACATTTTTACACCACAAAAAGAATCAAAGTTTCTAAAAAAGGCCAAAAAAAATGATCAAAAGAAAAAGAGTTGGGTTAATTCCCCGCTTTAAGAGAATAAAAAAAAAGGGTTGAATTTTACGGTTGTTATTTCCCTTTTGGGCAGAGATGAGTTTTTGATTTTATTTTAAAAGCGGTAAATAAGAAAGAGAGAGAGAGACAAAATGAAGTTGGAACAAGCTATGTAATCTTTCAAGTAACCCAACACCGCAACACCGCAACACCGAACAAAGATGTTGACTTGACGCTGATGGGGATTCGGAGAAAGAACAAACAAAAAAACGAGAAATGTGTCACCGCAGTTAAAAAGAAGATGATGTACAAAAAGCGGAAAAAAAAAAGAAAAGGAAAAATAAGTTTCGAGCCAGATTAATCCGATGACTCAAGTTAAGTTATATATAAAAAAAAACCACTCTCCAAACTTCCCATGTGTTTAAACATTTTTATCCAACATATCAACATCATCATTAACAACAACAACAAAAACAACAATAGCATCAACATCGAACAAAACACAAAACAGAAATGATGCTCTCCAATGAGAAACTCATCATTGTGATGTGTGGTCTTCCCGCTCGAGGCAAGTCTTACATCACTCGTAAAATTGCCAACTATATGAGTTGGTTAGATATACAAAATGACATCTTTAATGTTGGTCAGAGAAGACGAGATATAGAAACAGAGAAAACAGAGAACAAGCATGATGCCCAGTTCTTCAACCCAAACGATGAACAAAATGTCAGATTAAGAGATCAACTAGCAATGAAGACTCTTAATGAGTTGCTAAGTTATCTATACAAAGGCGGTAAAGTTGGAATCTTTGATGCCACAAATTCCACTGTTAAAAGAAGACTAATGTTATTGAGTCATATCAAACAATCCTTCAAACAACACAATTCTACCGTTGACACAAAGCTCACATATAACGTTTTATTCTTGGAAAGTATATGTAATGACGAATTTATCATTCAAGAGAACATTAAATTGAAATTACAAGGTCCTGATTATAAATTGTGTGAGGATAAAGAATCTGCTTTGAACGATTTCAAAGAACGTTTGAGAAATTATGAGAAATGTTATGAAACTTTAAACGCTGGTGAATTCAGCGATGCTCAATATATCAAGATTATTGATGTTACTAAATTGGAAACTTACAATTTATCGGGGTTTTTACCATTAGTCTTGGTCACTTTCCTTCAAAACTTTAACATTATTAAGAAAAAAATTTATCTAACATCTCATGTTAGCTCGACTATTGGTCAATTAGTGTCAAGTTTACAAAAGCCAATAAATCCTGATAATTTAGAAATTTATTCCAGTGAAGAGATCAAATGGGCCAACTATCAACATTTTCAACCTAAATTAACAATAGATCATATTCATGATTTATTACTTCAGATTGAGTCCTCAAATTTCAACAATATTCTAATTCAGACAGATAATGATTTATTCATCTCTAAATTGCTACAATATTTCATGTCTTCCAATATTCAAGAAGACGCCCCAGTTTACTTAGAATCAGAAATAATTTGTATTAACCCATCTCATTATTGTGTTAAGACTGAACGTTTCACCATTGCCCAACCATCATCCACGAATTTCCATGAATTACATACACCAGTTTCACGCATCCCATCTTTAATAATGACAAGATCTTGCTCAAATACTTCAGATGAAAGTATGATTGCTACTCCTATTTATTCAAACATTTGGGGTAAACAATTATCTGAAAGTTTGGATACTCGTGAATTGGCCCAAAAACTAGCAAATCTTCACTAGTGTCTCTAAAATTTTTATGTCCCTTTATATATTTTTATGACCCCCCGCTTATGATTAATGTCCTATATATTATATATCTGTATATATTAATGATTATAATGAATTCTTTAATCTTTTACGCTCCCAAATAGCATATCCAAATAATTTTCTTTTACGCTCCCAAATAGCATATCCAAATAATTTTCGTAATATTTATTATAAAACGTTATCTAAAGGGAGGTCTTGTGTCTTTCTTAGCAGCAGATCGTTGCCTTCTCTCACTAGCTGCCGTAGGCTTCAACAAACCACCACCACCACCACCACCACCACCACCACCAGTGTTTCCCACAACAGTGGCCCTTCTCCCAACGGGGATCTTGCTTTTCTGTCTTTGATGATCATTATGATGAGGCTGTTGTTGATGATCTCTTCCCATCTTTGTAGGTAGCACTATGAACGACCCATCTTCATCATTGGTTAAATACGTATCATTACCTTGTTCCTTTTCTTCTCTGACTTGGAAATATTCCTCCAATTTAGCAATCTTTGACCTTAATTCATCCGTCTTTAAGTGACCTAACTCATTGAATCCCGGTAATTCATTAAATTCAACGGTATAGGCATTAACTTGCATTCCATATAAAAAACTCGCAAATGATTCGTTGAATCCTATAAGAGACTCATGGATACCTTGTAATTGTTGCATATTGGAATCCAAATCCACTAAATTATCATTCAGTTCTATGATTGATGGTAATAAGTCATCTAATGGTGTCTTGTCAAGTTCAATTGGATGATGCTGCCCAGGAGAGGGAAGAATGTTTGAAGAGCGACTTAAACGGTGTGGAGTAGCTGTATGGCGTTTTTTGGACATCATGTGTTATTGTGAATTCTGTGAATACTGTGTATACTGTGAATACTGTGAATACTGTGTATACTGTGTATACTGTGTATACTGTGTTATCGTGCTGCTAATATTTGTTGAATACTTGGTAGTTTAACCTCAAGTTTGTTTTGGTTACGCGTATTCATCTACTACAACGTGATGACTAAGCCGTTCTTTGCTCAAGGCACGAAAAGTTACGGGCTTTAAACGTCTTTTTAGAACTCATCCTGGTTTAAAATAGACGATTTCATCAACAAAAAAAGTCATTTGTGTTTAACAATGCTGAGAACTCGTTTATTCCCCATTGGTCTACGGCCATTCACCTTAAACCAAACCCGTTCGTTTTTAACGACAAAGATCATATCAAAACCACTTCATTCTTCTTCATTAATCTCCATTCATCAAACTAAAGTACAACAACGTAGAACAGTGATCACATCAAACGTTGACTGGAAACCTATAAAGACTAGTGAGAAGGAGAAATGGTCCATTTCCAAATACATATTCTTATCCCTGTTGATCTTAATGCCCGTTATATCATTCATGTTAGGGACATGGCAATTAAGAAGATTAAAATGGAAGAATAACTTGATTGCAACTTCTGAGGATAGATTAACATATGATCCAATCCCATTACCTAAAAACTTTGATCCTGAAGATGCTGAAGACTGGCAATATCGTCGTGTTATCGTCAAGGGCCATTTTGATCATTCAAGAGAAGTCTTTGTTGGTCCTAAAGTTAAGAATGAGATGAAAGGTTATGTCTTATATACCCCATTAGTTAGATCGGATGGGGGACCTGACGTGCTTATTGAGAGAGGTTTTATCACTGATCAGAATATTTTCCCACCTCAGAGAAGTTTGCAATACTTATCTGTTCCTATGCATGAAGTTGAAGTTGAATGTATCATCAAGAAGATTAATCCAAAGGCAAGAATCACTCTAGAGAAAGCCGATGATGAATCAAGATTATGGCATGTCCTAGATTATCCTGCAATGTGTGAATTTACAAATTGTATTCCCCTTCATTTAGCAGCACTGATTGATTTAAAAGATCATCCAGTTGAAACAATCACAATCCAGGATGAAATGCCTTGGTGGAACTTCTGGTCTTCTAAACCGACACATACATTGACACAATATAGAGATTCGATTGACGGTGAAGTTCAGGAATTCTCTCCTTATCAATTCTTGAAAGCAGGTGTGCCATTAGGCAGACCAGCTTCAATCGATATGAGGAATAATCATTTGCAATATCTGGCCACTTGGTATGGTTTATCATTAGCATCTTCAATTTTATTACTCATAGTGTTGAGAAAGAAGCCAAAGGATCCTTTGAAAGAGAAATTGAAACATGCAAGAAGACATATGTGATCTTGGTTCATGACGTATTTTTGGTGGTTTGTATATAGTACTTTGCGTTTTTTTCGTTGAAAGTAAGTTACTTCAATATATATATCATATTAATGACATGTTGTATAGCGGTGCAATTATACACTGGGGTAAATCATAATAAGTGAGTAATGATACTGTTTAATTCGAATTGTCAAGAGTTTTCAATCATGGGATTTGGACCAGTACGTACATGAATATTGACCCTAAATGGTGGTGAGTTTTCGACAAGAATATATAGCAGTTTGCCCGACTTCGACAAGCTTTTCATGCTATAATATATGACTACGTGCTACGGTACACATGCATACAGCAATCATAACCGGACGTATACATTGTACAATAACAATTAGGAGATCAGCTGCGCCTAATTGAAGTGTTCGAATTTCCGTTAGATCCGTCGGTAAAGATACCCCACCCAATATTAATCAACTTTTCAAGAAAACACAGTGTCATTGCAAAACATTGTTCCAATTAATATTGGTGCTATTATTATATAAATAATATATATATAATTTATGATGGATGATGGTGTTTGTTTTAAGAAGATCATATTTATATATTAAAGTACAAAGTTATAATTCAGATTCACTGACTAGGGCGCCGTGCAGCATAAATTTATATTAGAATCTTGCACAAATTCAGAAACTGTGTGGTATGGCACAAAAAGAATTCCGACGTCTTCGATTTTAAGACGAGCTATGACCTGAATAGATGATCTGACGCAACGATATTAACTGTTCGATACATATGATTGAATATATATTACTAGTCAAGAATATTCTTTTTAGGTGGGTCATATTCCCTCACATATAATGGACTGATAACACGAAGAATTGTTGCTGATTCGTCATAGTACTCAAAAAAGTATGAAATTAGGAGAAATGAAGTAACAATAGCGAATATATTCGTGGAAAGTTTTGATATTTAAAATAGTGAACATTGATGCTATAAACGTTAGTGTGTTGCAGTTCACCAAAGCATAAGCATCTGATCATAATTCACGTCTGACAGTTAACAGCTAAGAATTATAGAGTGTATATTTGACCTTATTGATCTGGAAATAAGCAAGAATTACTTCAGTTTTGAATACGGCGAGGTCACCCTGTGGAATATAGCCCACAATAACGAGGTTTAGCTTTCATATACGACAGCAAAAACATCAATCGGAACAAGCTACAAGTAATTATGCACGATTATGACATGGCAGGAACGACCCAAGAATTTAGCAGCCGCTCATTCAGTGTTAACCCAATACCAGAGTACGGTACGAAATATTGGGACTTGAACGAACATTACACGCCTGGAAATAGCCTGAATGATCTCCATATTTTAATTTGCTGTCTTTCTTCTTCATTAGATGTTAAAGATCCCGACAATTAACCACTCTTCCAGCTTGATTAATCGCTCAACGTTTCATAGAGATCTTTTGATGAGAATTAATCCGATGGTTAAAACAGGGGAAGAATGCATCCGCTGAGGGGTTAGAACAAAGGGTTTTTCCGGGTTCTAGTTCATACGTTGACACAGTTGGTAGGTGCAGGCGCGACTGATATTTCCGCTTTGGGAAAGGATTGCGATCCCGAATATTTCCAGAGAGGAGAAGAGTTTCCAGACAGACGATGAGAAATTTTAAGGATGTGCTCATGTTAATATAGCTGTGAATCATGATTTTTTTTTTTCATCGCTGAACAATGGAGAAAAGGTGTGAGTCACACAATAAATGTGTCCTGCACACTTGGGCAGAAGGGTTCTTCCTAGGACTTTCTGCCTACGCTTTTGTCGCTGGTCCCTAAATCAAGGCTGCGTGTGCCTGGTGGACATTCGGAGAAAATTGGAACAGGCCAGAAACACGCCGTTCCGGGCAGCATAAATTCACCGCTTTAGGGTTTTTTTTTTTTCTGACAGAAATTTCACTATTGTCATATAAATACATTGATGTTCCTGTCTTTAATGACTTTCAATAAAGTTATTCAAGGTTTTTGAATAGATATTTCACTTTTTGTTGAATTAAGAGGTTCATATTAGGAACACCATCAAAGAATAAACATTCATTGGATTCACGTAATCAAGACCAGAAGTTGTTCTCTGTCTTAATCTTGAACAAAGCAATTGTTCTCCTTTTCCCTTTTATAATATTCCAAAACACGATGCTTAGAACATCCATACGTTCTTCTGCTCTTCCAAAGCTAGCACTAAAGAGATCATATGCTTCTGTTACAAACCCCTCGAAAGCTTCAACTACATTAGATCATACCTTGGGTAAGAAATCATCTGATAAAGTAAGAAAGATTGCTGTCGGTGCTGCTGCTAAGTCTTTACTGAATACTCCAAAATCTACAAGATTATCCGTTGAAGGACCAATTGAATGTTCTTTAACTGGGTTTCAAATCTTGAATTCTCCATTATTCAACAAAGGTTCTGCCTTTACTCTGGAAGAAAGAAAAGCCTTTGGTTTAGAAGGTTTATTACCTCCACAAGTGAATGACTTAAACGATCAAGTTGAAAGAGCTTATAGACAATTGTCTTACTTAAAGACCCCATTGGCTAAGAATGATTTTTGTTCTTCAATGAGAGTTCAAAATAAAGTCTTATTCTACGAATTGGTTAGAAGACATATCAGAGAATTAGTGCCAATCATCTACACACCAACTGAAGGTGATGCTATTGCCGCTTATTCTCATAGATTTAGAAAACCGGAAGGCTGTTTCCTAGATATCACTGATCCGGATTCAATTGATAAAAGATTAGCCAATTTTGGTGAAGATAAAGATGTTGATTATATTTGTGTCTCTGATGGTGGTGCAATTTTGGGTATTGGTGATCAAGGAATTGGTGGTATTAGAATTGCCATTTCTAAACTGGCTCTAATGACATTATGTGGTGGTGTTCATCCAGGTAGAGTTGTTCCGGTTGTCTTGGATGCCGGTACTGATAATGAAAAACTAAGATCGGATGATTTATACATGGGTAATAGATTCCCAAGAATCAGAGATGAAAGATATTTCGAATTTGCTGACAAATTTATCAAGGCTGTTAAAAGGAGATTCCCATCTGCTACTTTACATTTTGAAGATTTTGGTGTTGATACGGGTAGACCATTATTAGACAAGTATAGAAATGAGTTGGCTTGTTTCAATGATGATATCCAAGGTACTGGTGCCGTTGTGATGGCTTCATTTGCTGCTGCTTTGAAACACACAAATAGAGACTTGTTAGATTCTCAAGTTGTCATCTATGGTGCTGGTTCTGCTGGCTTAGGTATCGCAGATCAAATTGTCAACCATATGGTCACTCATGGTGCTACTCTTGAGGAAGCTAGATCTAGGATCCATGTTTTAGATATCAGAGGTTTAATCAAAAAGTCAATGTCTGAAACTTCCACCCTGCATCAAAATGATTATGCTGATCCAGACGCTGATTGGGAAGGTATTGATACTAAATCGTTATTTGAAGTTGTTAAGAAGATCAAACCAACCTGTTTAATTGGTTGTTCTACCCAGGCTGGTGCCTTTACCAAATCGATTGTTCAAGAGATGTATAAACATAACCCAAGACCAATCATTTTCCCATTATCGAACCCTACAAGATTACACGAAGCTGTTCCTGAGGATTTGATGGAATGGACCAACAATGATGCATTAGTCGCTACCGGTTCACCATTCAAACCAGTCAATGGTTACGTTATTTCTGAAAACAACAACTGTTTCTCGTTCCCAGGTATCGGATTAGGCTCAGTGTTATCAAGAGCCCAAATCATTAGTGATACTATGATTTCAGCTGCAGTTGATCAATTAGCTGCTCTTTCACCAATGGATAAAGATCCAAAAGCCGGGTTGTTGCCACCATTAGAAGTCATTAGTGATACTTCAGCAAAAGTTGCAGCTGCTGTTGTCTTACAAGCTTTAAAAGAAGGTAATGCTAGAATTGAAAGTGAAGTTCAACCTGGGAAAGATGACTATGTGAAAGTTCCAAGAGATTTCGATGAATGTGTTGAATGGGTCAAATCACAAATGTGGAAGCCTGAGTATAGACCCTTAGTGAAAGTTGAACACCATGAAGATATCCACACTTATCAATATTAACGCCCCCTTTTTTAACGACCTCTTAATTAAAAAGAAAAAATTATAGATTTTAAATATTCATATTCATGGCTGTAGTGTCAGTTTGTAGTTGTATTATTGGGAATTCTGAGCTTCTTTAGGCCCCCCAAAAAAAAAACCGCGATGAGCTGACCCCGAGACTCTGCCTCCGTCATAAATTAAATGTCAAAAGAGGGAATCATCCAAGTTAAGGGAACAGAACAGCACACAAAATCCAGCGCAAATAGAACAAAAACAGGAAAATGTCTGTATTCAAGAACTTTGTCAAATCGTTCCAGAGGAATAAGAGACTTAAATGGCTTTTGTACGGTGCATTTCTCTTTACTATATTCCTGAATGCATACGGTTCAGTATATGGAATTTCATCAAAGAATCACAAGATATCAAAGCAACTTTTGAAATTAAAAGAGAATCTTGGAGAATCCTCCTCAATAAAAATCTTTAAGAAGGATACAAGTGGTGTTAACAGATTGCCAGAAACAGCTTCGATTAGAGAGCAATTACATTTCCAGTATCCTTATGATCCAAATGAATCCATTCCAAAGACTATTTGGCAAACGTGGAAGGTTCCTAGAGATCATGAAGATTTCAAACCTTCATTTCTACAATTCACCGAACAATGGATACAAAAGAACCCAGAGGCTGCTTATAACTTGGTCCCAGATAGTGCTGCTGGTGATTTGATCAGTCATTTATATCAAGGAATACCCAAAGTCCTACATGCTTATAACATCCTTCCAAAATCTATCTTGAAAGCTGATTTCTTCAGATATTTGATTCTTTTCGCCAGAGGTGGTGTTTATTCTGACATTGATACCGTTTCGTTGAAACCATTGGACGAATGGCCAAGTTATAACACAACAATCTACGATGAGCCTAATAATGCTGGTTTGATCATTGGGATTGAAGCAGATCCTGATCGTGAAGATTGGAACGTTTATTATGCAAAAAGAGTCCAGTTCTGCCAATGGACCATTCAGAGTAAGAAGGGTCATCCCGCCTTAGGTGAGTTGATTGCTAAAATAACAGAAATCACATTACAAAAGGAACGAGATGGCACGCTGAAGAAGATTGTTGGTAAAGATGCCGGTGCGGATATTATGAATTGGACAGGACCAGGGATTTACACTGATGAATTGTTCAAGTATTTTAACGAACTGTTGAAATATGATCCAAATATCAAGGTTAAGAATCCTACAGAACCAAACGAGCATAACAAAGGTTTGGATATTCATAAGGATGGCATTGATTGGAGGTTTTTCACATTGATGAAGGATCCAATTGTCCTTGATGATGTTCTTGTCCTTCCAATAACAAGCTTTAGTCCTGGTGTCGGTCATATGGGATCAATGAGTATTTCTCATCCTCAAGCATACGTGAGACATTTGTTCGAAGGGTCTTGGAAACCAGAAGAGGAAAGACATATCGGAGAACAAAAAGAGCAAACAGCTGTTGTCTTTTAAAGATGTTCTTGTTTGATAAATGTGAT
Source organism: Taiozyma yuanshanica (assembly GCA_030569295.1). Classification (NCBI taxonomy): domain Eukaryota; kingdom Fungi; phylum Ascomycota; class Saccharomycetes; order Phaffomycetales; family Wickerhamomycetaceae; genus Taiozyma; species Taiozyma yuanshanica. The sequence continues at coordinate 108,584 of JAJMKP010000007.1, forward strand.
AATTATCTTCAATTTCTTGTGTTTCTTATGCCACTTTATAGTTGTTCGTTATGTACAGTAACTAACAGTCGTTAATGTAGTGTGCTTAAATGTGACGCGTTTTTTTTTTGTTTGTTTTTCTTACGCGTAATTGAAAAAAAGTTGAATGGCTGCGGTCATCATCAATGTTCAATGTGTGGAGATAACGTCAATGACAGTCACAGTTAAGCGGCCCAGCGAGAGTGAAGAGAAGAGCACAAAGAAAGCAAGGAGTATAACATCTTTCTTCAACTCTACAAAAGCGATTACGAAGACTACGAAAACCGAACCTGAGAGTGAATCGAAGGTACAGACACGGACATCTTCAACTTCACTATTATCGATACAAGAACCAACATTGGTGATATCAGAATTCAAAACAAGGTTTGTGTCAAAGCTGACGCCAGAACAGAGGGACCTTCTGCAACTTGAAATCACTACATTAGATGATTCCTGGTTCATTGAACTCCATGAAGAATTCACAAAGCAGTACTTTCTTCAACTGAAACGCTTCTTAGCCTCTCAGAAAAAGGCAAATGTCAGTGTATTCCCACCTGACAATGACATCTATTCATGGTCTCGTCTTACACCATTTGATCAAGTGAAAGTCCTTGTTCTGGGTCAAGATCCCTATCATAACGTGCATCAAGCTCATGGATTGGCCTTTAGTGTTAAGTACCCAACCAAACCACCCCCATCATTACAAAACATTTACAAGACCATCAAGATTGATTATCCTGATTTTAAAATAAGCAAAGAGAAAGGTGATCTCACCAGCTGGGCCCAGCAAGGTGTGCTAATGTTGAATGCTTGTTTAACAGTCAAAGCTCATGAGGCCAATTCACACGCAAAGAAAGGCTGGGAACAGTTCACAGAGTGTATCATCAGAAAGATTTTGACAAAGAATGAAAATAACATTGTGATATTATTATGGGGGTCACCAGCACAGAAAAGAGTTGAAAATCTGAAATTGAAATTAAATAAGGACAATTTATTGGTACTGAAGGCAGTCCATCCGAGCCCTTTAAGTGCTAGACGTGGGTTTTTCGATTCAAAGCATTTTAAGAAAACGAACGAGTGGCTAATAAACAAGAAGGAGAAGCCAATTGACTGGTCTATTTCATGAAAGAAATAAAAGTTGTTTTGTATACAAGTTACATGCTTTCCAAGTATTTGGTACTATTAGGCTGTAGACCGTAACTGTGGTAATCAATGATCGAGACCGAGACACGAAAAATGAAAATTTCAGTAAAGAGAAGAACAACAACGACAACGATCAGACAATTTTTGAGTGTGAAATTAGGTGCTCTTTCCAAAAGTTGGTCAATTACACAAAGGAAAGCGTACATTCATTGCTTGGAATTTGCATTAGGATTCAACTTTTCCCTCCTTTCATCTTCAAGTTTAAATTCCATTTCAATTTGTCTTGCATTGTTTGTTTTGATTATAGATAATAGGCTACTCTATACAGGAAAACACACACTGAGACATGAACGATCAAAGACTCCAGAGCGCTGGTTCTGTCTCTGAGAGCTCAGAAGTATCGGAAATTAATAGTGTCTACACCCCAATCACGTCCAATGATGACTCACAGCACTTGAATGGCGTAAAAGAAGAAAGCGATTTTGATGATGAAACTGCTCCCAAAAATAAGAAAAAAATAAGAAGACAATGGGCACCAAGACCACGTGGTCAGCTTGCTGAGCTACTATACATTGCAGAATGGTATCAAACGCTTGATGACCCAGAGGCTGACGCTACTTTAAAAGGAAGAGATTCTAGAAGAAGCTTAAGAAAACGCAAAACCCTTGAAGAAGAACAAGCTGAAGAAGTTGAACAAGCCAGAAGGAAAAGAGCGGCAAGGATTGCCAAGGAGAATGAAATTAATGAAAGAATAAGATTACAAAATATCAAAAGGCTTGAAGAGGAAAAGATCGCCAGAGAAGAAGAGCGCAAGAGAAAAGCTGAAGAACGTGCGAAAAAGAACAACGTTAGAAAGCCAAAGAAATCAGCAGTTGAAGCAGAAGAAGATTCTTCAAATTCAACCCCGGATCCAAATAATCCAGATATCTTGAGAAATAGAAACACTCATGGCTCAAAAGTTGAAAATCATTATCCGGATGGTTATATCCCATTTGTAAATCTGTTACATAAAGATGAACAAATTCCACTACGGGACAACTTCTTTATTCAGGAGATTTATGATGGAACGGTTGATAAGATTAAAGAATTAACTTTCACATCGGCCCATGATTTGATGAAATCGATTAATTTTAAACATTATAGAAGTTTGAAGAACGTTGAGCCTGATATCTTCAAATTCCAGAGTACCGTTTTCCCCAATATTCAAGAAGATTATTACTTAATGGAGTCATCCAGAGATTTCCATTTAGATCCATTCGAAGAAATGGGTAAGTTGATGGAGTTGTTAGCATTGAACTATTTCCCTGATGAGCACAAATTGGAGGTTTTCAATCCTGAAAACCCATACGGTTCAATTGTTGGTAGGTACGCAAAGGCCTTCTATGCGGAGGACAATATCCAAGCATTGGAAGAAATTACAAAGTTTAATCAACTGGTCAATTCAATCCATGAAAAAGGTGGTTTTATTGAACATCTGAAGCAAAAGAAGACCATTTCTAGATTATTCATCCATGAATTACTAAATGAACTGTATTCAAGATCAGTTTCAACAAGTGTTTCCAAATTAAAGAGCTACAAGGCCTTTTCCAGTAACGTTTATGGTGAGTTGATGCCAAAGTTTTTATCAAAAGTTTTCGATCAATGTGGATTAAATTCAAAATCTGTGTTTATTGACCTAGGTTCAGGCGTTGGTAATGTTAGTATTCAAGCTGCTTTAGAATATGGCTGTGAAAGTTATGGTGTTGAGATCATGGAGAATTGCTCAGATTTGGCTGCTTTGCAATTGGAACAATTACAAACGAGAGCCAGATTATTTGGTATTCAACCAGGTTATTGTGAATTGTTACATAAACAGAGCTTTGTTGATAATCCAAGAGTGAAGGAGATTGTTGACAGATGTGATGTTATCCTTTGTAATAATTTTCTATTCACAGCTGAATTGAATGAAGCATGTGTGAGGTTGTTTAGTAATTTGAAAGTTGGTACCAAGATTATTAGTTTAAAGAATGTTATCCCTGACAGCCATCACGCTGATTTCGATGATGTGGAAAACTATATGAACAAGTTCGAAGTTAGTAAATATGAGTTTGGGAATAATTCCGTTAGTTGGACCCATAAAGGTGGTATCTTCTACATTACTGAATACACTGGATTGATTTCAGACAGGGCATTGACTGTGTTCAACACAAGATCTAGAGAAAAGCAAAGAATCAAAGAAACCCAAGAGAACTGGGCCCTATGAAAGCTATGAAAGAATTTCTCTAAAAGTTGTCTATTCCTTGTTGGGCTTTATAAATTATATAAATGTTGCATTGCATAAATGGAGCAAAAGAAGTATGTGTTAAGTATTGGCTACTTAGTGGCTCTATCAATGTCAACATGCATGTGCAAAAAAAAAATTATTTCAATCGAGAATGAAATACCGAACTCCTTCACAGGTTAGTATTTGATCCTTACAAAATTGAGAGATGACTACTGAAAATATTATTGCCAACTACGCTGCAGAACTTAAGAACGCTCTTCACCAGTACCCAAATTTCCCAAAAGAAGGTATTCTATTCGAAGATTTCTTACCAATTTTTAGATCTCCAGAACTATTCAAGAAATTGGTTAAAGCTTTCAAATTACACATTGAATCGCAATTCCCAAATGAAAAAATTGACTACATTGTTGGTTTGGAATCAAGAGGTTTCCTATTCGGTCCAACTTTAGCCTTAGAATTAGATGCTGGTTTTGTTCCTGTCAGAAAAAGTGGTAAACTACCTGGTAAAGTTCATAGTGCTACCTATGTCAAAGAATATGGTGAAGACGTCTTTGAAATCCAAGTTGAAGCCATCCCTGAAGGTTCCAATGTTATTATTGTCGATGATATCATCGCCACTGGTGGCTCAGCTAAGGCTGCTCAAGAACTAGTTCTAGGTCTAGGTGCTAACTTATTGGAATTCGAATTCGTTTTAGAATTGGACTTTTTGAAAGGTACTGATAAGTTATCTGCTCCAAGTTTCACCTTATTATCAGGTCAAACTGAATCCTTGAAATAGAACAATTGTTAACGTGTGTGTATTATTAACTTTAGAGAACAAAAGCTTTGATCTTCCGTAGGTGATTGACATTTCTCATACCTCTTACTCATCCGGGGTAATATCATTTGTTGAGACTGGATTTGATTAGCAGGAGAGTGACTCAATGCGAGTTAATGGTAAGTCTTTGATCATGGGGGCTCTTGCCCGCTGAGCGACTTGTCGCTTATTCAGCAGATCGCTAAAATTCACCATACTGGGAATGGTTATGATCCATGGTTCTAACACAATCTGAGAGATGAACTTTTTGTGTCAAAAACTTGAAAGTGATTCCAGCAGATACACTGACTGATCACTGATCAGTCCAATCTCAATAAGTTCAAAAAAAACTATCCACTCTTCCGGAGATTTGCAATTGGATGCATATGGCTTAATCATACATTTTTATGAAATTAATAGGTACTAAGTTACAATACAAAATACAGAGTGACTCAACATTTGGTTTGGTGTCATTCCTACAGCACCAGTGGTCAAAATCTAAGTTTGTAACACTTGTACCAGAGATATCATTGCAGTTAGATCTATTCACATACCAAGTGTTGAGTTAATCATGAAAGGACGTTCAGAGGATACTCACATTTGGCGAAGTAAGTGAGCGAAGTGCACAGGATAATGACTACATTTCATACGGCTCCGTCGAGCAGCTATTTTAGATACACCGGAATTGGAAGAGAAATATATCAACTTACAGAGCTGAGAAAGACAAAGAATCCAAGTTTGAAAAATATCGCTTTAGCACCTTTCTGGCGCCTTTCTGATTAGAAATGGTATATGTGAATTGCCCGCTCGCAGATTTCTGAATATTGCTGGTGCAGAAGGCATGACGCTTGATGCTTACAGATCCAAGGTTTTAGAGCCAATAATACAGCTAAAATATGGCTCACAAAAGTATAGGTTTAATTTTTAACCTCAGTGACATTCTAGCAGATCAATCTCCCCGCTCGAGGTTCAGTCCTTGACGTGTTGGTTTAGGATGTAAAAGAAATGAAAGATTCCCAATCATTTTATGCATCTTCCCACAGTAGGAGTGAAAGCTATGAGTGAAAAGCTGGAACATATGAAAGAATTTCAAGTAAAACTTCTGAGCGTGTCAATGAGACCGGGTTTTCGACAAAACTTTATTTTTCTAGCATGTTACCAAGTGGCCGTTCTGATGTCAAATTATCATTATTGGTCAACAGAATTTAGAAGATAACTCCAATGATCATATTCCACAAATCTTACCTATAATGAAGATGGAATTCCATAGTTTATTTAAGCACATTTGTTGAAATCGGAGGCCATACTCAAAATTCACAACCACAATCTTGAAGCTCAGACCGTCATAGAGGAGTACTTCTCAAGTACAAGGGCGCTGTGAAGAAATTGATCCAGAAACAATAATGGTTGGCTTTGTCTAAAGCTATCTTAACCGATTATCATAATAGTTCATTGTTTTGTATTGAAACTGAAGATTTTGATACAGATACCGGAAAGGACTCATACATTCTGCCTCCAGTAATATTCTACGACTGAGAAACTTACATTTCTTTGGATCCTACCAATGATATTCATCAGTCTGGCGCGTTGACGGTAACACATTAAGAGCGGTATGAGTGGAAAAATTTATTGCATATGAGAAACACAGTTAAGAAGTTGCAGGTGAAGGAGCCCAAGAAGAGATACATCGCAAGTACAACTGATATATCTTCAAAGTGGTCAAACTCAGAGCGGATGGAATCTTCATTAAGTAACAGATTACAAATCCACAAAACATAGACTGTCATGCTTCCAATGTATAGACTACGAATTTGCTAGCGCAATGCTCGCCACCACCTACTCAAACAAGTGATTCTGGACTCATTAATTCTAGGCCTGGTTGTAGCGACAGAGCTGAACAAATAAATCAAGTCAGAAGTTACCGCTGACGTCATTTGTAGTAATGAGAGGATACATCCTTCTCCACTTAGCCCCTATGTAAGCTCTCCCAGTTTCCCCATGATATAAGCAAGATCAATCAATCCTGCATCGACGCTATGGCCATCTGTAGCAACTGTAATCATATCTAGAAGTAATACATCACTTATTCCAACCTTATTACTTTGATCTATAGTTTTCAGGTCTTGTATGTTTAACAGAGTCTTCTTTTCCTTCGTCTCTGACTGCAGAATGTTCCAACATTCTTTTATAAGGTCTTTGTTCTGTCTAAAAAGCACTAGTTGGTATGATTTGAGTAGTAGTTTATCGAAATCTATGATATCAGTTCCCTCCAAGGTCAACTCTGATGCCTTCAGTCTCTTATTTCCAATGATGAACTCTTTGGGTATTCTTAGGTCCTTTAAAAAACTCGGAAAGTGTTTCATTGTCATGTCTTGTTCTATGGAGTAGTTAGCAAATGCTTCCAAGATCTCATCTTCTATCTCTGGAGGAATCTGTGATGGGGCAGTGAACTCCTCGATGGATCTCTTAGTGATGTATTTCCTCTTTCCCTAATACGAGTTAGAGTGATCTAAGTAGAGTAAAAATATTCGAATTTCATACCATTATGCCATTCAGATAGTAATACTAGGCAATAATGTTTAGCTTAGTACGGCCGAACATTATGTGTCTAACGCTTTTTGTTGTCAGTCGGAATTTTGACTTCAAAGGCTGGCAGCACATTTTGCGGGTAAGTTTCCATTTTTTGGGATTTTTCCAAAACGATAAATTCATGAAGGCCAATCAAGTCATTAATTAGCTGTCACAACATCTGATTGATCCGAGCGATAGGAAACTCATCACAGAAGAGTGGCAATTACGTTTATACATAAGACAGTTGGCATATCCCTATATTTGAACTTTCCAAACATCGACTATCATGAGTGACGATTCAAGAGAATACGAACACGAAGAGGTCAAACAAGAGACTCATGAGCTCGAAGATATTGCAAGAGAAGAAGCAGACGATTTAGATGATGAAAAGGAGGTGAACAATCCTATTGGTGTCCAGGATGAGGAAGGTGACGATGAAGAAGATGAAGAGGAAGAAGATGAAGACGAAGACGAGGAAGACGAAGATGACAGAGTTAGAAGTCGTAAGAGAGCTCGTCGTGATAGAAACCAGTTCTTGGATGTCGAAGCTGAAGTCAGTGATGACGACGAAGATGAGGACGAAGACGAGGATGAATTAGCTAAAGAAGGTTTTATTGCTGAAGATCATGCGGAAGAAGAAATCGCTACCAGAGATGACAGATTACACAGACAAGTAGATCGTTCACATGAAAAGAGTACAGAGGAAGATGCACAGAAGTTAGCTGCTGAATTTAAGGAAAGATACGGCAGAGCTAATAAGTACAGAGGTGATGACTCAGGGGTTGTTTCGCAAAGGTTCTTGTTGCCTTCCATTAACGATCCAAGTATCTGGGCTATCAGATGCCGTCCAGGTAGAGAAAAGGAATGTGTTAGAAAATTATTGAAGAGAAAGCTTACGTTAGAAGGTAAGCCACAGGCGTTGAAAATTCTTTCTGCATTTCAAAGAGATAATTTCACAGGTTATATCTATATAGAGGCTGAAAAATTGACTGCTGTCGATGTCGCTATCAAAGGTTTTCCAGATATTTATCCAAACAACAAAGTGTTGGTTCCTGTTGAAGAGTTCCCAGATTTGCTAAGGGCCAATAGGTCCTCAGATGTCAAAATTGTCCCAGGTAGTTATGTTAGAATCAAAAGGGGTAAATACAAAGGCGATTTGGCTATCGTGGATGCAGTCGAAGAAAATGGTCTTGAAGTCACATTACAGGTCGTACCAAGATTAGATTATAAAGGTCAAGATATTGATGAAGATACTGGCAAAAGAAAAAGAGTCACTTCCAAATTCAGACCTCCTCAGAGACTATTCAGTAAGAAGGATGCTTTAGAATTTGATGCAACCAACTTGACTGTGAGATCGTCCAACAGTTTCTACTACAGAGGTGATGAATATATCGATGGTTACTTGTACAAGTTATTCAAGCTGCAATTTTTAGAAACTCAGAGTGTGCAGCCTACACTAGAGGAATTGTCAAGATTTAATACTGGTGATACTGATGCGCTTGATCTATCTTCCATTGCCCAAACATTATCCAGTAGTCGTGCTGTTATTTTTAACACTGGTGATAGGGTAAAAGTTTTGAGTGGGGAACAACAAGGTCTACAGGGGGACGTTATATCATCTTCAAATGATACTGTTCTCATAAAGCCAAGAGACTTTGCCGGCTCTAACTTGGAGTTCCCAATAAATAACTTGAGAAAAATCTTCTATCCTGGTGATCATGTGAGTGTTATTAAAGGTAAACATGACGGTCATACTGGTATTGTCGTTTCAGTGAAGGAAGACCACGTTACTTTAATCTCAGATCAATCAAAGAAGGACATTACGCTGTTCGCCAATCATTTGACTAAGTCTACAGAAACATCTACATTGATTGATGGCCAATATGGTTTACATGATCTGGTGAGAATCAACTCAACTACTGTTGGTGTTGTTATTAAAGCTGATAAAGATGTTTTTACAGTTCTATCACAGGACGGTAAAGTGCTATCGTTATCCCCATCAGCTATCATCTCTAAAGTCGATTTGAGAAAGGATAATGTCTTTGCCTCTGATTCTGCAGGTGCACCAATCAAAATTGGTGATACGGTTAGAGAAAACAAAGGTTTTAAAAGACAGGGTAGCATTTTGCACATTTACAGAACATACTTATTCATTCACTCTAAAGAAATCACTGAGAATACTGGTATTTTTGTCAGTGACATTACAAGTGTTACTAATGTTGCCTCGCAATCCAATTTGGATGAGAAAAATGACAAGAAAGTGGATTTAACTAAGATGAATCCAAAATTCAGAACAGGTGGTGTCATGGCTCCTCCTTCAATTCCAATTAAACAAACAGGTAGAGACCGTACTATAAACCAACATGTCAGTGTCAGATTGGGTGAATACAAGGGTCTTCGTGGTATTATCAAGGACGCTAATGGTGATATTGCTAGAGTTGAATTACACACTAAGAACAAAATCATCAGTATAGCCAAACATAAACTAGCATTCATAAACAACCAAGGTCATTTGATACCTTATGAAGAATTTATAGCACAAAGATCAGACTTCAGCTCCGGTCCAAGCTTTACAACGAACGGTTCTGCTCCTGCTTCCGTGGGTGGTGCAAGCTCTCACTGGTCCGGTTCATCAAACGGTTCTAAGACTCCAGCATGGTCAAGTGTTCCACGCGGTGGTAGAACTGGTTATGGTGGGGGTGCAAGTACTTCCTGGGGTGGTGCTACTGGCTATGCTGGTCAAGGTACCTCTTGGGGTGGTGCTACTAACCACGGTTCAAGCAATTCATCTTGGGGTAACTCCGGTGGTGCTGGTACTGCATGGGGTGGTAATGGTGCTGGGACCGCTTGGGGTGGTCAAGCCGGTGGTGCAAACTCACAATGGGCTGCATCAACCCATGATAACCAAGGCCAAGCATCTACCTATGGCGGTGCTGGTTCTCAGTGGGGTGGTGCAGGTGGTGCTAGTACATATGGTGGTGGTTCACAATGGGGTTCTCGTTCCTCTTACGGTAGACAGCCTCAACAACAAGGTTGGGCTGCTACACCAGGTTCTTACCAGACAGCTCCAACACCAGGTTCTTATCAGTCAGCTCCAACACCGGGAGCTAGTTACTCAGCTCCAACACCTTATGAGGATACTTCATCATCATATCCAAGTGCTAGAACTCCAGGTGTCCCTCAAACTCCAGGTGATTTTTAAATTTAGTGGTCATTGGTCGTCTGTTTTGTTTTCTTCGTTAGTTTATTTTAAGTTGTTTGATTTCCTACTTTTCTGTTTTTACGTTCGTCAATGTGAGTGAACCCTGTATCATAAGAAAAAAAAATAGTTGAGTTTAATGATTCATAGTACTTCAGGACTATGCATGAGTACCTGTGGCTCGTAGCTTGTCTTGTTGAACGTAGAGCTAATCTATTTCAGTTGTAATATTAGAAACTGCCTTTAAATATCGCGTTTTCTCATCACTGATCAGAAAAAGAAGAACCGCAGAACACACTACTACCCTCTTTGCTTACTTGTTGAGACTTTTCTATCCACCTTCACAACAAGCGTTTATTGCACTACACATAGAAAAATTGGGTCATGTCGGTTACTGTAAGTGTTGACGTTTGAGTATTTGGATTACAATTTACACACTAACACCCTGCGTTAGCTGCATACCACAGTTGGTGACATCAAACTTGAAATCTTTTGTGAAGAATGCCCCAAGGCATCAGAAGTAAGTTATGGTTAGCGTTTTTGTTCTTTATATGGCTCAATAGTAACCAATAATAGAACTTTTTAGCACACTGTGCGCGTGGGACGTATATCAACACAAAAGTGGTACGAACGATCAAAGGTTTCATTGTTCAGTTCGGTGATCCAACGAATTCAGGGAAAGGTGGTGAAAGTATCTGGGGTGGTGAATTCGAAGATGAGATACGGGGAGATCTGAAGCATGATAGGAGGGTACGTGTTTGTCTATTTTGACTTGATCAGGGCAAAGTACTGACATTTCAGGGCATTCTATCTATGGCTAATATTGGACCAAATACCAATAGATCGCAATTCTTTATCGTGAGTTGATAATAAGCTTTTAAGGATACAGTTATTTGATTAAAGAGAAATACTAATTAGTCTATTGCAGACATACAACAAACATACATCTTTGGATGGGAAGTATACTGTATTTGGAAGAGTTTTATCGGGTGCTGAACCAACTCCAGATGCAACGTTATCAAGGATAGAGACGACGCCAGTTGATAAAAAAAATAGACCGAGGGTGCCAATACTAATCAAGAGCATAACTATCCATGCTAATCCAATAGCAGAAAAAGCATCTCAATGAACATGTAATTATTATACAATATCAGTAACTTCTTTAACAATGTACATTATATTTAGGTGGTCATGCAGCAATCATTCATATATACAAATTCTAACATTAAAGGGCTTCGGATCATAGACCTTTTGGTTTTCTGGAGAAGTTTAGTGGTGTAGTTTCAGTGACTTTTCTCTTCTTCGCTTCGGTGAATAGAACTCTTTGTTTTACTATAGTTGTGTCAGTAAAGTTTTCTTGAATGATTCAGATTCGATTACAGTAACATACCAATTGGATCATAACGAATCTGGTTGACTAATGGAGCACCACGGTTCACTAGAATGTGTTTTCTGAAGCCGGTTTTAGCTGTCGACAGTAGTGAGACCACTATTTTACCTTTACTTTTAGCAGGCCCTAGAAGATTTGTCAGCCTTAAATCCTCATGGGATAGAATTTAGTGAGCTTCAACACAGAGGATCAACATACCAGCCATGTTATACGAAGTTTTACGGTTCCTATTGCCTACAACGTAGCTTGATCTTCCACCAACGTTTCATTTTTGTGATAAATTTTCCAGATTTACTCTGGTGTTCGGATGTCTGTTTTTACATAATTCTTCGGAATTAAGCGGAGTTACGATACCATAAAAGTACATCAAGTTCTAATAAGCAATCTACTAAGCATCGACAATGAGCTCACTTTTCTCCTTTCTCCGGTGATTCACGCTCCTTTTGGAGCTTGTTAACGAATTCAGTTTCCTTCTTCATAGCCTCTTTGCCAAAGTGATTTTCAATCAGATGGTCAATGACATCCCAGCCCCAAGCATTGACATATCTTCTTCTCACACTAATATTGTTGTGTGCATCAGGCTTCAGCGTCACAAGGACCTTTCTCCACACCATATTCTGGTGCCACGATCTTGCTATTCTTTCTTGGATAGCTTTCTTATTACCACCTAAGAAATGACGGATCTTTAGATCTGTCTCTTGTGCACCTTTGTCCCTGCAATAATGCGGTTCCGGAAGGTCATCAAAGCTATAGTATTTATCATGAAAGATTGTCTTTGGCCTCACTTCCGGATTACTGATATAGTCAACAGATGGTGATGGTGACGCCATGACATTGGCAGCAGACAAGATAGTAGAAGCAGTAGGTGGAATATTAATTTCTATATCAGAGTCATCTTCATCCACCTCCTCAGTTTTTCCAGACTCTGCCACGCTTGATGAACCATCAGCAGTTGGATTTGGATAATCCGATTTATGTGACGTTTGAATTCTCAAGTATCTCTTGGCCTTGTTTTTCTTTTTGTTCTTCTTCCAGTCTTGAAGGAACGTACTACTTGGTTTTAACTCTGCTCGTTTCTTATCTTTTGAATTGTGACTTACAACCTCCTTTGTATCTTTACTCTCAGCTTTATTTTCTGGTACCTCACCAACTGTCCCTTTTCTCGGTCTACTAATAGGCTCATTTTCAGGTTCACCAGGATCTGTGACATCTCCAGCTTCAGCCTCAACCTCATTCTCTTTTAGAATTTCAACCTGATCCAAGCTTCTCCAATCTAGATATAAAAGGGCAGATGTTCTTAGGGGGACAATTCCATCATTAACAGCATTTGCATAAGTTGTTCTGTTCAAGAACTTCTCATAAACTTTGTGCGTATGCCCCATTAACATTAGCTCCAACGTTGGCTTTGAAGTAAGTGAAGTGTACTCTTTATCTGAGACTTTGTTTGACTTTTTGACAAGTTTTGGAAATTTGTGGCGTAGCGTTAAGTCCCTCCCGGTAGAGCCCAGCATACCCAAATCTAAAGCAAATGATACATATCTAGGAAAGTCCGCAAGAATACCAAGCATAGGAGACGCCATAAGCACAAAATTCACCGGGATAACTCTTTGAAAGAAATCAGGTCTCCTGTGAGTGATATAAAACACTGCATAAGCCTGGACTGGGCCACCTAATGAGTGGCCTATAAAAGAGATTCTATCAATGTGATAAGGGGATTTATCGTAAAGGTCCAAGACATAGTCACCAACCCTCTGACCTAGGTATCGTATACCCTTTTCCGACTTACCAACATTACCATCAAAACCGCGTACAATCATATTCACACATGGGTTCTTTGATATCTCCAGCTCTAATTCATCTTTGAGAAAAAGCATGTCACAGCCCATGTTTGAGAAGATTCCATGAGTGAGGACCACCAAGTGAACCGGCTTATCAGCGTATCTTGGTGGTGTTAGCCAGAGCTCTTCAGTGCAGATTTTCTGGCATAGAATGAGTTCTGATTTTGTAACACCAGCATCATAAGTCGGATACTTCAGTAATTTTCGATCATAACCGATCTTGAATGTGTAATCTATCACAAACTTTGTTGTTAGCGTGATCTGTGATACCAAATCAATTTTCCATGAATAATGGCCTTTCTTCACTTTGCTATTATCATTGATATAAAGTTTCGCTTTGAATGCTTGACCAGGTTTAATATCTGAGTTGAACTGGATGACCTCATCAAACTTTTCAGATCTGTTGTAATTATATGGTGTGACATCAATATAAAAAGAGAAGGGTCCCGTAAGGTAAACAGGCCGAAGAACGTTGATTTCTTCATTTTTCACCCTTAGCAATAGGAATTTTCCATGAGCATCAGATTGGATTCTCATTTCACTAGCACTGGGAAGGTCGAAGTAATCGACAATGAACCTGTTGGTATCACCAATACCAAGGTGACCCTCATTTCGAAATAACAGATTGCTCTTGATCAATTCTTCAATGCTAGGTTCTTTATGGTGTGAGTTGTTTCTAGTTGGAAAGCTGAAAAACGTGCCCTTCTGTGAAAGACTTGGACTTGGAAGGTTTAATGGTGAATCTTGTCTCTGTATTGAGACCATTGTCTGTTTTATGGAAATTGCCTAGAGATACAGATTAAAAGATTGAGTGGCCACGCGATTTCAAGTAATGTGATGTAACTTTGTTAGACTGACGTATTCGCATATCACTGATGTGATTGCGGCCTATGAAAAACACACTTGAGGCAGTTGCTGCGTATTCTTTGGCTATTTGTTGATGTTAATTGTTCGAGCTACCAAATTTGAGGCCCAGGCTGTTGCCGCAGATACGCATAGTTGTATTGATTATGTAATCACTAGTGACTGGGAAAAACCAAAGCTTTACCACAGAACCAATCACAGAAGGAGGCATCTGCGGTGCTAAAAACATAGTAAACCACTAAAGTTTCCAATTCGAAGCAGAAAAGTGGCCCAGGAACTATTACTTGAACCATTTATATTTCTTTGTACTGTTTCTATCATTCAGTTTCTATAATAGCTCTCAGAATCTATTGTGGAGCTGGCTTCTGAAGTCACTGATAGGCACATTTTCACTTGTTATCGGTTTCAGGACGAACAATTGGCTCACAATGAATGGTCTAGACATAGATAACGTGACCACAAGCTATTATAAGCTGGTGAGTGAACCTTCATATTAATTCGATGGTCCCCATCTGATTACTAACATGCTTTTAAGACTCGTATTAATGAGATCAAATACACTGTTATTAGAAAGACGGGAACAGATGATCAGATTCTCCTCGATGTTGAAATAGAGCTACGAAAGCAAAACTCAAAGTTATTGGCCACAATTTACTCCAAAGATCTATGGGTGTTTAGCATTGATGATCGAGATCCGCCTCTACCATCTTCAGAATTCGGTATCAAGAATGAACCAACTCAAACCATTGATCCCAGATCATTATACAAGACATCTTCCGGTGCCCCATCCTCGTTAATATCACTGCTGTCCATGTGCTTCCTCAAAGCGTTCAAGAGGCTCCTCATAACAAACCTAACACTAAGGCAGGAACTAACTCCTTTCGGAACTGGTGCTTTACTACCCGACAATCAGGTCTTGGAAATTGAGCCAAAGCTAATCAATACCGGTGACGTTGTAATCTCAATAATCGCAAGAAATCAATATCTCAGGAAGCTTTCAGAAGAAGTCTCAAGGGTTGATGAAGAGGTTAATGAAAACTATGCTATCTATCTAGCCCCATCTGGTATACGGGCATACCTCTGCGAGAGCTCAATTGATAGATCGACCACAACCAAACCACAGAACTATGAAAGTATCATCGACTCACTGAAATACCTTCACAACGTGGTGATCGATCCAGATAACTGCACGTGGGTTAAACTGATACCCAATCTTGCGCATCTAAATGGTATGACATCACAGATTTCAGACTATTTCAAGCCTGTCAAAAATGTTAAGTTCTTAGTATGGCCGTTGGAACTATGTATCGTTCAAAAAGCGCAGAATTTAAAGTTAGTGATTGATCTTCAAAACGAGTATTCCCTCTCTGATCCACTATCACTCATAGATCAGTTTGCTAGCCTAAGGGCTTCGTCAAATACTAAGACACCATCGACGGTCCCGACTGCTAACAATACACCAATAACTTTAGAAACCCATCCAACTATTGAACAGCCGTCAATGAAGTCTGATACTGCAGCCATACAAAACTCATTCACTGCTACCTCTTTAACCCCAGAGGCAGCGACTGTGGCAGAAGAAGCTGCTGGCAATGCTTCAAATGATGATTGGAATGACCTGGATGAGGAATTATTCGGTGACGGTGATGCTGATGTTACTGATGCAGATTTTAACTTTTTTGACAATGAAGATAAACCTATTGAAGGATTGCCTGTTAATGCAGACGACATTGAGATCGATGATGCTCTGATTGACGAAGCTACTCAAGCAGCAGACTTGGTGGCTGAGTTGGAGTTATTAACTGAGGAAAACACCGCTAGTGAAGATAAGAGAAATGATGAGAAGACTAGTGTGGTTCCATCCGACACCGGAGATTCCAAACAAGATGTGCAAAAAAGAGATCGCTATGATATCCCACTGACTGAAATCACTTTACCTAATACTCCTCCTTACTTTGACCCTGGTGCGCCACTACCTGTTCAGTCGCCAAAGAATTCTAAAAAAAGAAGTATTTTCTCTCCTTTGAATTTTAACCCAATTATCAAGTCAAATGTTGATAATAAATACGCTAACGGTGGTAAATTCTTTGTTGATAGTTCAGCCGTGACACCTACTGAGGGCTCTTCAGCTACAGCAATGAATGTCGTCGAACATTTGGGTCAAGATGAAGGTGATGTTGATGATGAGTCTGATGACGATGTTAGTGATGATTTTTATGACACCTTTAGTGACTCTGATGAAGTTAATGAATATCCTGATGAACCCAAGAACCCAGAGATCTCCACTCCAGAGCCAAAGAATTTATTGGACAGAGGAACATTAAATAGCTCTGAACTGCCCCTGGTTTCTCCTCCAGAAGAACCAGAGCTGAAAAAATTCAAGACCAATTTGACCCCACAAGTTATTGAAGGTGGCCTTAGTCAGGACTCTAAGCTGGGTTCAATGTCGCCAGATATGAGCAATGGTGGCGTTCCAAATACTATTCCCTTCATTTTGAGATCTATCCCAATCCATTCTATCCCATCATATATCTTTAAAGAAAATCCTTCATTTAAAACAGAAATCGCCAGTACTGTTGTCAATGAGTTATTAGCCCAGTTGACCTGGGATGATGCTTACATGGATGAAATTATTCCTGACGATGTGAAAAATGAATTCAACACTTCAGAGAGTATAGAGAGGGCTATCGCTCAGCTTTTTCCTGAAATACGCTCCATCACACTGTCTGAGATGACTGGTGTAGCTAAAGGTGCTGAGACTCCAAATACCCAGATTGAGTCTCCACTGACTAACTTCAAGACAAATGATAGTACAATGGGAGAATTTACAACAAGTCCTGAAGTTAAATCTGAAGAAACTTTCCATGACAAGACTGTTGCCGACTCTTTATTTCCAATTCCTCAACCGAAGTTGAAAGTGAAGAGACTAAACCAAGAGATCTCTGTTAATGCGAGTGCTCTTTACCTATGGAACTTGATGAGTTTTAATTCATTGAATGCACCAAAGGACTTCAGAGTATTGTTACTCTCTCCATCAAATTTGCTTGAACAATCAGACTTTTTCTTGACATCACTATCACAGATCTACGAAAAATGCTCCCTTGGAGTTATCGATCGTATAATAATGCCTGGTCAAGAATCAACAAGAGGTTTATTACAGTACGATTCAAATAACGCTACTGCTACGATTTTGAGTGCTGCGAAAAGGTTAAATGAATTGTTTGTAAAGAGTTCTAACAGTAAAGAGATTATGCTACTGATTCCAAATTTTGAGGATAGTATTACTTCAGTTCTTGATTTGATCCAGCTTATTGAAAAATTCAAATCTGCTGTATTAACATTATCCAATGGTAGGGCATTGCCTATCAAGATCATATCAAAGATCATTCCTGGTTCATTTATCTCCAATAGAGGTGTGTTCTCGGTGCTGTCCATAAACAAGCTCACAAGGTTATCGCTCTCAGTTTACAACCGTATTGGTGATCCAAATTTGGCATACACTACATTGACCACTCCGTTACCTTCGAAGATTGAATTTGAAATGACAAGAGCCCCACTTTCTGGTAAAATCATGGCACAGGACTTATTCATACACTTGGCATATGAGAGATCTATTGATAAGGAATGGTGTGTTGCTGCCTGGACGGATGATCGTTGTACTTTTCGAGAGGTTAGAGCATGGAATTCCACAATAAGACAAAAGAAATCATTGGAGAATGTCATGAATGAAATCTGGGAGACCACTGTACTATTGGCTTCACAATTGAAAGGTAAGAAACATCTTGTGCTTACTAGACTAGATGGAATGATACCAGATGATGAACTATTACAATGGAAGAGACTATCATCTCAATCAAGAGACTTGACGTTAATTGTCATCTCAGTTGATCAAAATTCTAAACTATTGCTAAGGACTGATAGTCCAACTTATCCAATCAACAAAATCTTCAATGAAGAAGAATCTTTGATTGAAACAATGTCTTTCCACCAGTCAAACAGCATACCAACAGTTGGATCCTCAACAGGATTAACACCTTCTGCTATCTTCACTCCCCAGTCAGTCAACAGTCCAGATCTTTTCACCATCAGTAGAGCGACTGCCAGTAACAACAATGACTCACCTTCGGACATCCGTGGTAATAGTTCGGATGAATCAAACGTCATTGTTGACGTTGGTGATATTGTTTATGGTTTAATCACAGAATTTACAACTCCACTATCGAATACTCCAACAAGACTAGCTACAAAAACTGGTTACTTGATCAAGCCTATCAAATACAGTAAGAATGAGCTGCGATCATTTGAAGTTAGTCTCCTAAGTTGTCCACCAGCATTTTCCACGGATGAAATGATGAAGAAACTATTAACCCAATTCAGAAATTTAAGCACCATTGGTGAACTATTCGGTGTTGTCGCTCCAAAGGATTCGTTCTTACCATGGCATGTGGAAGCTGTGCAAAAAGCGATTAAATGGCTAGTGCATTTACGTGTTGAGATTGACCCTCCAATTAGTTCTGGTTCTGGTGCTAACAGTTCAAGTCTAAACAGCCCTGCAGTCAGTGAGAAATCGTGACTTCAATGAGATAACTGTGAAGTGTTTATGTTTAATTAATTAATGCCTTAAAAGAGAATATGTAATATTCATTATTATAAAACATCCTTCATTAACCAACCAGATAAAGATTTCAAATCATCTGTACTGAAGTCATCTGTCCCTTTTGCAGCAACCTTTAAGACTTCAAGTCTTGACTTTTCTCCTACTTCTGCAAAGCTGATAATTTCTCTCCTCTCAGTGGACGATAGTTCGTATCCTGAGCATACTAACCAAATCTTGAGCATGATGTAAAGAATGAAATTCAACTTATTATAATCAAGAAGCATCTTATCAAAGTCAAGTTTATTATCAGAAATGTAGTACTTCTTTTCAAATGTAACGTTCTGCAGGAGTTCTTTTATAAATTCCAGGGATGGTTTCTCCTGAATCCAAACAGTCGATGGAGATGAGGGTGATTCAAAGGTATATGTAGTCAATTGGATTAGGTAACACAGTAGGATCTCCTGAATGATATAAACTTTCCAAGAAGTTTCTAGTGTTTTTTGGTTCAATTGGAAGAAATTTATCAAATCATTGTACTTACCTTCTCGGAATATATTTGTAAATTCACTAATCAGTGAATCAAAACTCCACTGGGCCATGGAAGAGATTGAATGGTTTTCACCCAGAATTTCAGAGGCTCTAGCTGCTAGAAACAGTAACTTTCGCTGAAGATGGCCACTTTCTGCAGTGACTAGGAGGCATTCATCGTGAAACTCAATTGAATTGCCAATCAGTAGCGATTTAGCTGCTGTCGTTTCGTTGCTGTAGATAGGAAGAACTTTTCTTGACTTATCAGTAAGAATGAACTCTGAGATCTTCTTGCCCCAGTTGTATCTCCCAACCTTATTCAAGAATTTATGTGTAAATGTCTCTTCAAAGGTCACGTCATCACCGTTCTCCTTCTTCTCAGCAAATTTGTCGAATTCTAATTCTAGGATATCAATTATCAGAGTGAGTAATGGATTCCAAACGTTCCAGATTTCCCTTGATATTGGATCATGGTCATTTAGCGAGCATTTCAATGCCCATGATATCAGGTTCCATATTTTTGATTCGTTTAATGCAATATCTATTCTATCATTTTTGAAAATTTTGAATGATTTACGACTAGCAGTACTATCAATATTATCATCTGAATCTGAGTCATCAACATGATCAAATTTAAAACCTATCTGGTGTTCTTCCAGTTTCGCAAATTCCCTCTCCATCTGTCTCTTCTGTGGTGACCATTCTAGCTCCTCTTGCGGTAAGGTTCTGCTCTTGGAAGGCGTCGAATCAAGATCTTTCTTATGTGGGTATGATAGTGTCTTTAATTCCTTTCTTCGTTCTGTTTCATGCTTTTCCAAGATCTTCTCTTTGTAGTTCTTCTTAAATATTCTTGCTCTCAATTTCTTCAATTTGTTATCTTCAACTAAAAAATCCAAGGAATTTATCAATTGTGTCTCAGCATACTCAATATCTTCTGCGTCATACCCTGGTGGGGAAAATGGTTCATCACTTATTGGGCTCTTTTCCTTCACGATTCTTATCAATTTCATCAATATGTCCAAGGCTCTTTTCTGTAATGACCTGTCGCTTAACGAGTTAGCAAATTCCTTCCTTATCAAATCAGCATTTGCGTAGTCCCCTAAAGTGGCTAATGTCAATAGAATCCTAATAATGAAGGCTGAGGGGCATATCAAAGTTGGTGCTGTAGAAAACAGCGAACTTTCCAAGTAGAATAACAGCTTATCATACTGCTGGACATTGATAAATGAATCCAGAATCTCTTCTTGCTGTTTCAAAAGAGATATCAGCATTGTATGGATGAATTATAAGTAACCAGCTAAAGCTCCTCAAGGACCAGTAGAACCTAATTTCACGATGATTGACTTGTATTCCTCACTTTAAAGTGTGAACTTGACATGTTTTTTTTTTGACGCGCATCACCGCGTTTTGCTTACTAAGCTCTGACTTAATGATGATTGATTCTTTGAATAGTTAATAATTGTTTTAAGCAAAGTTTAGATAGAAAGTGTAGGCTTATACTTTGATCATTTTGTTACAGGTGCTTATCGAATATCCATCACGTCGAGACATGAAGAGATAAAGAGATAGTTACACTGCACCCTTCACTTCCACAGTATCGATCCTTGTGCATCAAAGTTCAAAATCATACAAACAGCATCTTCACTGCAACTCATATTAATAATTATCAGCAACTAATTATGATATAGCATACCGAATTATGAGAGCTTGAGCACATTCAAACTCAATTAGTCACTTTTTACCATAGCAAGTCACCCACATGTCTATTTTCTCTATCAACTAATGACTTCCAATCCTCATCATTTATCGAACTTGACTTCATATAGCTCAACCCAAAATCGATAATCTTGAATCCTAACATAGATTCCTTCTCATCCTTATACACAAGAATATTTCTAGCAGCAACATCATTGTGGATAACTCGGCATATATTGTGCAACACTGTATACATTCTCACAATTTCGTCCTTTTGCTCTGGGCTTAAAGTTTCGTTATTCAATTCGGAAACTTTTTTGGTTCCAATTGGTTGATTATCCTGGAATAGTATGAATGCCCCTGAACCAGGTGATGAGAGCCTTGCTAGTGGACCAAAACTAATTGAAGAATCAACCATAAAGCCATAATTTAGTATATCATTCGCTAGGAAATAAGATTCATATTGTGCCTTCAAGGCAAGATCTTTCTTACAGCTCTCATTGGTGGAAATCGAGTCATGGATTTTACGGTAGATGCTAACCTCGTTTTCAATAGTATCCATTGAGCTCTGGAAGATGTTATTCTTAGCTATTTCAATAGCATTGACCAACTCTACTTCCGTCTTTGGCTGGCCCAACTCAAAACTGATTTCATAACTCTCAGGATAAATGGGGTGTAAAGTCTCGGAGCTGATCCCTTCTATCAATCTTAGAAGTAATTTTCTATTGTGTGCTGATAGTAATGGTGGGATCAACTTCATGGTACATGTGGTTTCTCCCAGGGAGCGTTCGTCGGTGATTGGTGGAAGAAACTTCTTAAATCTGAACTTGGCAGTTGAGAAAACGAGTGATACTTGATGGCTCACGTCGGGTTCCTCATTCAGGGCAGCATTTGGAATATGAATGTTATTTCTCTCAGATAAGGGGAACTGATCACTGAAAACCACACCTTGGACAAATGAACCAGCTTCCGGAATATCAAAAGAGCTCTGGCTTTCCTCAGATCCAGATGAAGATGGTGTTATTGGGTATTCATTTGGGTTTGGGTTTACTTTAGCCTTTTCTGTTAATCCAAAAGTGTGTGAATCAGCTTCAGTGACTTTCTCATTCCCACTTTTTGAGCCTGATTGGGTCTTTGATCCTTCACTATGTGAATTTTTTGATTTCTTACCGAATGTAGATACCTTATACTGTGAGCTTGCTCTCTTTGGTGATCTACCACCTTGGTCGACATCATCTTGATTATCGCCTTTCTTACCTTGAGCTTCTGCATCGGCTACTGGCTTACTGATCTTGTGTTTCTGATAAGCAATGAACTTATCAACCCATGCAGCTCTTAACATATCACTACCGCAAGCAGATTCATTTTCATCAGTAGGATCCAAGAAGCACAATGTTCTTAAACGACAAATGGAGTCAACTTCCAAATTTTTGAAGAATGATAAACATATATGAGGTTTCCCCGTATTTGTGTCGAAGTCTGTTATCTCAATAAATAAAGAACTGTCATAGTCTGTTAGAATGGCTTTAGATACACCAAGCCATAATTGCTGCTGGATCAACTTGTTCACAGCGGTCTTATAGTTGAGAAGCGCTTCTCTATTATCTTTGAAAAAGTTATCGACCTCAGCCTGAAGATTTTGATTGTTTGTAGCATTGCCAGTTATGGAATCAGATCCAGGAGTTAATTTAGAAAGACATCCCCAGAAGTAATCACAACCTTGAAAGTTGTGCTGCAGCATCTGTAAGTGTACCGTTAAAATTTTTGTTGCTCTCTTTTTTGTTTCAACCAAGACAAAGGGATTAAATCGTAAACCTTTAACTTTCAGTGAAGGTAGTATCCTGGAAATATGGTCATTAGTATTATTTCCATCCTTTAGCCCTTGCGACCAGTAGTAAAGTGCGAGATCGAAACGGCTAGTCAAAAGCATGCTGGGGAAATAAACTTCGTTGGAGAGACGAAATCTGACGTCTCGCTCAGCTGTCATAATGAGCTTGCTTTCCAATGATTGTAACTTTTCACTAGTGGTTTCAGTTCTAGATCTGGTACACCGAAAATTAGCATCAACTGGATCAGAATCTTTCATCTGATTCAAAAGCTCGATTACTTCCTGTAAATCTGACCTTTTTGTGCTGGAATTTTGGTCGCTTAGACGCAGCGTGTCACTGAGGTAATTGACCAATGCATGGAACTTGTACTTTTTTGAGTTGTGCTTGATTTTCAATACAGAATTGATTGGCTTTAGTATTTCTGCTTTATAAAATTCAACCGTACCGCTTTCATCATCGATAGAGATTTCATCAGGATCTAATGACTTGCCATAATCATATCTGAGCTTCCAAAACATGCTACCGACCTGTCTTTGAAACTTGAAGGGTTTGCTCTTGTCAATAATTGCAGTGTTGATATATTTCTCATCAAATCCCTCCTTCTCTAAAAAGTCAATAACTGAACCTTCTGATATATAGTCATTACTGAGTGCAATGCGTTCACTTATATCTCTGAAAGTGAGCTTGTGTAATTCTCCTGATGGGCCCTTCATGTTCAATTTAAAATCTGGCTTAGCCATTTTCATGGCTGCAGTGCTAGGACTGGTTCCATAATCCTCGAATTCAGGTTTAAGCACTGGTGCAGTTAGCATGACACCAAGATCAAATGTTGGATCTTCATTAGCTTTACGATTTAGCTCAAATATCCTCTCATCTTCAGGAGAATTTGTGATTCTATTATAGGCATCCAATTGTAAACCACCGAGAGGGTTTGGATGATCTCTTTTGAAATTCCTGAGATTGAACTGAGGCATATGGTTGAATCTGCTGCCGGATACAAGATAATAGCACAAGTTCCAGCTTCTGACACAAAAATTTATACCTCTCGGATTGTGTCACAACCGTGGACCATAACCTTTCCCTGTTTGTTCATAAAGCTCAATGCTTACCAAATAGCTCAATTAGCCTGATTTAGTCCGTAGTGAAGGTTTTGTTACTGTCACCAGCTATTTAAGCGAGTTATTCTAAGATTAATACATTTCAGCAAGTTATCAGATGGGGTGTTCCCGAATTATTCCTGCTTTAAATTAGATTCTACAGGGGTTATAAAACCGCAGTCCTGTCACTTTATGCGGTCCTTATGAGACGTGATGATGGTACATGACTCGAAAACTATACTCCAGGGTACCATGGCTAAGTAAATTGATGTGTCGCTTCTCATCATAACTATAGGTGGTCGAAGTGTAAAGATAAGATTAACCAAATACTATGAGGAGACTCGGAGGAGAGCTTACATAGTAAATTAAGTGAAGAAAAATACTTATTCTTCAACTATGATACATGCCATGAGTAGCTTCTGACTTAGATTATATGCTTAGCTCTGAAGTAGTTACGCAAGTAAGCGATCTGCCACACGCCTAGACTAATCAATGAAATGATGATCAGCACAGAAAAGTTTCTGACTCTTCTATTTGTTGATTCGTTGGTGTCTCTTAATCTCTCTTCCCTAGCTTTCAAGTAATCCAATTCACTGACAATTTCTTCAGTTAATTCTTCAATCTTTCTCAATTCAACTTCAACAGGTTTTAGCTTTTCAGCAGCTTGAATAGCATTCCAATCTCTCGCAGCAGAACCAGATTCAATATCAACCTCAACGTCTCTTGATAGTTGGTGACCTTTTCTCTTGATGATATTTTCGAAACAAACGTCAAAAGCAGCTGAGGAGTGGGCAGTGAAGGCAACCCTGACATCACCATAGAAGTCTTTCTTCTTTCTGTATTCATTGCCAACACTGTCACGGATAAAGAAATTCAATTGTTGACCATCACCGCTGCTACCGCTAGAATGGATGTTTACAACGACTAGTTGACCTTCAGTAACAAAATCACGAACACAAACAGGAGGTCTGGTCTCCTCGACAGCTGGAACTTCAAAATGTAACGCAAACGCAGCGTTACACAGGATTGAGAGGAAGAAAAGGAAATTGGAAAGCTTCATTTTGAGTTTCACTGGTGGAATATTGTTTTTCTTGACGTGTCTCTGTCGTTGATCTGATCTGTTCTCTTTTTCGTTTTTTCGACGGGGTGAATTTTTCGCGATGGCCAAGGTTCGTATTTACGTCAAGTACTTGAAGTATGCGAGTAATTTCTTTCTATGTACAAATGTGTTCTATATAGTACCCATCTAAGATTCATTCTTCGACAGATCAACAATGTTCCAGTTTTTGCCCTTTGGATCCTCGTTAGTTACAACAGCAGAGCTTGTTTCTTGATTGATTAGGTACTTCTCAGCAGCATCTTTGATGTCGAAGGTATCAACTTCCAATAACTCTTCCCTTCTTTTCTGTCTCATTTCGTCAGTGATACCGTGTGTAAACAACGATTGACCTTCCGATTTGATACTGATTGGAGCATCAATACCTTGGAAAATTGTCAATTTAGCTTCTTCGATATCACGCTCTGTCCATTCGTTCTCAAGAGCAAACTTACCAGCTGACTTAAAGGTCTCCAAACTCTTGAAAGAGTCTGGGTCTCTGTACGAATAATAACTGAATAAACCATCTAGCGGACTGTAAGAGGCACCACCACCATAAGCACCGCCCTTCTCACGGATTTCACGATGTAAGTACTTAAATGTCAGTAAGTTTGATAAAACTTGTAATTTTGCACCATCTTCATGAACGTATGGAACACCTCTTAAGACAGAGGATGCATACCCAACTTGGAATGGAAGCTTAATGATATTCTCAGTTGATGGAATATTTGGATACTGTGAAGCTGGTTCACCAGCGGGAGGCTTGGTTGAAGGTAACTTGGCAATAAATGATGAGATTGATTTTTCATTTTCAAGAACTGAAGCTTCATCTGATATTATGGAGAATTTCAATTTATTTGAATTGATCAAGTAGCTCTTAAGTTCTTCTAATTTTTCAATGATATTAGTTTTGAAAGTTGTGTCATCTTGAATCCATTCTGATAATTTGTTTAAGAATTGTAACTGGTTGATACCACTCAAGTTATCGCTTATAGCCTTTCCACCAGATAAAGCAGCACTAGCATAGGTTCTAGCATATGAATGACCACTTTCAGCAATACTACCAATGTTATTGGAGGAGAGTTGTCTAATCAAGGTTGCAAGTTTCTCTTTGTTATTGAAATTGGTGTTTAGTAACAAGTTTTCCCAGATTTCATAGATATGACTCGAATTTTTGTTCAATGCAACACCGCTGAAATTGAAACTTAACTTAGTGGATAGGTCAGTTGGAGAAGAATGAACTCCAATGGAAGATGAGAGGCCACCAGTATATAGTTTGATCTGATCTTCAATGTCTGCCATAGATTGAGCTTCTGTACCCAAGTTACTCAAAGCGTCGGAGAATAACGGTAAGTAAGGGTATAAATGATATGGAACATCAATTTCACGACTAGCCCTTAGATACGTTAGACCATTGGTATCAACAATTCTTCTTTGAACCGTGGATCCCGTTGCAGTTTCGCTGAATGAAACGGGGTGAACTTTGGCATCTTTGGCAATATCTCGAATTTTTAGCGTAGGGAGTGAACTCAAGTCTTCCTTTGCGGCTTGTGTTTTAGCTAGGAACTTACCACGTTCAAAAATAACATCCTTGTCTTCTGGTCCTAAGTTTTCCACCTTTTTTCTTAATCTTTCAGCTTCTTCAGCTTTGACATCTTCTTCATAAGTCTCTGATGCTTCCATAATGAATTTGAAGCTTGGTTTATCTAACAAATACTTCTTGATCAAATTTTCAAATAAGCCACCTTTCTTGTAATCTTCGCTGAACTGAGATAGAATTTTATCCCAGGAGAGAATATCAAATGCATCAGTTTCGTTAACCCAACCTGGAATGACACCATAGAGGAGATTCATACCAAAATCAGCCTTTTGATCTTTCTTCGCTAGCTCTAATTGATGAATCATAGCTTGGATCTTTTTATCATCAAAACTTGTCTCCGAGTACTTCTTTAGAACTTTGTTAACAGCCTCCTCGAGCTCCTCAACGGATTTCAAACCCTGTAAACCGATAGTGAATAAATTAGCAGCTGTTTGTGAATCCATACCAGAGTTAACAGAGAAGTCATCACCTAAACCGCTCTCGATTAGTGATTGATATAATGGAGAAGAGTGACCATCAGACAGAAGATTGAATAATAATTTCAGACAAAAAGTCTCATAAACATCCTTCGGCTCACCACATTTCCAAGTGATTGATGCCTTCAACTGCTTTTCCGGTGGGGCCATCGGATCAACTGGACCTTTTAATGAAACAGTTACAGATTCTTTCAATTCAATGGGTCTTTTGACTTCATTTCTGATACCTCTCTTACCAAATGCTAGGTATTCCTGATCCAAGTGTTGTAAAGTTTCTGATAAAGGTAATGAACCGTATGTGTAAGTTTTAGCATTTGAAGGATGGTAATTTGTTGCATGGAAGTCTAATAAGTCTTCATATGTTAAGTCAGTGATCTTTTGAGGATCCCCACCAGAGTTCTTTAGACTTGGGTAGATAGCTTCTTGAAATTTGATCCAGTACAAATAAGAGGAGTTTGAAACCTGACCTTTCATTTCATTGTAAACGACACCCTTGAAAGTGATTGGTGATTCTTTGTTATCACTATCCTCATTCTCTAATCTCCAACCTTCTTGATAAAAATCTTCCTCCTTTAATAATGGATTTAAAGTGGAGTCAATGTAGACACTTCTCAAGTTTTCGAAATCTTTGGAATTGGTGGTAGCAAAGGGGAAGAATGTATAGTCACGATCAGTCATGGCATTCATAAAGTTTGCAAGTGATCTGTTCAGCATCTTAAAGAATGGATCCCTAACAGGGTATTTATGAGAACCGCATAACGTTGTATGCTCCAGAATATGAGGGACACCAGTCTTATCAGGTGGATTAGTCTTGAAACCAATGGAAAAGACACTGTTAGGATCATCCCTTTCAATATGCAGGTGCTTTGAGCCAGTCCTGTCATGTTTAAGGTCAACAGCAGTTAAAGATAACTCTGGAACTGGGAGAACTCTTTGGATCTCAAATCCATGAATTGATGAACCGACTGGGTATCTTCTTAAACTTTTGGCTTGATTATATTTGGAAGCAAACCTCCTAAGAACTATGTTTACACCAGATTGTGTGTCAGAACTCTTCTTCAGCACCCTTAACATGATCTAAGCCAATTGGAGTTCTGTATGTTCAATAGCTTTGCTAGGTCACAAGTTAACTCTTCGAATAGTAGGTAAAGGTTAATTGTTAATCGGCACTAACAAAACAGTCAAATCTTGAAAGCCGGGTAAAAACAACACTCAAAATTTTTTCCTCTTGCCACCCTCCAAAGGAAAAAAATTTATTTAAAAAATTTGTTACTTCTTATGAGGTCGTAAACAACACGTTCACAAAGTATCTCTAACAGAACAAACTAAAAAAAATGGCTGAACAAGAACAACTTTCCGAAGTCAGAATCTTCGTTAGACCACTTCCATTCGATGCTCAAGAACAGGAATTAAGAGACTATTTCGGTGCTGCTGGTGAATTGACCGCTGTTATTATCAACCAAGGTTACGGTTTCATTGAATACGCTGATGCTGAACAAGCTAAGAAAGCCGTTGAAGATTTCCATAATACTGACTTTTTAGGTGGTCAAATTCAATTAGAATTTGCTAGAGCTCAAAAGCAAAGATTTAGATTATTGGTCAAGAACATTCCAGAAGGTTCAAACTGGCAGGAACTAAAAGACTTTGCTTCTGATAAAGGTTTCAATGTCACTTACGCCAATGTTTTCCAAAGAGAAAATGATGGTACTGGTGTCATTGACGTTGCCACTGAAGAAGAAGTCGAAAAGGCTGCTGTTGAGTTGAACAATGCTGACTTCAAAGGTGCTCTATTATCAGTCGAAAGAGATCCAAACCCACCTCCTTTAAGATCCGGTCCAAGACGTGGTGGTTTCAGAGGTGGCCGTGGTGGCTTCGGTGATAGAGGTTTCGGTGGTCGTGGTGGTTTCGGTGACAGAGGTGGTTTCCGTGGTAGAGGTGGATTCAGAGGTGGCCGTGGTGGTTTTGGTGACAGAGGTGGATTCAGAGGTGGCCGTGGTGGTGGATTCAGAGGTGGTAGAGGTGGCTACGACCGTGGTTTCGATGACAGAAGAGATTTCAGATCAAGAGATGACTTCGGTGGTGATAGAGGTTACAACAGAGATAGATCCCCAGGTAGATATTAAGTCTAGTATGATTTTTTAATATCTTATGGATTTTACTTTGCTTTTATATGCTTGTTTATTTTTTGTTTTCCTTTTCGGTACAATGGTTTTGCCTGGAATTTTGAAAAGGTGGGAAAGAGTTGAAATTATTTGTGTGAAAATTGGAAGAAACCCCGTTATTTGACTACGTTGTTCAAATTTGATTGTTTTTTTGTTTGTTACCATTATCGTTTTGATTATGATTTTTATTATTATTGTTATTTAATTACAACTTTATAGTGTTTACAGAATGAAGGAGTCCAGAGATGAATCAATCCAGGAGTTTTCAAGATAACTTTTTATTAAGGATGAGGATCATATTTAACCATGTGTGAATTGTTTCAATATTGTAACCAGGTGTGTGCCTAATTTAATGAAGAAATTGTAACAAAGTTTGTGACTGATCCCATAATATCATTATTTGCATAAAGTGATCATACATTTAGAGAGAAACGAAGTGTGTGATCCTGAAAAGTTTACAATGAAGGGAAAACTTCTATTTAGGAAGACAGCTTTCTGTTATATAGAGATTTATAGATTTCCTTCCATCTTGGAGGTAAGAACTTCGGTTCATAAGTGCCCTGGCGGCACTGGAAATAGACGCACTGTCTACAAATTTATCAGCCAATTGTAACTGTGATGCCTAGGCTATCAACATTTAGACGTAGAGTTAGAATAATTTCAGATTTACCTGCTAAAAAACCCTAATTATAAACACTTTAGACTTTCAAACCAAATAACAATCTGTGCAAGTGCTCAAACTTTTCATTAGCCAATTTCTCATCATCAAAATCACTCAATCTTTGCACTTCGTCGACGATTTGAGAGCCAACTTTTGCATTGTAGCGAGCGGCAGCTTTCATAATATCATAGGGACCAAAATATTTAAGATTGGAATGTGTTCCTTCTTCAGCAGCGATGACAGCGGCTTTACCAACACTGGTACCAAAATTAAAGAAATTACCAAGCTGTAATGGATTCAGGAAAATCAATGGTGAAAAGGAAATGATCAAAAGAGCATGTATGATACTCGTCCAGGATATGGTGGATAAATTAGTAGGCTTGTCTCTTAAACCGATCAAAATACCTGGTCTGAGAATTATCAACTCTGGGAACTTCAACTCAATGATGTCACGTTCTGTGGAAGCCCTTATAATGATTTTTTTATCAATCAATCTCGGAATGAAATAACCTAACTTGTTGGAACTGGTCAAAATGAAAGTATGAGCACCAGCGTCTTTGGCAGCTCTAGCGATCTGGAAATTCAAGTTATGATTAACCAAATAGAATTCCTCATCTGTTACTGAGTGATCACCATGACAAAAGGTTGTTGATCTAGCACCTAATGCGGAAAAGACAAGTCTGATATTAGAGATTTCACTAATAGCTTGCGGCCAAAGAGCAGCTTCCAAGGTTTTTTTAATGACATTTGGACGATCTGGTTTGAAAACATCTCTCGATAGAACATATATTGTCTGATTTTCCGTAGCGATTCTTGAAAGTGCTTTGACGAACCTTGAACCAGTTAAACCGGTAGCACCAACAACGACAATACTCTCTGGATTGTTCTCCACGATTGTAGCCTTGTTGTCAGATTGTGTTTCCGAAGATGGGTCATAAGTTTGTCGGCATTCGGTTTCAACTGGCGTTGTATATTGTTCAGTTTCAGGATCACTGTTATGTTCAGACATTTGATAGCAAATAATTGATTCAGCTTCGAATAACGTTATGATCTTCAAAAGAAGATTTCAGCACACATTTTTTTTTGGCTAGTATCCAGAATAACTCTGATCAGCATCCCTTTGTGGCTTCTTTTTGTTATAGATGGTAAAATGTGACACAAAAAATACCGTGGACAATAGAGGTATAAAATGCAGACTCAAGCAGTCAAGAGTGAGGTTTGTGTACATTAACAAATCATTCAGTTTTGTTATCCATTTTGCTAGAAATTGCACAGATCATAAGAGCTTGGATTCCACATCGCGATGTTATCATCTGAAACAGACTCCCCAAATTTGAGCATCTTAGTATTTGGAGGCAGTGGATTTGTTGGCTCTGAATTCATCAAAGTTGCCCAAGAAAGCAACCATATCAGATCAATCATCGTGTTGTTA
This sequence comes from Taiozyma yuanshanica, assembly GCA_030569295.1. Taxonomy (NCBI): domain Eukaryota; kingdom Fungi; phylum Ascomycota; class Saccharomycetes; order Phaffomycetales; family Wickerhamomycetaceae; genus Taiozyma; species Taiozyma yuanshanica. Next base: position 139,839 of record JAJMKP010000007.1, read on the forward strand.
AGAAGGCCAGTTGAATATTTAAATGCTTTCAATAAAGTTAAACTTATTGTTGACGAAGATTCAAGTATTTGGGGAAGAATTATTGAAGAATTGGATCCAGGACCAGATGTCGTCTTTTCTGCACTAGGGGCAACAAAGGGAACAGCGGGTACTCAACAAGAACAGAGAAAAGTCGATTATCATTTGAATTTGAGTATTGCAAAAGCAGCTAAGATGTCAGGAGCAAAAGTATTCATGGTTGTGACCAGCTTCAACAACAGTCTTCTAAGTACAGTGTTTCCATACTTTAGAATGAAGCAAGAAGTGGAAGATGCTATTGAGGAACAACTATTTGATAAAGTGATACTTTTAAGACCAGGCCCCATAGTCGGTGACCGTTCGAACGTTAATAAAGACCAACCCATCACAGTTGTTCTCACCAGTTGGATAGCTCAAAAGACGTATAGAACATTCCCCGGAGTGTTCTTGGGGACACCAGTCAAGGCACAAGAGATTGCACAAACATCTGTTTATCTCATTGAAACACACAGTGAGTTACCAAGGAAAAGAATCGTCACCAGTGAAGAGATATGGAGTTTGTCTTCAACCTTGAATGTCCTTTGAAAAAGATGCATGTGACTTTATCCCGGGAAAGAAACGCAAAAAACGTAAACACAAGAGATCGAACTATACGCATAAATTTTATCTGAAATCAGTTGAAATCATCAAAATGACACGATTTGATGACCTAAAACAGGATAATTCCTCTTTAGAACACGAAAGTAAGGCATACTCTCCATTAAGTGTGATGAACTTGTAATTAACCTGAATTTAGTTGCTGAGCTGCAGAAAAAGAAAGCAGACTTATTGAAAGAGATTGAGAAAGCCAGCACAGACTCATCAATAGACACATTCAACCGGCTGAAACAGCTTCTACACCAACAATCCGATGCGTTGAATCCTAGAAAGCTCGATATCGTGAAGAAAAATGGCGGATCTAAGAGGCAAACAGTTGACGATGACTATCGAATCCCAGAACCAGTACAGCATGAGTTCTTTGATAGTTCTATATCGCAGCTGATGGTTCACACTACAATCAAAGAGCAGAAAAGAGAGCGGGAATCACAAAATGATGGAGAAAAGGCCACTGATGCTTTGTTAGAAAGCATTTATAGAATGTTTGGGATAACTGCGTTCCCACTACACAATCCATCAAAGAGTTCAACAGAACTACTAGGTATCAGAATTGAAATCTTTAACGAAACAGAGCTCAAATTCGAAACACCGCATTACCTGATCCTTCAACAGAATAGCAAGTCTGGTAAATGGGATATCTTCAAGCATACCATACCAATCTTCATAGAGGTGTACAAATTGGCAGCTGATTATGATGGATTATCGGATTACACCTTGTTTGACTTTCTACGAACTTTGAGATTGAAGTTACAGAAGACATCTACTAAACATCAGATCGTGGAGCGAATAGGTTCTACTTTAGAGGGTAATGTGAAACATATAGAAAAAGACCTTGCACTGAGGACTTTAAAGTTTGATCTGGACATTGCATCATCAAGGATTCAAGTACTTCTGAACCTCAGCCTTGATAATATAGAATCATGTCACCTAGAGAGCAAAGATTTCACTGATTCTGAGAAATCTCGGATATCAGCAGTTCTTAAAGGTGAAATAAACACTTTTGAAAAGAGACTCAAAGATGTGATCTACAGTTTGAATAACTAATGACCTTAACGATAGAAGAATGTAATAAATAATGTTTTATGACAAATACTTATGTAGCAAGGGAACGTTTGGAATCACAAGATAAATGATGGCAGGTGTGACATGACCCAAGATCAAGCCCATACCGATTTCTTCAAATGTATGATAAAAGATTGACGTTATAACTAAAAGAAACCCCCAAATCACTAAAGTGGCCAATACTAGCCATTTCCATAAGTTTATAACATCGACAGAACTCCAATCATCAACATTATTTTCGTCCTCTGTATATAAGTTTTGATAATCTCTCGTCTTGACTCTATGGAAAAGGGCCAATTCATTCCAAAGTATCAAACTTAAAGTAGTTAGGAAGCAGAAGTGTCCAGAAACATCAAATCCACCTTCCCATTTCCCATAGACACGACAGAATTCCGCAGAGTCAATGATACCGCTGAATTGTTCAGGTGAAAGTAGACAGAATCCTTCTTTAAGTTTGACCCAGGTACCATTATAATACATACATTCAGTTAGTGATTTGGATTTAGCGCCTAATGATTCAGCAACCATAGGATCAATTGAACAATGACCACCTGTCTTGATGAAGATGGCATCTATTAGAACGAAAATGAAATGCAGTGAAATAATCTTGATAACAAACCTGACGAAATAGGGCTTGAACTGTGTGATTATAATTGCTTTGATCTTGCTATAGCTCAGATCTTTAGGAGGGAGTTGGTTGAATATTTGGCAAACAAACAGACCAAAGAATAACACACCAAATATAAGGTTGCCCTTGTATGCAAATATCTGATTGATGACATTTTTGGATGAAACGTAATAAGATGCTCCTCTATACGCCTCCAGGGTGAATTCATTCTCGAATGCTCGTACTAAAATCCCAAGCAACACAATTGAAGGGTAAACGTAATAGAAGTGTTTATTGGAGAGTATTCTTGATATGCCCCTGTCCAGCAAGTTCGCCATTATGAGTGAACTGGTTTAGTATGTGTGTGATTTGGGATCAGCGAGTGACTATTTAAATAGCTGTCAATGAGTGTAACAGGGACCGACAAAAGCGTAATTTTTAAACCCAATGATTATCTTAATTACACAAGTGATGAAGACAGAAATAAATTTAGACAAAAACTCAGGGATCAAGCTACTCTAAAAAGACAGAAATTGTATCCTGATGAGATCCAATGCTTACAAAGTAAACAAATTAAACAGGACAAAAACAAAAAAAAAAAAAAACACACACACACATACACACACAATAACAGCTTAAAGACGCAGAGAAAAGTGCCACGTTATTTCTATTGCGGGTAACACCGAGACTCAGTTGATGAAACTCAACCGATTCAGCAATAAATACACAACCACGGGAATGCAGTACCCTATGAGCAGACCCAGAAGCTTTTCTAGGAGTGTATGATAAAAGACAGAAGTCACCAGAAGGATTCCGGACCACATAACTATTAAAATGAGAGTTGTGTCTAAAATAATGGTATAGCACAAATAAATGAACTTGGTCTTTGAGTCTGTACTGCTGAAATCCTCAAGATCAAACAATTCTGAAGTTGATATTGAGTTGTGGAATTCCCATAATAATGATAAGCTAAATGCAACTAATGTAAAGAAATGCCCTGAAAAGTTAAAACCGTTATTGTCATCAGTAGAGGTATGACGCAGCACAAGAACCCGTAGATAGTAGATCAGTGTAATTAGTATAAACGTTGTAATATATCTGAAAGCAAACCCTCTCACAACAAGTATTGCTCTTCTTGATTTGGATTTGAAATCATTTCTAGTTATGGCTGTTGATGGTAGAATGGTTTGATATTTTGAATGTAAAAAATCTTTCAATATCTTGCCAAACAATGTCATAATATACACAATGCTGTAGATTTCAAAGCAATGAACACCAAAAATCTTGTTTAATATATTATTCTCATTTACTAATGTACCATTTCGCCATTGATCAAGAACTGAATCTGGAGTAATGAGCTTCACGATTATTCCTACTGAAAACACCAGGGGAAACCACACAAAATGGAGCAAGTAGTTATCCACGACATGATCAATAATCCAGGAATTAAACTGTAGAAGAGTTACCATTATGCCTGCGAACAGACAGGTGAAAAAACCAATGCAATTTTTACTTCTCAGTGATGTTTCGGTCTCTGTTCTTTATCGGTGTCTGATTACTTTTCAAACCGTTAAATTTTTGGCAGAAAATTTCAAACTCCGCAAATGCGGTTAATTTTTTTTTGGCGTTGTGACACGATCGCACGTGACTTTATTCAAGCCTCTACACTAGCCACATCACACAGACATAAATTACAATCAAAAGAGTCAATTGAAAAGAACTTTTGATCGGGAAAAATGACTTACAAGCACTTCTGTTAATATCTTTTGGTGACTTTAATTTATTTGACGGGTTTGTTTTTGGAATTGTGTAATAACTATTAATAGTGATATCCGAAAGTATTAGCACACACATATATACCAGTAACAGTGAATAAGAGGCATAATTCCCCAACTCATATACCCGCATATCAAAAACAAACCTTTGTTGTACCTTTCTACTACTTACTTCAAGTTTTGGTCATTGTTCAATCAAAATCCCAAATTATAATTCCAAATACATCCAATATCTATCAGTATGCTTTTGAGATCTCACCTCCATAAACAATGTTTCGAAAGACAGACGAGATCGATTCTCATAAGAAGCATAACAAAATCAAGAACTAAAAGATCTCCTGGATCAGCTAATACAGAATCATCAGCAGCAAAGGGAATGTCTTTCCCATGTATTGACCAAATGGAACAAAAGACAAACCAGTTATCAAAGAATTTTGTTAATGATCCCAGTATAAAGACCAATGAATTACCTGAACCTGTCTACGCGAGAGTTCAATCTGGTTTCAAAATCTATAAAAGTTTACAACCATTCTTTTTAGACTATGGTGGTGTACTTCCGGAACTCGAGATAGCTTATGAGCATTGGGGTACTTTAAATGAGGATAAGTCAAACATGGTATTATTGCACACCGGTTTGTCAGCGTCATCACATGCCAGATCACAACCTGATAATGAAAAACCTGGTTGGTGGGAGAAGTTCATTGGCCCTGATAAACCACTAGATACTAACAAGTACTTCATAGTATGTACAAATGTGCTTGGTGGTTGTTATGGCTCCACAGGCCCTTCTTCAATAAATCCTTTAGATGGTGAACGATATGCTACTAAATTCCCAATTTTATCTATAAATGATATGGTTAGAGCTCAGGAAAGATTGGTACGCGAAGAGCTTAATGTTACAAAGTTATATGCTAGTGTTGGTTCTTCAATGGGTGGTATGCTATCATTGGCCTATGCACAGGAATTCCCTGAAACGGTGGGGAAAGTTGTCTCCATTTCCGGTTGTGCTAGATCACATCCTTACTCCATAGCAATGCGTCATACTCAGAGACAAGTATTGATGTCAGATCCAAATTGGAAGCGTGGATTTTATTACGATTCAGTTCCACCTCATGTCGGAATGAAACTTTCAAGAGAAATCGCTACAGTTACCTATAGATCAGGTCCAGAATGGGAAATCAGATTTGGTAGAGAAAGGGCTTGTCCAGATCGATCACCAGCTCTCTGTCCTGATTTCTTGGTTGAGACATACTTGGACCATCAAGGAAATAAATTTTCACTGGAGTATGATCCAAACTCATTGTTATATATTTCCAAGGCTATGGATTTGTTCGATCTAGGTTACAAAAACAGAGCCAAGGCCATTCATAACAGAAAGAAGTCTGAAGCTATTGTGGCGGAACAGAAAATATTCCGTCGTATTGACCCTGCTGAGGTATGTCCTGCTGTACCAAGAGAGGAAAAGATGATTAGACGACGTTCCGAAACCAAGGAGGAGTCAGAGCAGGATCTAGTCGAAGGATTAAAACTGATTGCGGATAAAGATGTACTTGTGATTGGTGTGAAATCAGATATCTTATTCCCACATTGGCAACAGTTAGAAATTGCTCAACGGCTAAGGGATGGGAATATCAAATATCATGGTGGTGATGGGTCTAATATCAAGCATGTTGAACTTGGGGAGGATATCAGTATGTATGGTCATGATACCTTCTTGCTAGATCTCGAACATGTTGGAGGTCCAATCAAGGCCTTTTTAGGTTAAACTACACCACATTCATATATACATGACTTTTTTATTATTATTTAACCGATATATCTGTAACACAAGCTTAAACAGCAGCTTTATCGATCGCTCTCTTCATAGCTCTTAATTCTTTCAATGACTTAGTTTTCAAAATCTTCTTTTCCTTACGTTTCTGTTTACGTTCCTCTTCTTGAACTGATTTGGATTCCTTAATCAAAATTCTATCACCATACATCTTGAACTTTTGCATGTATCTTCTATCCATGTTAAATTCAGCATGTACAATATGATCAGTGAGACCCAATTTATTAATAGACCAATAGTATCTCTCAGGATTATCTCTTTTCAAATATCTTAGAATTCTTTGTCTCTTTTGTACTAACATTCTCAGTAATCTGGTATTTTGGAAATCCTTCTTGTTTTCTTGACAATGCTGATATAAATGTTGTATTCTGACAGTAGCAATAGCAGCTTGAACTTCACTTGAACCAGTGTCACCTTCAAATCTTTGGAATTCTTGTTTAGCTAATTGGACTTTTAATTTCAAAACTTCCATATCTGATCTGTTTCTCATACTTAAAATACGATACACTGCTTCTCTTTGACTCTCTGAGCTTTCATTGACTAGATCAGCAGCATGTTTATTCTTGATAGAGGCTTCTCTCGCACCGTACAATAATTTATCAACTTCACTTTGTTCATATGATCTGCCCAAAACATTTGGTTCTTTAACTTCAGCATCCAATCTTAATAAAAATGGATTGTTGGCAATCCCAAGCACTGGATCAACTGTGTCATTTTGTTCAGTGATATATCTTTGTCTAAGTTGATTCACTTCTTTTCTCTCTCTGGCTTTCAGTTTCAGAATGGATTTCTTACTGTAAGCAGTGGAACTAGTGCTAAAAAGACGGGTTATTGGGAGCCCAGTTGAAGATGGTGTTATAAGTCTTCCCAGTATCGATGAAGACCTTAAAAACATGTTAATGACAGATAAGATTCGAACTTTTGTCTACTGATTTGGTGTATGTCAACTGGTAATCGACCGAAAAATTCGTTGAAAAAACGGTGCAGTACCTCGGAAATTCTCAGGTCACATGAGTTCCAGTAGGTCGGAAACAAAAATTATCTGGTATGCGCCGCATATTGGCATTCGAAGACTATAGGTAAGAAAAAGAATACTGTAGAAGCGTATACTAGACAGATTTGAAAGACTCAACGAGTAACGGCACAAGGCGATTGATTTTCAATGCCGTGATTGTGTTAGGTGATGCAAATGCATAAAATTCAGTCCGTGCAGCAGCGATAGCACCATATAGTTGTTTAGTATCGATGGTTTGTTCAGGTGACGTGCGAACAAACGAGTAGATGATAATATCGCTATCTTGACCCACAAATGAAGCTGGTGTACCAATTGAAGGTGTGATATTGGTCAGCTTAGACCTTGAAATTTCTTTGAGTAGGATTTCCTGACCAATTGAAGGTGTAAGAATTGTAATTGAGTTTGGGTCTTTCCCAGAGTTCAACAATTGTTCATAGAAATGTAAAACATCTTCACCCTCACTGACATTTTGATAAAATCCAGGTGCATTCTCTATCTCTTCGCTGTCTGACAGGAATAGCTTAATAGAACCTTTAGAAGTTAGATGTGGATTCTGAACTGGGAAAAATGGTTTCAGTAGATCTGACACAGCTTCTGATCTATCATATTGAGTATCCAGTCTATGAACTGAAATACCTTGTTGGGTCAATCTTCGTAGCCAGGAAATATCGCAGCCATTGATAATACCAGACTTGCTATAAGTTGGAATATCAATTCCATAATCTTGACCAATTAAAACAACACGCACAGATTCACAATTAAGTTTGAAAATTGGGAAAAGAATCTCATATTCAGCTGACTGGTCGCCCTGGGTATATATTAAGGTTTGAAACGACAATCCCATTCTCTTCAGATTGTTAGAATGACTTAAGAAATCATCAAATGTCATTCCTACAACTCTGGAATTGGCCTTTAGGAGATAGTTAATGGACTCTGATTCTGATTTAAAATAAGATAACCCTTTGAGTCTACTGATAGTTGAAAACACTTCTGAGAAAGTGCTGTAGTGTTCAATGACAGCTTTCATTGATTCCTCAAATGATTTACATTCTGGAATTTCAAACTTGAATGCTTTAAATGGGTACGAAGATTGAATTTTGGCCGTAGTTCTTTCGGTATTGGCCTCTTGAAGAAACTCTAACCATTTTGATTCAATATGATATTTGAAAAAACTTTCAGCAGTATCAGGATCGTTACCATATGCCCCTTCAATATAAAGCTTTGATGCTATTTCATCGACCAAATCAAGTGAATCTGATAGCTTCTTAGTAGCAGCTTGAACCTGAGTTGTTAATTGATCCCTATCTGACAGGTTTAAGAATGTTTCTGCATCATTGTTGAATTTTATCTTATTCAGTCCAGCCAAGTTTTTACTTATCACCAGTATTCTCCCTGAAGGATGGTTTTTCAAAGAATTCTTCACAATAATATTGACCGTCTCTGATCTGCCTGTCCCATTGATACCGGTAAGAATAGTAAGACCTTCAAAGTTGGAATCCACGACAGTTTTCAATTGCTCCGAAGATAAGGATGGTGAATTTGGCTTTTCATTAGTCACTTTGTCAACAGTGATACGGTTATTTTCCACATGAATGGATCTAACATATATTTCTGAGTCTTCTCCATCATGTGTACTAGTCTTTCTCTTTTTTTCCGGATTGTGATTCTCCAGAACTTCTGTGTCAGGGAACGCTTCCTTCGCTGTTTTGAGAGTGGCAACGCTATCTGAGAATTCGACCAAAGATTTCTGCTCGCCGACATTCTTCCAATTACCAGCATTGATGTCACCGTAACCTAATACAACTTCAGACAGCCATTCAGGAATGTCAGGTTCAGTTATATCATTCAGTTCTGAGATGCTCTGCAATTTTAGGTGATAATTTTTCAAATTAGATGGAAGTTTGATTAGAAGATTAAAGTCTATATTGCTGAGAGTATCCAATGTCTCGGCAAACTGAACATTCAAGGTGAAATGTTTGGAATTGACAGTCGTCTTTTCCGTTTTATCGTTATTGAGAACAGAAGTCACTTCAGAAGCCACTAAATGATTAACACGATCCCATTCAGACCCCGATCCAGAATTTTTAGCTTCAGTCAACTCAGCAAATAACACGATATCACCCTTCTTCAGAGCATTCCATTCTGAAATGGATACATCTGGAGAAGTATTAAGCTCAACTTTTAGAGAAGCTTGAGAAACAGAGGTAAAACCGTTCGACCTGTTTCCCGCAGTTGGTTCTAGTAGCTTGAAATCTCTAATCTTTACTCCATGCCTACTGGAGCCATTAAGTTTTGGTTGATTTTTCTTCTTTTCAAATCTCTTTATTGTTCTCTCAACGTGTTCTCCAATCTCACTAAAGGCATCAGCTCGTGTTAGTAGGTAACTTCTGGCAAACAGGTCCTCAATTGACAGGTATTGAGGGGAGTACCTCATACCAATATTATGGCTCGAATTGGAAGCATTCTGAATGGAAATCTTATCGGGAAGGAATGATAGATCTTTGATGGTTGATGAGACATCGATAGGTGGACTTAAATGATCAGCCAAGAGGGAAATCTTCAGGTCGTAGGGTTCAGTTGAGTCAATAGCAATACCGAGATCATGCAGGAGCTCATCCAAGGATTCAGCGCTGATTTTCTTGAGCTCTGTGGATAAGTAATTCTTGCTATAAAGATTCACCGATCTGGTTTCTAGAACATCTTGTAGCTGGGATTTATGCTTAGCAAATACGATTGTCTGGAAGCGTGTGATTCTGTTGGATTTCATCTCTTGTAATGACACTGGAGAAATTGGATCACCTGTGAATTCATCAATAGGGAAATTCATGAAATATGTGAAGGATTGAAGTGAGTTCTGGTAAACGGCATTGTCGAATCCTTTATGCTGTGCAGCATGAAGTATATGATTTTGAACAAACAACGTTTTCACGAATCTTCTCGTTGGTAATTGGGATAAAATAGCGCTGAAAAGGTTCAAAATATCAGCCGCAAAAAGGATTGAGTCAGTGATATTGGATAACGATAGTTGTTTGAATGTGGTGATTAAGTCATTAATCCATGATGATAATAGATGGTGTGAAATTTTGTCCTTTCCTGTGAGGTCTCTAGACTTGGTCAATTCGTTGGCATACATTTGTTTTAGCTCAAACTTGGAGGAGGAAGAAACATCGTCAATTGACACATTTCTCCATGTGAGTATCGAAAAGAACGGCGTCATTGTAGTTCTAGTGATAGGGTCTCGGATATTAAAGGTCAAAGATTCCAAAGTTCTCACAACTAAAGACTTCCTCTTATGGTTACTTGTTTTCTTATCAAACAATTGGTTCAACCTCGTCAAGAATGTTTGAAGTTTACCTTGATTATCGAATTCAATCGAGCAGCCCCTAGAAACAATAAAGCATATCAGAATTGCTATTAGTTGAATTTCATTATCACTTGATTTGTTATCAAATCTTGGAAATAGTTCCGTACCAAATAGTTTTTTTATCTGATGAACATCAGACTGATCTAGACTGTTTGAATCATCTAGAAGATCTAATATCGTTGAAACTGTCTTGTTTGTAACCTTTTTGGTGTAGTCACCTTTTGAAAGAAAGATTTTATTGATCTCCTGTTCAAAGGCAGTCATGAAAATCAGGCTAAAGGAACAATGTGGCTATCTATGAGGAACATATATCATAAATAGAACCTTATAGTACTTGCGTCCTAATATAATTATTGAATGTGGTAGGCCACTATTCGAGAATCGACTTAAAAAATCACGTGCCAAGCGATGAGCCCTCGGTGAAAAATTTCCTCTCTAAAAATTTTTTTCTTATGATACCGGAAAAAAAAAAAGAGTGCAGAAATTTAGAAGTCTCTCTCTAGTAAAGCATTCAGTAAAGGTCGAGTTGAGGCATTAGTGAAACTATTTTTCTTTTAGTTTTACTTTTCATATAAGGTTCATCCCAACTTAGCTTTTATTTTTATTCTTAAATACCAAATATGAACAGAGGTAGAGGTGGTTTCTCCGGCCGTGGTGGTCGTGGTGGTTTCGGTGGTGGTAGAGGTGGCTTTGGTAGACCATCTGCTCCACAAGGTCCTCCAGACTCAGTGCAAGAGGTTGGTATCTTTGTCCACCCAGTTGAAGGTGATATTTTCTGTCGCTCTATAAATACTAAAATCCCATACTTCAATGCCCCAATATATCTAGAGAATAAGACACAGATTGGTAAGATTGATGAGATCTTGGGTCCATTAAACGAAGTTTTCTTCACTATCAAACCAACTGAAGGTGTCCAGGCTGGTTCATTTAAAGATGGTGATAAGTTCTACATTGCTCCAGATAAACTACTACCTATTGAAAGATTTTTGCCAAAACCAAAAGTTAATGGTCCAAAACCAGCTAAGAAGAAGTCTGCTGGTGGTCGTGGTGGTGCTAGAGGTGGCTTCGGTGGTCGTGGTGGTGCTAGAGGTGGCTTCGGTGGTAGAGGTGGTGCCCGTGGTGGTGCTCGTGGGGGTTTCGGTGGTAGAGGCGGTTCAAGAGGCAGTTTTGGCGGTTCGAGAGGTGGTTCGAGAGGTGGTTTTGGTGGTAGAGGTGGCTCAAGAGGTGGCAGATTCTAAACTATTCATTAAAGAAAGAAGTAAAAGAAAGAAGTAAAAGAAAAAAAAAAAGAAAGATAATAATGTTATAGAGTAACTGCTCTTTACAGTTGTATAATAGATGTGAAAAGGTTTTTCAAGTCATTAATGTATGTACTTTGTCGTAATTAGTTCTTCACGAACTTGACTGGCTTGACTCCAGGCTTCAAACCACATGCTTCAAAGATGGAGTAGCGTAACTCTGCCAATCCACCTCTCTTTGGAAACTTTTTTCTCGTCATGGAATTTGTAAAAATGATATTTGGTTCTGATGGTAATGACAAGACACCACTTTCTTTCAGATGTCTATCAGCGATCTTTGGTGTCTTTAGAAGATCAACTTTGGTCATTACTATTTCAAAGGGCACTCCTGACTCGGTTAAAATGTCCATAATGCTGTGGTCATCATCGCTGAAACCATCTTTGACCGAAACCAATAGGTAAACTCTTCGTAGTTCTTTTCTTCTATGTAAGTACTCCAATACTTGCTCACCTTGTTCAACTTTACCTCTCACACCATAACCTGGGGTATCAATCAATCTAAATCTTTTACCAATGTTGAAGCAGTTCATTGTTTGAGTGAAGCCAGCTCTTCTCGATGAGAATGCAAACTCTTTAGTGTCTTTAAGTTTCAATTCAGTCAAAAGTGAGTTTAATAACGTTGACTTTCCAACATTACATTTCCCTAGGAACACCACCTCAGGTAGACCAGTTGAAATAGTTGATTTTGGTGTTACAATAGCTTCGTCCTTTGTGATTTCATTTTCCATCTCATTATCCGATTTCTTTAATAGTTCTTCCTCCTGTAAGAACCGTTCTCTTTCGCCAGGAATATCAAGAAACTTTACAGATGACCATTCTAATTTCACCTGGCTGGTATGAAAGAAACCATGTATCTCACCAATGGTACCCTTATTTGGCCTTTGTTTAAACTTGCTTCTATATTTATCATTCAAGGCCTCTGCACTTATGCCATTTTCTTTCTTGACTTTTAGGATGTGTTTGGAGATGACTTTCTCAACTTTAGTTGTAGTCTCTGTTTCTTTCACAGATTCAATGGATTGTTTCAGAAGGTTGACCATATCAAGAGTGACTGCTCTTGTGGTGGTAAAGCATCTTCTCCGTACCAGGCCCATCTCTTTTGAGAAATGTGAGTGGAGTCATGATTGGACCTTGAATGGGAAGTTTCTGACTTAATTCCGATCGATCTCGGAAAAAAACAAAGTGGTACGCGACACGCGATGATTACGTACACGTCCATCCATTCAAATATCGTGTCTTTTTTAACACTACAAACAAAAACATCCCAAGTTACTGCAAATTCAACTCCAACTGAAATCAAACAATGTTTCTTCAGCTGTTGTCATACGTCGGAATTGTTGTCGGCTTTATCTTCTTGACTTTGGCCATTGCTTCTGGACTATACTACATTTCAGAATTAGTTGAAGAGCACACGGTTCCGACAAAGAAGTTCTTGAAGAGAATTATATACGCAATTGTTGGTATACATGTCCTTCTGCTGATATTTGATGGATTCCCAATCTTATTGACCGCATTCTCAATTTCCACATACTTTGTTTATTACCAAAACTTGAACAAGTTCCCCTTCATTGACCTGAAGAGCCCTATCTTTGTTGCCAGTTGCATTTTAGTTGTATTGAATCACTACTTCTGGTTCCAGCATTTCAGCAATCCACAAGTCCCACCTCCACAGTTCAGACTAGATCCAAACTTCCGAGCACCAAAGTTAGCATCTTTTGCTGAGGTGTCTTCGTTCTTTGGCATTTGTATCTGGTTTGTTCCATTCGCCTTATTCGTGTCACTAAGTGCTTCTGATAATGTATTACCAACTTCTGCTGGTTTTGATGATAAGAAGTTTGACGATAGAAATGGGAAGAATAAGAGAAACAGAGGTTTAGCTAAAGTTGTCGTTGGCAACGTTAGGGATAGTATTTATACCATTGCTCGTACTTTTGGTTATGAACTTGACCCAGACTATGGAAGAATAATATGAGAAATGGTTTGAAAAGTTGACTTACCCACTGACTGTTTACAGAAACCAATTGCATTCTTAAATTTGACAGACTCGTAGTTGTCCGGATTCCTAATCTGAGCTCCTTGCTCTTTGCAATTCAGTGCCCGAAATCAACCTGAATAAAGTGGTGAATGTTTGAAAAGATCAGGAATTTCTGCCTGAAACAGGCAAAAAAAAGTAGTTAAAGTCTTCAAACTAATAGTTCAGTCGAATAATTTTTCCAGTATCACTGAGAATGCACTATCAAGACACATTCTGGTCATCTGATTACCAAACAGGTATTAAATCACTGTTATCGGTGTTGGAGAAGGGACTGAATGAAGGTAAGGCTTCACTTACATACTTTCAAGACTACACAGAAATTATAGAGCTTGAAGGCTTAAAATTCAGTCAGTTATCGTTCAGACAACAGCATTACCTTGGATCAGAACAAACCAGTAAAGAAGTTGATCAAAAAGGAAATAAAACCCTAGAGATGTTTTTTGGTGAAGGTCAATTCCCAACGATTGATGGCCTTAATAAGAACCATGCAGAATTTGGCAAGCAAATTAGTATATCTAATGAAAAAATCACATCAAAGATTGAAAGTGAGGTTGTCATTGGTCTAAAGGACTTTTTAGATGATTATAAAGGTTTCACAGAAGATCTTAAAAGGGAACTATTCAATCAACTCAACAATTACACTAAATCAGTCCAGTCAGCTACATTCTCCAAAGAAAAGTTCGAGACTAAGCGAAGAGAACTGGATGATACAATTAGTTTTGGAAACCAACTTAGTGCTGAAGGATCATTTTCCAGGCCTATAACGAGTCAGGGCCTGTCTGATATTGAGAATGAGAAAACACTACCTCAAGTTTCTTCAGATGATGACATCAAGGCACAATTAAAGGATGACCAGGAAGAAAGTGAAGACTTTGTCTTTCCGTTAATCATTGGAGGCATCAAATTTGAAACTGTTGATGAGCTAAGAGATATATTGAATGACCTATTGGAGGAAATCCCAATCAAAAGGAGAATGATCCCAATCCCAGGTATTAATAACGAATACTTCCAGAGTCAGGATTTTGCCAAATGGGTGCGTTCTAGATTTCCTAAAAACGACACACGAAATCAAATAGAGCATTTCGGTCAAGGCATGGTCAATTTGGGACTGATGAGAAACTGGAATAAATTGTCACATAATTTATTCACTTCTGATTCTGGTTATTATGAATTTACTGACTTGGCAAGATACACTGCTCGTTTCAGAGACACCCACGCTGAAGAGGAGATCATGCCAAGTGCACCACCAAAACCATTGATTACAATTACAGCTCCTACCACTAATGATGTTTGGAACGGGTTGAAAAGCAGATTTGTAACACATAAAGACAGGACCATTTTGCTTGATGAACTAAAAGGTCTTGAAGCCAAGTACTTGCAGTCTGTTATCGATGTTCTAGAATCTAAGACACTGTTAGAATCCTCAATCCTAAGCTTCACGAAAAAGGCAGAAATATTCGATTCTAACAGAATAAATCTCTTGTTCAAGTTACATTCACACTTTGATTCCATCATAACTCAACACACAACACAAAACCTGAAATCTTTCAAATCGTTTTCAAATCAAGTCCCATTCAATGATAGAGTCTTGAAATACTCTTTGCTAAAAAATATCACAGAAAGTGAAAGTGGTTGGTATTGGCCAAAACTCGATACAAGGGTCTTAAATCATTTCAGTGCATCAAAAGTTGGCAATATTTTCGATACTGATTTGGTCAACCAACTCATTAATGGTAGTATAGAAGAAAACACCCTAAAGTCAGTTCCTGTCTTTTTTTATAAAGTACTTGATAAATTATCAAAGGAAGATTTAAAGAAAAACTGGACCATCAACATTGATATCATCAGAGCTGCTAATGTGAAGAAACTGATCCTACAAAACAATTTACAGAATTCCAAGAACACTCAAACCTCTGAAAATGAAGGGATTCATGATGCTATTGAATTTTTGTTTGAGAATTCTAATACGGAGGACATTGTCAATTTTATGAGAGTCTGGCTACTAGAATTACCTGATAGTTTGATCCCATTCAGCACTTATGACTCCCTTCTTCAAGCTTATGAAACCAATGATACAATTGATGTGAAGCTCCATATTCTAGGATCGATCCCAAGGCAGAACTTGGCCACTTTACTGTACTTGATTTGTTACTTATCTAAATTGTTTTCAAAACATTGTGATTTACTTGATGCTGAAGTCAATATTCCATTCATCCATTTAATAATGAGACCACCATCAAAAAGACTACATA
This sequence comes from Taiozyma yuanshanica, assembly GCA_030569295.1. Lineage (NCBI taxonomy): Eukaryota > Fungi > Ascomycota > Saccharomycetes > Phaffomycetales > Wickerhamomycetaceae > Taiozyma > Taiozyma yuanshanica. The sequence goes on from JAJMKP010000007.1 coordinate 155,753, forward strand.
CCAATATCAGTGATGCCCCACGGTTATGCTTGCTGGTTGACGATTTGTTCAACCAGGACTTTCAGAAATCTTTATATCAAAAACTTGAATCTATGGAGGGGTATCATGTTCAGAAAATCAAAAGGACAGAGGACTCATTGGTTCGCCTAAAGGAGGTGCGTAAGGAATCCCCAAAAGCTAACTCCCATCGCAAGGCTGATTCATTTCAGGAGAATTTGACTGTTGATGGTCTTAGGCAATTCAAAACCACTCCAAATCCATCGCCTAAGAATACACCATTCTCTTCCCCTGCAAGAAGTCGCTCAAACTCTAATTTAAACCCAAGAACTGGCAATCTATTACCAGAAAGTGTCATTGCTAAACCTTCCGAAACCTACAAAAGAGAAATACGAGGGACTCAAACTGAACACATTGTCGAATAACCCTTAAAATATTTTTAGCTTTTGACAGATTTTCTCAAGGATGTACGCTCCAGAATTAGTAGTATAAAGAAGATAAATCATTTTCAGTAATCAATTTTGCTGAAGCACATATTTTCAACTTATTACTGAAACCAGAATCAATACTTTTTGCGGTATCTAAATTGAACAAAGGTGAAATTAAGTTCACTCATTGGAAATTGGTAAGCGCCGCACGTCCTCCACACAAAACAGGGAAAGGTTACTTGGGACACAAAAAACTGAGACATATAAAACTTTGTGTCAAATTTGCCGCTAGTGCTATTATCTTGTATCCGGCAGCAGACTAAACAATATGCCTCAGTTTAATCTCAGGGAGTTCAAAAGAGATCATCCAAACCCTCTAGGTGGTTTGAAATTGGATGCCTATAATAGAATCACAAATTCTCCTGAAGATGAGAGGATATTTGAGCTAAATTGTAAGACTAACAGGGATCCAACATTTGATCTTGGTGTCATGCTAACTGCACCAGTGCTTAAACCTGATTTCGAGGGCGATGGAACCAGTCCTAGTACTTCTGTTATGAAAATAGCCAAGCCAGGTTTCCAATTGAGAATGAAGGGACCATCAGGGGAATCACAGAAGCTCACTTTCAAAGATATAAGTGAACAAATTGCACTAAATAATGACTATATTTCACGAGGTTCTGTCATTGAGTTCTTAGAGAAAGATGCATTTGATGAGAAATATATCAACACTGCAATTATTGGGAGAGACAAGCAAATAAACTTCGTGAAGGGGGTAGGTAACACATATTGGAGCGGCGGTGTTTATAGTAAATCAGACACTGAGGAACTTTCTATTAATAATGAAAGCGAAACTGTGGCCTATTATAAATCGAAAATATTGGATCCAATTAGCTCCATAATTTTGAACAAATACAATTCACAAAGGTACAAAATTCATACCTTGATATATTTCATTAAAGACATTTTGCTGCTAAGTGACCAATATTTCGGTTCCATCTTAAAGTCAGACCTCAAGGTATTAGTTGAGCTTCTAAATGAGATGAAAGAAGTTGATTCACCTGATACTGATATGCAGCGTCCAAGAACGTCGATGAGTGAAGAGGCAGAAGGATTAAAAAACATTCTCATTAGGGCATGTGACCGTGGCATCAGAACTCAGCTTTCCACCGAAGTTTATTTCCCTAGTATGCTTCTTTGCAGTATTTTTGATGTGTCTTGGCACTACCGATCACGAAAACAAAGTAATGACAATAATACTAGTAATAATCATATTTCCCAAATCTTACCTTTATTAAAACATCAAAATGCAAACTTTTGTCCCTTAATACTAATAGAGGTAAAAAAAAGGGAAACAAATATACTCAACATTCACGAGGAACTACTTGAGAAAAACTACCAGGACTGTGATTACTTCTGGAAATGTCTTTCTAAATTAACTCCTGGATCTGATTCCATAACTGGCAATGCTACAAACAATCAAAATCTTCAGGCTGAGATCGATAACTTTTTCAAAAATAATAGAGAAGCGCTTCTCAACTATAAGACCGCTGTGAACAAGTTGATCCAGCAGCAATTATGGCTTGGTGTATCTAAAGCCATTCTAACAGACTATGACAGCTCTTTATTTATTGAGATAACAGACTTCGACACAAATACGGGGAAACCTCATATATGTTTATCATTCTTCAAAAATTTGGAAGTTGACTCCATTTGTCGTTTAAGAACATTGTGCTTCTTGGATCCTACTGATGAAAATGAATCTGCTTGCGGTAGTGATATGTTAAGAGCTGCATGGGTTGATAAGTTCATTGCTTATCAGAAACACAAGATCAGTAAGCAAGTAGCCGATGCAGAAGCTCAAGGTAAGAAAGGCGATAATCAAGATGATGGCGACCAAGGTGGTAGATCACCAAAGAGAGCAAGCTCACAGTATAAGGTATCTACATTCGGTAAGAAATCAAAAAATTCACATAGTGAAGGATCAAAGACCCAATCAGGCTCAAAAAGTGGGAATGAGAAAGTCACTGGAGCTGATTCACACACTTTTGGATTAACAGAAAAGGCTAAAGTAAACCCAAACCCAAATGAATACCCAATAACACCATCTTCATCTGGATCTGAGGAAAGCCAGAGCTCTTTTGATATTCCGGAAGCTGGTTCATTTGTCCAAGGTGTGGTTTTCAGTGATCAGTTCCCCTTATCTGAGAGAAATAACATTCATATTCCAAATGCTGCCCTGAATGAGGAACCCGACGTGAGCCATCAAGTATCACTCGTTTTCTCAACTGCTAAATTCAGATTTAAGAAGTTTCTTCCATCAATCACCGACGAACGCTCCCTGGGAGAAACCACATGTACCATGAAGTTGATCCCACCATTACTATCAGCACACAATAGAAAATTACTTCTAAGATTGATAGAAGGGATCAGCTCCGAGACTTTACACCCCATTTATCCTGAGAGTTATGAAATCAGTTTTGAGTTGGGCCAGCCAAAGACGGAAGTAGAGTTGGTCAATGCTATTGAAGTAGCTAAGAATAACATTTTCCAGAGCTCAATGGATACTATTGAAAACGAGGTTAGCATCTACCGTAAAATCCATGACTCGATTTCCACCAATGAGAGCTGTAAGAAAGATCTTGCCTTGAAGGCACAATATGAATCTTATTTCCTAGCGAATGATATACTAAAGTATGGCTTTATGGTTGATTCTTCAATTAGTTTTGGTCCACTAGCAAGGCTCTCATCACCTGGTTCAGGGGCATTCATACTATTCCAGGATAATCAACCAATTGGAACCAAAAAAGTTTCCGAATTGAATAACGAAACTTTAAGCCCAGAGCAAAAGGACGAAATTGTGAGAATGTATGAAGTGTTGCACAATATATGCCGAGTTATCCACAATGATGTTGCTGCTAGAAATATTCTTGTGTATAAGGACGAGAAGGATTCTATATTAGGATTCAAGATTATCGATTTTGGGATGAGTTATATGAAGTCAAGTTCCATAAATGATGAGGATTGGAAGTCATTAGTTGATAAAGAAAATAGACATGTGAATGACCTGCTATGGTAAAAAGTGACTAATTGAGTTTGAATGTGCTCAAGCTCTCATAATTCGGTATGCTATATCATAATTAGTTGCTGATAATTATTAATATGAGTTGCAGTGAAGATGTTGTTTGTATGATTTTGAACTTTGATGCACAAGGATCGATACTGTGGAAGTGAAGGGTGCAGTGTAACTATCTCTTTATCTCTTCATGTCTCGACGTGATGGATATTCGATAAGCACCTGTAACAAAATGATCAAAGTATAAGCCAACCCTTCTAAGTAGATTATCTAAGATAACATTAACCATCCCAAGGGAATTAAAGAAAGATTCGAACCAGCTTAGTCAGCAAAACGCGTTGACGCGGTTTCTTTCCAGTCACTCATTAATAGCAGTACAATCAATAAGTTCGCGTCAAAAGAAATAATACGAACTACAGAAACAGATCATTATTTGCGCTAGGATTAGGCATCACTAAAAACCACAAGCAATATGGGTGTTTCAAGGAAGGTTTTCGAGAATACCAAGATGCTTTTCTTGGAGTCACCAAATATCACCGATTCTGAACAGTTCGAAGTTGAGAAGATATTGAAAGAGTACAGTGTCCCATATGAAGTTCAAGAGATCACTCGGCAAATTAATCATGATGAATTTCTGGAGAAGCAATTCACCCACATCATTTCCAATAGTATTATGTTCAGCTTCTATGAGTTCACCCAGGAGAAGCTTATACCAGTTGTAAACACACAATTCATACTAAAGGCCGTCGAATTAGGTAGACAGCCTGCAATTAGACCTTATTCCCCTGATCCAAAGAATGTTCTAAAGGATGTCCATATTTGCATTGGCGGTTTAGCAGATTCAGATAAGGAAGCTATCTTTGGTGGCGTTAGAGCCCTTGGCGGTACTTACTCTGAGACATTGAACAAATTCGTTACACACTTGATCTCTATGGATCCACTTGAAGACTGCTGTATTTGTGTTCAATCTTTAAAAGATATTGAGATTAAGATTGTACTCCCGGAATGGATTGATGATTGTCTCAAATTTAGAAAAAGAATTGATGAAGATCCATATCTGTTAAACCCTGATGTTTCAGTTAAATCACAACTTCATAAACTGAATGAATTAGATGTTCGAAGATCTTATAATCCTCATCCAGAACCAAAGGCGAAGTTCCTGGTGGGTAAGAAATTTTTTTTTGGCTCAGACTTGGAATTCAGTGAACGTATCAAGAACACAATGGCCACGCTGATCGAGAACTCTGGTGGGAAAGTTGTTCTTGATCTACGAAATGCAAATTGTTATATTGGAAAGTACAGAGACGGAACTGAATACGTCAATGCAAGCAAATCTGGTATATATGTTGGTAATTCCAACTGGATCTATTGGATGTTTGAGCATCAAAAGCTTATTAGTCCATACATCAAGTTGCTTCATTATCCTTTCGTTCGGGGTGGACTAAAGGGGATGGAAGACGTTGTTATCTCATCCACTAATTACTCTGGTGATGCCAGATTCTACATCATGAAACTTGCTGAGGCGGTTGGTGCCAAGTTCACTCCATCATTAAGTCAGAAAAACACACATCTAATCACTGCAACTCCAAGTGGTAAAAAATTTCAATATGCCTTAAAATGGGGATTAACTGTTGTCAATCATTTATGGCTAGAAGAAACTTATGCTAAGTGGAAATTACAGCCAGAAAACCATCCAAGATATTCACATCTACCAAGGGCTGTCAAACTGGAGGATATCATAGGTGAGACACCGCTTGATGTTGAAGTCTTGAAGAGCTTCTATGACTCAAATTATACTGAAGTTACAACAAATTTTGTTGAAGACTCTGAGGATGAAGCATCAGATATCAACTTTGTAGAGAAGAGCATAATACCAGAGCAAATCGGACTAGAGAAGGAAGAGCACTTGTATGAACCATCTAATGAACCACAAATAGACCAAAGTATTCCACCAGCCCATGAAGTTTATAATTTGTCAGTTCCAAAGCCTGTGGATCAGTCCAGAGCACAGGATTTTGAGACTCCAGAACCACCAGTAATTCATGCCGAGCCGGAGACGGAACCTCTTAAGACTATTGCTTCAACAAAATTTACACCAATCACTCCAAAAGTGAAAGCTCTGAGTAATGTTTCCAATAATGCAATTCGTTCTTCAAGTGGCAGAAAGGCAAAGAGCAAAGCTGCTGCTAAATTGCATCAAGACATGGAAGACTTGAATAATTTTCAAAAATCACACAAGTCCAGGGAAGTGCCACTGTTACCTGAAGAAATTGAAGCAAAGAAGAGACTGAGAGAGGAAGAGATGGCGGCCAAAAAAAGACGAAAGGAAGACGAGATAGCAATAAATGAAGCCAAAAGTTTCACACAATCAGAAACCCCAAGCAAAAAGCCAAAAAAGGCTTCTTCAAAATCATCAACACCATACAGCATTAATGCTATTGCAACAGGTTGGGAAGTTGAACTTTCAAGATCTGATTTACAAATTTTGCACAATTTGGGTATAACGATACATAAAGAGTTCAAAGGTGATATAAATACCATAATTTCACCAAAATTCATGAGAACAGAAAAGTTTTTAACTGGGTTAAGTTACAAATTGGATTATATAATTTCACCGGAATTCTTAACTGCGGTGCTTTTGACATTTAAAGAAAGTCCAAATGATTTATCGCAGTTACCTGACGTTAAAACATATTCCTTGGATAGGAAGAATAAATCATCTGTTAAGTCTTTTACAGACTTATCTTTGAAGACCTTGTTGGACAAATGCAAAGCCAAGATTGATTCTAATAGCAGATTATTCAGCGGACTAACATTTAACATTACAGCTAAAGTTCCAGGTGGTGCCCCAACTATTACGAAGATCTTGAAGGCACATGGAGCCGATAATGTCCATGTCTTGAAAACGTTGAAAGATCTGAAAGATATCAAATCGTTGAAGCCATGCACGAATCAGAGTGTCGGATATTTGCTGATTAGTAATGAGAAAGGGATCACCGAAAAGGCTACAAAGATCCTGTCTGATAATACGACAAGTGGTAAGATCATTGAATGGGACTGGGTCATTTCAAGTATCTTTAGTATGGACATTAATCATGATAGGAATGTTATCTATAAGCAATAGAATGTATAAGCAATAACTTTATGGTGGGCTAGAAGGTTATTCTTTCATTGTAGTATGTACAGTTTTGTTGTTGTCATTCCTTCCCCAATTGTATGAGCAAGGAGCCCGTCTCGCATAAAGATTTTTGACTTCATCAATAAACCTTTCACTTGTTTCATCCCTCTTCTCTGACACATTGAGTATGAGCTGGGTTTTGTATGCTCTTTTTGAGCAATATTTCCCTTATCTATTGTAGAGTTTTTACTGTACTGTTAACCCAAGTTTGAGGGTATAAATTATATTTGGTAATCTTTTGAGAGTACCACTCAGTTTACGCTGCCCTTGGTGAGAATCGAACCTGCAACCTTTGGTTCTTTCATCGAAATCAAGTGTGTGTCCCTTACCAATTTGAAGAATGGAAAGCATACAAAAAGTCGTGGTTTCTGGGAGATACCAAAGTCCCAAAGAACAGTAAAGCAGCATACAGGTTACTAACCTTACAGAACTGGTAACAATTGATAAAAGAGCAAACTATGAGTGCGGAGGAATTCACAGATGAACCAATAAATGACAAAGTGGATATCTTAGGAACCAACAACTCTTCATTGCAATCGCAATCACAATCACAACCCGCAACTGAGGACATTTCAACAATCCCATCAACACAGATAAACAATTTGAACATAAATGATATTTCAAAGGGTCCAGCGGAGGACCATTCATCATCACAACTTGATCCGGAGTCATTATACATCAATTCTCGGGTCCAACAACCACAAAAGGAAAGTGATGGGCAAAATGCTTATATTTCATACTTGATTGAAACTGAAACTAATAATCCAGTGTTTCAAAAACCATCATTCATAGTTAGACGTCGATTTTCAGACTTTTATTTCCTTTATCAAGTACTATTGAACGATTATCCAGCTTGTGCTGTACCACCATTACCAGATAAACAAAGATTGGAATATTTGAAAGGTGATAGATTTGGTTCAGATTTCACACAAAAGAGAGCTTCTTCATTAAGTCGGTTCTTGAGGAGATTATCATTACATCCAGTACTGAAAAGATCAAAGATTTATCATATTTTTTTGGAAAGTCATGATTGGAATTCATACAAGACTAGCTTGAAGTTCAAAGCAACTCCGGATTCAAGCGGTGCAACTGATGGTGTTGCTGATGTCTTTATCAATGCTTTTAAATCTGCTAATTCTCAGAGTAAAGAATTCTTAGAGATTAGAGAAAGATCTGATAAATTGGATGAGAATATTAATAAGATTGATAAGATTTTCAATAAGATTTTAAAAAGACATAATGATTTGGAACAAGACTATTTTGATTTTAGTTTACAGATTAAAAAACTTGCAGAACTAGAACCTGAACTTCAATTACCGTTTTTAAAATTTAGTGATGGTTTGAATTCCCTGAGTATAGGTTTCCAAAATTTGAAGAATTTTCTGGATAATGATTATATCATTTCATTGAAAGATTTAGAACATTATGTTTCCTCAATTAAGAATTTATTGAAGCTGAAAGAACAGAAACAAATTGATTATGAAGCATTGAGTGAATATTTGGCCAAATCAATCAAGGATAAGGACACTCTATTAGCAGGTGGTGGTTCTAATTTCTTCACGAATAAATTTGAAGAAATAGCAGGCGTTAATCATGATTTAGCAAGAAGGGAAAAAATTAACAAATTGGAACATAGGATTGAGAATTTGACTAAAGAAGTTGATAATGCCAAAAAGGTTGTTGATGGATTTGAAAAACAGACATTACACGAAATCCAATATTTTGAGAATATTAAAACGATAGAGTTAAAATCTACATTAGGTGATTTAGCTGATAACAATATCAAATTTTATAAAGAAATGATTGACAAATGGAGTAAAATTGAACAAGAACTTTCTAAATGATGGGTTTATGTATTTTGATTGATTTTTATGGTATACCTGATCTTTTACGTTTTCTATTGTTGGGAAGTGTAGTTAATGGAAGGTTATTTTTTTGCAACAGATCAGAGATATCAATGTTTATTGGGTCAAGAATTGATAGATCAACATCTTGGAACACATCCTCGTTATTATCATAACAATTTTCATACTCTGCACCAAAAAACTCTATAAACTCTTCCTTGGTGATATACTTCTTCCATATCAATTCAGGAAACTCTTGCAAGTTTAAATTTCTATTTTTTTTACTTCTTGGAATTGGAGCTCTTGAATTCTCATGGGTATAGAAATCTCTCAATAACAAAATAGCCTCCCTTCTATAAATCCCTGGAATAGCATCATAATCATTTTCTTTCATAGTAGAATCCTTATTCACGTGGAAAACACTTCCATTGCCCCCAAATCGTTCATTGCCACAACCGAAATAAACGTTTCTTATACCAATTTGTTTCAGGGCAGACGCACACATAACACAGGGCTCCACTGTCACATAGAGATCAATTTCTTTAAAAATGTTTTCAGGTTTGCCATAATGATCTAGAAACTCGGTGTTGTTCTTTACTTTATCCATGATTATGTTGATCCCTTTGAATTCAGCGTGATTGATACCTGATAAGGTCTCATTGGTGGTGTTCATTCCGAGACTTATGATCTCATCGTTGTATACAAAGATACAAGCAACGGGTGTTTCTCCCGAGTGGAGTGCGTGGTTTGCAATTCTGAGTGCTTCTTTCATGAATTTCTTGTGTTTTGTGAGTGCTTCATGCTGGAGACTGTCCATTTTGAAGGGTTGATTGATGGTTGTGACTATTGTTTAGTGAGCGATGAGCTTTGTCACATTGTCATCAACAACCCGCGAAAATTTTTGAATTGGAAAGGAAATTACTGTTCAACGCACTAAACATTACTATATTATTACTACTAGTCCAATACATTCTTGCGCAGTGATAAGCACAATGAATAGGAATCTTGCTCTTCCGAAAGGCCCTGCTTCTTTAAGAACTGCACAGGCACCAAATACACAAACAACAAAGACAGAGGACCCAAATTTAGCCAAATTAACGTCGACTATTCAACTCTCAAGGCCCTTTCTAACAAAAGATCAAATCACTTATGCTCAACAAAGAACAATAGAGAATACCACTGTTTATGAACAGAGAAGGAATCAAATCTTACAATTCTTGTTCAGGATATGCACGAATTTGAAATTCCCCATGAGAACTCTAGAGGCTGCAATGGTTTATTACCAACGGTATTTCCTCCATAACAAGTTTGATACCACTGTTTATTACGATATTGCAGTGACAGCGCTGTTTATTTCCTCGAAGAATGAGGACACAATAAAAAAACTGAGAGATATTATCATCGTGGGGAATCAAATCAGAAATATCGTTATGAATACTGATCAAATCGAGGTTTATAAGAAGAAGATCCTAAGGCTAGAATTCAAATTGTTAGAGACAATAAGTTTTGATTTTAGAGCCTATCATATTGAAGAGTTTCTGATTAAAATAGGTAAGGATTTGAGAGTTCCAAAAGAGGTTGCTTATTTAGCTTGGTTAATCTCTGTGGATTCTTTTCAAACTATAACATCATTGAAAGTCCCACCTCATGCTACTGCTATTGCATGTCTGATATTATCTTCCAGAGTGAAACAAGTTGATTTCAAATGTGATTATTCCAAGTATTATACAACTGAGGGGGCAGTTAATGAATCTTTGTTGGATTTATTGGACTTATACATCAATTCTTATAATTATACAGGGCTGGTGAATTTTTATCCTGAATTGAAGAATAAATTCATTGATATAAAACTGGATTACACTAATGTTAAGGGCCTAAGGGAACAAGCTTTCACATTTATCGATAAAGATGAATATTTCAAAGATCGAGACTTTACGAATGGTGAAAGACGTTATATGTTAGGGTCTCAGAAAAAAAGGTTATATAATGAGATATCTAAATAACATTAATTCATGACATTAATGATAATTGATCTTTAAACATGTTTTTGCGTAAAGGATCGATCTCTGACAATGTTTCCAAAGAATTTTTAATCTCTTGTTTAAAATTTGATTCATTTTTAACTTTGTCAATCAACTCTTCAATAATGATCAAAAGTTTCAAGCACCAACTATTATCCTTCCCACTATCCTCTTTTTCCAATTCATTCAATTCCCTTATTTGATCAAGTTGTTTGTGTAAGATGGTCAAATATATCTCGGTATCAAGATTCCCAACAATGATCTTATCAGTTAATATCCATCTTAGATACAGCCAAACAGATTGATCATCAGGATCTGTGTACATTGCATTCTGTAGCATTTTCAACTCATTTTCCAAGAACTTTAGCTTATCATTGAACAATTCAACAGGTTTAGTCTTTAGTAACAATGGGATCAATTTAGTTCTATTATGCCATGCTGAGAAATTTGAAATGTTTTTGTTGATCATTTGTGTAGTATATTCAAACTCACTCAAAGCTCTACTTTTACCTGTTTGTCTTTCCAACTGTTCAATAATGAATCTTCGATAATGCCAGCCATGGAAATTTCTGGCATCCAACAAAAGAAGTTTATTCACCATGGTTAATTCGACCTCGTAATTAGCACCAACCGGATGATTTTGCAAGATCCAAACACGATGATTCCAAATCCAGTAAACTTTGGGGAATGCTTTCAAATTGCCCATTATAAACACCAACTCTTTTTCAAACAATCGTACCAATTCCTCTTTTGAAAATGTCTTGTAATAATGATTAACGATGATATCTCTTCTATAATTCCACACTGTGTAAAATTGTGGGTTCAATTGGATCAATTCGGTTGTTAAATGGAAGGTTTGATCGTTGTACAATTTTGATTGTTTGTTCTTGAGTAATTCATTGGTCAACTGTCGATATCTGTTGATTTGGTGTCTTTCCTTCTCTTGCTTACGCTTGGCAGCTTCTTCGCTTAAATGGAATCTTTTGATGTTGTGCTTCTCATTGTTAGGGTTGGTCTACGACTTTTCTTAACGACTTTCACTCACCATTTTATTTGTTGTGGCAGTTCATCGTTCAAGTGAGGTTGATTTTTCTTTCATTCCCGAAATTATCAACAAACAAACACTCTTAATACAAGAATTTTATACCAACAAGGCATAATGACCTCCACTGCTCCCACCCGTTCCAGTGTCTCCCTCCGTGGCTCTGCTCAAACCGTTGCTGAGTTCTTCGAGTTCTCTATAAACTCAATTCTTTACCAACGAGGAATTTATCCACCAGATGACTTTACCATTGTCAAGAAGTACGGTATAAACTTGTTGATAACAGTGGATGATGATATAAAGAATTACATACGAAAGATCCTCTCACAAATACATAAATGGTTGGTCAATGACAAGATCACGAGGCTTGTGCTTGTTATTATAGCAAAAGACACTGCTGACGTTGTGGAGAGATGGGAGTTTCAATTACAATTTGTTGATGATAACGATACTGATCATGGAGAGAAACCAACAGAACAGATTCAGAAGGAGATCCAGGCTATAATCAGACAAATCACAGCATCAGTGACTTTCCTACCGGCTTTGGAAACTGGGGAGTACACTTTCAACGTGTTAGTTTATACAAATGCCGATGCTAATGTTCCTACTGAATGGATTGATTCTGATTCAAAAGAGATCAAAGGGAATGAAGAGAAGGTCAAATTTAGAAGCTTTTCTACAAATAGTCATAAAGTTGATACTCTTGTTAGTTATAAACTGAATAATTAGGGATATAACGACACCTATTGGCCAATATTACAATCAATATATTGCTATCACTCTAGATTTGTATTGAAATGTAAATGCAAAATAGTTATACAGAATCCTGATTAATCGACAAAGCAAAAAAGTCAAACAAGGAAAGATGAAGAAGTGAAATGAAGGAACATACATAGTTTCTCTGTGAGATTTCATGTACAAAAAATGATGGAAGGCTTCTTCTATGTGTATCAGCGATATTTTTTAATAGGAAATCATAATTCATCATGATCAAAGTAGTCATCATCGTCATCTTCATCATCTTCATCTGAAGCACCAGCAGCACCGTATAATTTTTGTGTAATTGGATGGGCAACCTTTGTCAATGATTCATATTTTTCTTCAAAATCTTCCTTTGTTGCTGAATCTTCATTATCTTCTAACCATTCCAGAACATCATTAGCAGCATCGATTAAAGTTTCCTTTTCATCTTCATCAATCTTACCACCTAGGGCATTTTCGTCTTGAGCTTGGGTCTTTAATGAATGAGCATAGTTTTCCAAATGGTTCTTAGATTCGATTTTTTCCTTTAACTCAGCATCTTGTTTAGCATATTTCTCAGCCTCTTCAACCATACGGTCAATTTCTTCTTGAGATAATCTACCACGATCATTCTTAATAGTAATAGATTCAGATTTACCAGTACCTTTATCAGCGGCTGAAACGGTGATTAAACCATTTGCATCAAGAGCAAAAGTGACCTCAATTTGTGGTACACCTCTTGGAGCTGGTGGAATATTAGTCAATTCAAATTTACCCAACGGATTATTATCTTTGGCTAGGGCCCTTTCACCTTCATAAACTTGAATTAAAACAGTTGGTTGGTTATCAACGGCTGTTGAGAAGATTTGAGATTTTTTAGTTGGAATAGCAGTGTTTCTCTTGATTAAAGTAGTCATGACACCACCAGTGGTTTCAATACCTAACGTTAATGGATTGACATCTAATAGGACAATATCATCAACACCTTCTTCACCTGATAAAACACCTGCTTGAACAGCGGCACCAAAGGCAACAGCTTCATCTGGATTGATAGATTTCGAAACCTTCTTCCCGTCAAAGTATGATTCTAATAATTCTTGAACTTTTGGAATTCTAGTTGAACCACCAACTAAGACAACATCATCAATATCTGTCTTTTTAACGCCAGAGTCTTTCAAAACTTGTTCAACAGGTTTTAAAGTCTTTTTAAATAGATCAATGTTTAATTCTTCAAATTTAGCTCTGGTGATAGTTTCAGAGAAATCAATACCATCAACAAAGGAATCAATTTCAACTCTAGTAGAGATTTGGGATGATAAAGTTCTTTTGGCTTTTTCAACTTCTCTTTTCAATTTAGAAATGGCTTTTTGGTTATCTGAAATATCAATACCATGTTTCTTCTTGAAAACTTTGATCAAATGACGAACTAATTTGAAATCGAAATCTTCACCACCTAAATGAGTATCACCAGAAGTGGCCAACACTTCAAAAACCCCATTTTCAATAGTTAACAATGAAACATCAAAAGTACCACCACCTAAATCGTAAACAATGATTTGATGCTCACCTTCGTCTTTATCTAGACCATAGGCGATAGCAGCGGCAGTTGGTTCGTTAACAATTCTTAGGACGTTTAAACCGGCAATGGCACCAGCATCCTTGGTAGCTTGTTTTTGAGCATCGTTGAAATAAGCTGGAACAGTGACAACTGCATTTGTGACTTTTTTACCTAAATAATCTTCAGCAATTTGTTTCATCTTACCCAAGATCATACCAGAGATTTCTTCTGGGGTGAATACTTTTTGTTCACCTTTTAATGTAACTTCAACAGCTGGTTGACCATTTCTGTTTACAATTGTGTATGGTAAATGTTTAATATCTCTCTGAACTGTCTTATCGTTGTATTTCAAACCGATCAATCTCTTGATATCGAAAATGGTGTTCTTTGGATTAGCAGCAGCTTGATTCTTAGCAGCTTCACCAATTAATCTTTCTTCATCAGTAAACGCAACATAAGAAGGGGTAATTCTGTTACCTTGTTCATTGGCCAATATTTCAGTCTTACCATTCTTCATTACAGCAACACAAGAATAAGTGGTACCTAAATCAATACCAATCACTGTACCATAACTATCGGTGGAGTTTTCATCAGCATGCACTAGACTAAACCCACCTTGAGCAGATTGGAACAGAGGTCCAACGACTAGCAGAAGCGCATAGAACAAAGCAGCAAATGGCAAAAGCATCTGATTCTTCATCGTGTGTGTTTTTTTTTTCAACTGCAATTGACGACTTTTTCAGTTTTAGAAAAGAAAATATTTAAGGTGAAAGTTCAACTATTTAAATGGTTTTTTTTTCTTTCTTTCTCGCCTTCGTCAACCGAACACGTCAAACAAAAGTTATTAAAAAAAAAAACAGAACACGCTGGCAAAAGAAAAAATAAAATTGCGCGAATTTTCGCGACTCGAATTTTCGAGAAAAAAAAAAAGAAAATTCGCGAAAGTTTAATTGGTAGGGACACTAACATTGCCTATTTTGATAATTTGCCGCTCTTTAAGAAAACCCACGGGTTAATTACAGTTTCTACAGTTTTTAATATGGGGGACTTCTGATCTAATAAGCTAATGATCAAATGTATTAAAGTTCAATTCCCAATAAGTCTAGCTGTCAATGCTTCCAGATCTTCAATGGTCTCAGGTTCTTCCAATTCTAAAATACCTTCATCCCTAACAGCTTCCTGACCACCGACTTTATCGTTCTGGAACCATTTGGCCTTCTTAGATGGAGGTTCATCATCAGATTCTCCAGAATCATTTCCAATCTCTTGGAGTACTTTACTAGCCAAGTCATGATCGATATCTCCATCAGGAACAAATGCGTATTGCTCATCATCTCCGGATTCATAGTAATCACTACCTTCTTCAGCTCTTCTTTCAGCTTCTTGTCTCTTTCTTTTCTTTTCCAATTTCTTCTGTTTGGCAATAGCTTTATCATCAACATCACGCTCTTTCATAACCTCTGATTCTTTACTAATAAACTTCTCCTTTTGACTAGAAACATCACCAGCTTTACGGAAATCTTCTTCATTTTCGAATTCATAAATTTGATGCGGTTTACCTTCATCATCAAACACCAATTTGGTTGGATTACCTTTATCACTTAATGATGCCTTCTTTGACAGCGCTTTTTTGGCAGATCTCTTTGAAGTAGGTGCAATAAGATCTGGTAATTCATCCTCTTGTAAGTCATGATTACTTCTCTTCACAGACATAAAATCTTCTTCTTCGTTATCATCTTCATCCTCTAACTTATTATTCGTGATGCTCAAATAATGCTCTGAAAGAACACTTTGATTCTTACGTTCAAACATCTTATCATATTTGGTTCTCACTTTCTTCGATTCTGTCTCATCAAACTCACCATCTTCATTGGCCTTTGACAATGCCAACAATTGTCTTGATGCATTTTTTAATTCATTGTTTTTATGGATGCCTTTGATTTTAATCTGTGGTGCCCCCGGTAGACCCAATGATTTGGCATAAGCATCTGTTGGCAATTCTTCAGGTTTGAAAACCTCTTTATCTCTTTGTATGTAAATGGACTTAACATATGAAATGAAAGCCTTTTGACCCAAATACTTCAACTCTGGGTCTTTGAAACATAATGCTTGTAATTGTGACAAAATTGATTTCTTCTTTGCTTGCTTAATGTTCAACTTATTCGGTTCAATCTTTTTGGATTGTAATCTATTCAAAAACCCACTTTCCTCAGATGGAGTCAACATTAACAATGATTTCCCAGCTTTACCAAATCGAGCAGAACGACCAACTCTATGAATATAAGTATCGGCATCTTCCGGAACATCAACTTGAATAACCCAATCAATTGCTGGAAAATCTAACCCTCTAGCAACAACATCCGTAGCAAATAAACAAACATGTTGGGCTTTAGAAAATTTATAAACGGTTTCTGTTCTTGCCTTTTGCTTCTGTCTACCATGTAATTTCATCAATGAAACACCAGGTTGTAATTTTCTAAAAGTTTCATATGTATAATGTACTTGTTTTGAGGTTGAGAAAAACACCAGAATCTTTGATTTTAAATGGGTCTTTATAAAGCTGTATAATGTGTCCAATTTCTCATCTAAAGGAACCGTTATGTATGATTGTGTTAAACTATCTGGTGTAGCAGCCGATTCTTGAACTTCTTTAACGCCGATATATTTTGGATTACTTAAAGAGAGCCTAGCAAGGTCTGAAACTGAACTTGACTGTGTCGCTGAGAATAATAAAGTTTGTCTTTCTGCTGGGATATTGGTGATAATATCATCTAAAGTCTTTTTGAACCCCATATCCAAAATTCTATCAGCTTCATCCAGAACAAGTACTTGCAAATTATCCATATCTAACCCAACAGCTTGATCCATATGCTGTAAGATTCTACCTGGTGTACCAATCAAGATATTAATCTTGGCAATTCTTTCCATTTCAAACTTAACATCTTTACCACCAATGACTAAACCAGCAGATAATTGGGAATACTTACCAATTTTCACAAGCACTTCATATATCTGAATGGCTAATTCCCTAGTTGGTGATATTATCAAGGCACCAAGGCCATCAAGATCTGTCCATTTGGCTCTATGTAGTTTCTCCAAGACCGGTATTAAAAAAGCCAAAGTCTTACCAGACCCTGTTCTAGCAGCACCAAGAATATCTTCACCCTTTAATGAGAATGGGATGGATTCCCTTTGAATGTCAGTTAAAGAGACAAAACTTGCCTCTTGTAAACCTTTAATCATATTTGGAGATAATGGTAATTCTTTAAACTGTTTAGGCCTCTGTACATTAGGGTCAAACTCTTGAATTCTTTCCTCTAGAGTTTTTAGCTCTTGTTGTTCTTTTTTCCGCAAATCCTTACGCTGTGACGTTGTCAACCTAACCTTTCTTGCCATCTTGAGAATACGGAGGCTTCTATTCCTAAAGTTGATTCATCAAATACCAATCTGCGATTTGAGCTCATCGCATCTAAAATTTTTACTTTTTCCTTCCATCTGTGTGCCAGGCTCATAACCATCCACTAATTTTTGCTTTCGCGGGTTATTTGACAGGTCACAGGTCTATAGTGGTGAAATTAGTAACAGTTGAAGGTTGTATTTAAGCAGCTGAAAGCAGAGTTCTTAAAGATTAATATACTCTCTGAAATGGATCGTGAGGAGAGATTGAAACAACACGAGCAGTTTACTGGAAGAGGTGAGAATAAGAGCAAAAGATATGACGATAGAAGGTACAGAAATGATAAAAGTGATAGAAGTCAAGGTGGTTGGGTAAATCATAGACCTGTAAGAGGATACAATGATGATAGAGGGTCTATTACTAGCTCATATACACCAAAAGAGGAAGCCAGTCCAAAGATCGTGAAGGAAAAACCCAATTTCAAACCATCTGGCCTGTTAGCCAAAGAGTCAAATAATATCCAAGGTATACGATTGAAGTATACCGAGCCAGAAGACGCTTCGTCACCACCATCATCACCCACTTATCACATCTATTCGTTCCAAGGGAATTCCAAATTACCAAATACAAAAGAACTAAAGGGGAAGAGCTTCTTCCTGTTTGGTAGAGATGCTAATGTTGTGGATATTTTAACTGATCATGAAACATGTTCTAAACAACATGCGGTCATTCAATTCAGAAAGCGATCTAAAGTTGACCAATTGGGAAAGATTACATGGGATGTCATGTATGTATATGAACCATCTGTCTTATATTATCTGCCATACTAACATTGATTCTTTTAGACCATATATTATTGATTTGGAATCTAGTAATGGTACATTTATTAATGAGGAAGAAATCCCAACTTCAAGATTTATAGAACTAAGACCGAACGATGTTTTAAGGTTTGGAGACTCCACAACGGACAATGTATTAATCGTTTTATAATTGACCATGGTGTTGATTTCTATTGAACAGCCTACCAAATTTCTGGAAATTTTCATTGAATTTACTAACACCAGCTTCACCATTCAGCGCTAGTTCTTTCAGGCCTTTTTCAAGATTGTCCTTCTTCAAGATGTTTTCAAATATTGGAGAACTGGAAGTGTCAGTAGGTGATTTTATTTTGGAAAGAGGTATGGAGTTTAAAACACCAGTAGATGATGGGATTATAGGCTGAGATGAAACCACGTCCAATTTGTGTAATATGGGTGAACTCTCAATAAGACCTTCATATGTCTTGACATGTATCTTCAATAGATCAATAAACTTGGATTGTCTATTTGGATCAGTAATACCTTTCAGTATTAGTATCTTTTTGAAATTTTCAACAGACTTATCGCCAACCAAATATAAATAATTAGAAACTAAACCTTCCTGTGGGGCATCTTGAGTCAAAAGTAATTTTAAAATGATCTCTAATTTACCTGATAATTTATCAACATGTTTTTGATATTGCGCACTAGAAACCTTAGCATCTTTCTTCTGTTGTGGTAATCTCAAGAATGTTTCTTTCAATGTGGCCAAGTCTAACAACATTTGTTCAGCAGCAACAACAGGTATAGGTTTGGCCTTTATAATCCCGATAAAGAATTCATTCATGATGGATTCAACGATTTTATCACAGATATTTCTTATATAGATATCACGGGATATCTTTGGAAATGCAGAAGATGTGTTCCTTATCAAAATATCTTTCAAAGTGGCTATATATCTACTTTGATCACCAACATCTTCTAAATGAGTCCAATCGGTATTTGCCAATTCTCTCCAAACAAACTCACATTCAACATCAATCTTGGAAACCAATAAATTGATACTCTTGTTGATCAATCTCAAAAAGGAGTCCTTAGCTGCACTAAGGTCGATTGATTCTTTTAACTCTTCATCGATTGTTTCAATAAGTTTGTCTTCTAGTTGAGTAATTGTGGTTGAGCAATAATCAGCAGTGTTTAATATCAATGTGGTATATAAGATACCTTCATCATCAGTAATCTCTGTTGGTAAAGTTGGGCTTAAAATCTTTTTGGCGTATTCAATAGCCCATTTGGAGAATAATTTGGACAAATCAAGCAGCGGGACACTTGTCGATAAATTGGCACATTGTGTTAATAAGTGACGATATGCTCTGAATAAATCCGCTGATGAAAGAATCACATTAGCCTCTTGTCGATTATCGTTCTCCGGTAATTTTGGAGCGGATAAGAATTCTAAGAACTTGTTGCTTAAGAATGTGTTTTGATGTTCAACCCAGATGTCCAGGAAAGGTTCAAAAGCTGATGCAATGCTGAAGTTGAATTTTTTATCTAAAATTGGCAAAGACAAGTCACTAGTGGACAATTGGTCAGATTTAGATGCTTCATTTGCTAAGTAGCGGAAATGATTTATCAAGTATTTTTCAAAGTCTAGTGTTTCCTCTAGTGACGTCAACAACAATCCAACATTGGTGTTCTTACCTGATCGGGATAAAAGCTGCTTAATACTAGCCCTAGTATGTTCACAAAACTTTAATGTTACTTCGTATTCGACTTCCCAGCTTTCAGGGAAATATCTTCTGTAATTCTGTTCATAATTCTTTAATACCTTTTTGAAAAAGATATATCTCCTGTTTAAATTCTCTAAAGAGCCAGCTTCATCGGAACTTGCAAAGATATTCTTGATTTCCCTCAATTGTTGATTACAAAACCATGTCACTAGTCTATCATGGTGATCTTGGCCCAATAAGTCTAATGCCTCACATGCACTTCTCAACTGTGTATCACTTATTGGGTTCTTGCGGTTCAATGTTTGTTCAAAGTCCAAAAATATCTGATCTGTTAGGACAATCTTCAGTCTATCAACTTTTCTTGTTAATTCAGCAACGCTGTCAATACTCTTATAAGTTTTGAAATGATTTATCAATTCAGCAACGGCATCCAATAGGTTTATAGCTTCAGAGTACCTCTTTTCTTCAACTAAGATCTCAAGTTGCTGATATGCATTAATAAGCATTTGAAGTCTCTTCAGTACAGTCATACTCAGCACAAGTTTTTTTTTAGCCTCGTCTAATCTTTGGATGGAAGATGTCATTCCCGTTATAACATTTTGTGTATTCGAACTCAACTCTTTGTTGGTGTTGATTTCTTGAATAATCTCCGACAGCGTTCCTTTAGCATCCTGGGCATTAAACTGTGGGCCTTCTTTCAAATAGAGCTGATATTCTTCGTTATTCCTCTGGATGTCTTCATCAATGGACAATTTATACGTATTGATGTAGTTCAAAAGTGAGGGTAAACTTGTGAGACTGTCCCTCGAACTCAACAATTTCTGAAGATCCGGGAGTGGCTCATAGTGTTCAGAGTCGATGTCCCTCATTTGAAAACACCAACTTCTTCTCAATGGCTTTGGATCAATGTATTCTGTGTGTTGTTTACTTGTCTTGGTGGTAGGTACCAGCGTATACTAATTAGCATCACTCACTCACTACGTTATACCGGATCCCCTCGGTTCAATTTGCCGCGATGGAGAATCGCGCTTTATTACACAGTAGTTTAACGAGCTACGCGAAATTTTTGTTTGACAAACATCAGAAAAAATCAATGAACATAAAGAATTGCAGTTATAATTGAAGAAATCAGCAGCTTTCTGGGGTCCACAAGCTTCCATTCATATACAAATAATAATCATTCAGTATGTCATTACGTTTACCTCAGGCACCAAATGCCGGTCTATTCAAACAGGGCTATTCATCCACCAGTAATGCTGATGGTGCTGTCCAAAGAAACATCGAAGCTTGTAGAGAAATATCAAAGATGGTTTTAACTTCAATTGGTCCATGTGGTCGAAATAAAATCATCGTTAATCATTTGCAGAAAGTCTTCATCACCAACGATGCTGCTACCATGCTTAACGAGCTTGATGTTGTCCACCCAGCTGTCAAATTATTAGTTATGGCCTCTCAACAACAAGAATTAGAAATGGGTGATGGTACCAACTTTGTTCTAGTGTTAGCTGGTGAATTATTGAACGTTTCAGAGAAATTAATCACCTTGGGTCTAAAGCCAACTGAAATCATCCAAGGTTATCAATTAGCTAGTAAGTTTGCACTTGAAGAATTGGAGAAATTATCAGTCGAAAAAGTTGAGGATCTGTTAAACATAGACGAATTGAAAAAAGCTATTAAACCAATTGTCGCATCAAAGCAGTATGGTTCCGAGGACTTCATCTCAGAATTAGTCAGTGAAGCTGTAATGAATGTCTTACCACCAAAGAACCCAAAGAACTTCAGTGTTGACAGCGTCAGAGTTGTGAAAATTATGGGTAGCAGTTTAGAAAACAGTCATGTCATCAAAGGTATGGTCTTCCCAAGAGAGCCTGAAGGTCGTGTTAAAAACCTAAAGGAAAAATCAAAAGTTGTTGTTTTCACTTGTCCATTTGACATAACACAGACGGAGACTAAAGGGACTGTTTTATTACATAATGCCAAAGAAATGCTTGATTTCTCTAAAGGTGAAGAGGCACAAGTTGATCAAATTGTTAAAGAAATCTATGATTCAGGTGTCCGTGTCGTTGTTGCTGGTTCCGGTGTTGGTGAACTTGCTCAACATTACTTAGATCGTTATGGTATCCTAACATTGAAAGTCCCAAGTAAATTTGACTTGAGAAGAATATCCAGAGTCTGTGGTGCTACTCCATTACCAAGGTTAGGCGCACCAACTCCAGAAGAAGCTGGGTATGTCGATATCATTGAAACTAAAGAAATAGGTGGTGACAGAGTTACCATCTTTAGACAAGAAAACGATGTTACTAAAACCTCGACAATTGTTATTAGAGGTGCCACCAAGAACAACTTAGATGACATCGAAAGAGCCATAGATGATGGTGTTAGTGCAGTTAAAGCCTTGACCAAAGATGGTAGATTGCTACCAGGGGCCGGTGCCACCGAAGCTGAACTAGTACACAGAATCACCCAATACGGTGAAAAGACTCCAGGTCTTTTACAACTAGCCATCAAACAGTACGCCAATGCCTTTGAAGTCATCCCAAGAGTCTTAGCAGAAACATCTGGTCTGGACCCAACTGAAGTCTTGCCTAAATTATATTCTAAACACAGTAAAGAAAATGGTTTGAAATTTGGTATAGATATTGACTCAGGTTCATCCAATGACGTTAAAGATATTACCGAAGAAGGTATTTATGATTCATTATCTTCAAAAAAATTTGGTATTGCTGCGGCCACTGAAGCTGCCACTACTGTTTTATCTGTTGATCAAATTATCATGGCCAAGAGAGCTGGTGGTCCACAGGTTCCAAAACAGCCAAGACCTGGTAACTGGGATCAAGAAGATTAAATGTTATAACCGTCTTCAAACATACCTCTTAATTACTAAGATATAAAAATGTAGCTCTCCATTATGCGGTGTCCCCTACCATCTCATCTCGCCGGGTAAGAGTTTTCGCTCTATTAAATTTTTTTATAGCCTGCAGACACATAAAAGATCAATAGATGTCGCTTTAAGCACCCAACACACTTCAAGGAGTAAAAGATGGGTAAAGTTAGGGGCAGAAGAGCTCAGGAAAAGAGCAAGAAAGAAGAGCTACAAATTTATGACGAAAGTCCATCCCATAATAACGAAGCACAACATGCATCTCAAGCAAAAGATCCAAACACTTTCTTTGGTTTAGTTGATTCAACTGAGTTGGAATATTTTAAACAAGCTGAGTCCACGTTGAATGCAAACGCCTTTGAGAATGAAGAAGATAGAGCGGGATTTGTCACCAGTGTGCTAGAGGAAAGTAAAGGTAAAGAATTGAAGCTGGTCACTAATCAGATCTGTTCCAAATTAGTTGAACGATTAATACTAAGTGCCAGTGATGAACAACTTAAACAGATCTTTAAAGCATTCAATGGCCATTTCGTTTCATTGATCCATCATAAATATTCATCGCATTGTGTTGAAACCTTATTAGTGAGGTCAGCTGCTCTTATCGAAAAAGAGTTATTGAATCCATTCCCAACAACTGACACTGAGGAAGAATTCGTTTCTATTGAAAACTTGTTCTTGTTCTTCTTGAATGAAATTAGACCATATTTGATTGAAATGATTGAACATCAGTACTCTTCTCATACTTTGAGATTGATTATTTTAATTATTGCTGGTAAAGAGCTTCCATCGACAACTAAAGCAAATTCAGCCCTGCGTTCCAAGAAATCTAAAATTGCCAGAAAGATGATCGAGATCAAAGATAACGAAGATTTCAACAGAGCTTACCAAGTCCCAACTTCCTTCAAAGATGAATTGAAACAATTGCTAGATAGTATTAGAAGCAAGTTAGAGACTAGAAAGGCCAGAGAGATTGCAATTCACAAGATTGGCTCTCCCGTTTTACAACTACTGATTCAAGTTGAAGGTATTGTTGATAGAGAACGTCAAATATGGCACTTGGTCTTCCTAAAAGACGACGCTGATAAGGATCCACAGGAAGAATCATTTGTCGAATATCTATTGTCAGACCCTGTTGGTTCTCATTTCCTTGAAAATGTCATTAAGGATCAAAGATTGAAGTATGTTGAAAGATTATATCGTCTATACATGAGTGACCGGGTATTGAAGCTTGCTAAGAGAGATACCACTGGTTCATACGTTATTCAACAGCTATTAAAGAAACTTAAACAAAACGATGTCAGACAAATGCTTAATCAATTGATTCCTGAAATGAGTATCCTAATGAATAGTAATTTGGAAATGGGCCAATCGATCATCGATGCATCAATTTTGCACAAGGATTACAAAAGAAAAGAAATCATTGAAGAACTGGCCAACAAGTATGCCCCAAATGATTCAGAATCTAACATCTTAGAATCAATTTTGCAACTATCAACATCTACACTCGGTAATACTAGAGATGATTGGCCAACTGCGGAAGAAAGAAGAAGATCGTTATTCTTGGAGAAACTATTTGAGTATGACATAAAATTTCTAACCTTGACTCTAGAAAACTTATTAGAATTACCAAAGGAAAGATTAATTCAGATGTGCTTTCATGGCGTCTTCTCTCATGTTGTTGAGCACGTCTTAGTTCCAGAACTTGATCCCATCCTTAGAAGAAGATTGCTGAACCAATTCGATGGTGAGATTGTTGCACTGTCTTGTAACGCTTATGGTTCACATATTGTCGACAAGCTATGGGACTTCACATTGAAATTGAACATGTACAAAGAAAGAATCGCTAAGGAATTAGTTTCAGAGAAAGAAAAAGTAAAAGAAAGTACTTACGGTAGACAAGTTTGGAAGAATTGGAAGATGGAAACTTATATGAGAAAGAACTATGATTGGAAATACGCCATTAAACAAGAAGAATTCGAAAAGTTCCCATCGCCAGCTTCAACTGAAGAAAAGAATAAAGATTCACACAAAAGAAAGGCTGAAGCTAATGATACTGTTCAGAAGAAACAAAAAGTTAGAGGTCGTAACCGTTAGGAGAGTTTGTATCAATAGACTTATATTATATAGCATTATCAATTATACAATGTAATTGTGGAAACAAATCTCGTAGAGAAAACTTACATAACCCATCCAGCTCGGTCACTTGGATTCAAGTTCATCTTTTGGGTTAGCAATAGTAGATATCCGTAATTTGAGGTGATCCTGACACACTTTAATGTGAAGTTAATGTAATACATGAAAGATCAGTTGCACCACAATCACACTGAATTAGTTAATTATTCAGATACCAAGAGATATACTGATCATGAACTAAATCGATAATTTGATAGCTCCGAATTTCATAGTTAAAGTCATGTATTTGATGTAAACTAAAGCAAGAGTGATCAATTAACAGTCTCTTCTTTCGGGGATCTCGATGACTTCAAGTGTCCCAGAACGCTCTTTTCAAAGACACAGTTAATTACCAGGCGTCAATTCCCCTTCTGACTTTTAAACCGATAAATCTAGCAACTGAGTCAAAAGCCTCAACTAAGTCCTCTTTAGAGTAACTGGCAGCACTAACTTTCAGATCAGGATTTTCTGGTTTGTCAGTCTTACCTTCAACGTAATCTTCGAATTGGGCTCTTTCTTCAGCGGTTGGTGGCAATAGTTCGTAGAATCTGGCTAATTTAACCAAAGTTTCATCATCAATCTTCTTGAAAGCGTCAATGCTGGTTGGGAATAATTCTAAAGGTGGTTCCTCACCGTCATGGTTCAAGACTAAAGCTAAATCTTCCTCTTCTTTCTTCTGTGAGTTGACTAATCTTCTAATGGATCTTTCTTCTAAGATCTCTAATTGACCCTGTAATTCACCAACTAATTGCACTAAGTCTTCATTTGTTGCAAAATCTGTTGACTCTAAGTTTGAAACCCTCTTTGCTGACTTCCCTTTACCAGTTAATGAAGTTGGATCGAAATCATCAACTCTTTTCTTTTGAGCATCTACTTGCAATGATAAGACTTGTTGACCAGTCTTTTGTAGCAAATCTTGTTGTTTCTTGACAATTAGAGATAATTCTTCAACTTGTTTGGTTAATTGTTCAACGGTTGACATTATGTATTGTGTTTCAGGGTAATTGAGTAGTAATCTGATATCAGCAACTTACTGTTTCTTCTTCAAATCAGGTTTAGAATTCCAGGAGTTTCCCCCCGTTTTAGCAATACAGAGAGTTATTTACGTGTAAAATTCAAAAAAAAATCGCGGAATGGCATAATGGCTGCTGATGTGTCCAGAGACATAGTTATATTACTTTATTTAAACAAGTCATACGAAGCCCACTCTTCCTCTGATGCTTCGAAGACCACCTTGAATGAGTGACCGACTTGCTCATGGACATCTGTTGCTTGAAGGGCCCTCCCGTGTTTCTTGAAGGCCTCACGAGCTGCAAATCTCGTAACAACAGACCCTCCGAAACCCGCAAGTAAGAATAACGAATCATCGTCGAGTTCATGAGGATGATCCCATAGTTGAGTCTTATAGGCTTCACTCCATGCAACAAGTGTAGCAATTGTACCAGTAAGGGTATCCCCTTGACCTCCAGCTCTTCTGTTGGAACCCTGAATATCACTCTTTACAACATGCTTCCCTTTGACAATGAGATCCGTAGCCCCTTTTCTGAAAATTGTAGCATTTCCAAGAGCTTCTGAAGCTTTGATTGCTTCCTCCTCTTCCTGTTGGTGACCACTAGTATCGATCTCTAATGCATCAGCCAGTCTTTTGAACTCAACGACGTTTGGTGTCAAAATAGCCTTATCGTAACCTTTAATCAATTCTGGGTTCTGTGAAACTAAAAATAAGGCATCAGCATCAATGACAATTGGTATCTTCTTTTCTCTAAGATACTTGATTACATGCTCTAATGTCTTTAGCATCAAAGAATCACGTCCCAGGCCTGGGCCAACAATAGCAACATGGATTCTTGATAGCAATGCCTTGACTTTTGGAAGCACCTTCTCTTCAATAAATTGGTCATTGTCACCTTGGTATGATTCTGGTACGTTATTAGCCTCATAAAGATATGGATGGACCATTAAGTTTGGAGAATATGATTTGATTACTGTTGCTGCATTCTTTTCACAGATGATATGTGATAAGTCTGCACCAAAGACTGCTGCTGCATGTGCTGAGAAATAAGGGGCACCCGTGTAACTGTTCTCAGTCAGCATTGTTCATTATTACAATTCTAAGAAGAATTACTTACTCTTCACACCCTCCAAACACGACGATTCTACCAGCTAAGCTTATGTTAATATATGGGACTTATCATATTGAATGATGCCAGCACATACCTTGACCTTTATGAAATGATGGTGAGAGTGGGGGAATTAGCTTTCTTGCTATTTTGACAAGCTCCTTTGTGGTTTTTCCCGTCAATTGGCTCATTTCCAGCTTAATGTCACAATTTCAAGATATAAGGATACGAAATAATTAACAAACATGAATACAATCTCATGATGAATATCATTATGCAGGAACTGATCCTGGGGTGTTCTTAACTTTTAATATGTCCGGTCTTGTCATGTGACCTTCCAGGTGAAGCCACCGGATATTACCCAAAACAGGCACTCAAAAGCTATTTAATGCAGCCACAGTGGTGTAAAAACTGTTTCGAGAGCTCTCCGGATTTGCAATTGCTCCTTATAAAAATAATCTCTCTCTTTTCTCACCATTACTAATTAATTAAGCATCCCCTTAATTCAATCAATTGAAGAATAAAATGTCTTTCCTATCTAGATTCACTCATCACAGAAACTTCTGGGTCCCAGTCACTGTCGGTTCAATTGCTGTCGCTGCCTCTTTATACTACACCACTGTTGCTAAAGGTTATGCTACAAACGAGACCAAAGCTACTTTCAAAGGTGATGATCAATGGACCGATTTGAAACTAATCAAGTTTGAAGATGTTTCTCCAGATTCAAGAAAATTCGTCTTTGCTCTACCAGAAAAGGATCAAGTCTCTGGTTTAATCACTGCTTCTTTATTATTGGCCAAATATGTCACCCCAAAAGGTAGCAACGTTATAAGACCATACACTCCAATCTCAGACAATGAAGAAAAAGGTATAATTGAATTCGTAATCAAGAGATATCCAACTGGTAAATTTGGTAACCACCTATGGAGTTTGAAAGAAAATGACACCGTTTCATTCAAAGGCCCAATCATAAAATGGAAGTGGACTGCCAACCAATTTGAAAACGTCACTTTAATTGGTGGTGGTTCCGGTATTACCCCATTATACCAATTGTTACACCAAATCACTAAAGACCCAGCTGAAAAGACTAAAGTTCACTTAATCTACGGATCAAAGACCGCTGATGATATCTTGCTAAGAAAAGAACTTGATGATATCAGTGCCAAATACTCCGACCGTGTTAAGGTTACTTACTTCTTAGACAAGGCTGATGACAAAGTCAAGAAAGCTCAAGTCGGTTACATTACCAAAGACTGGTTAAAGGAGAACATTCCACATCCAGATGCTTCCCACCAAGTCTTCGTCTGTGGTCCTTCACCATTATACGAAGCCGTCTCAGGTAACAAGAAATCACCAACTGATCAAGGTGAATTAACTGGTGCCTTGAAAGAATTAGGTTTCACCAAAGAAAACGTGTTCAAATTTTAAGATCAAATCATTAGAGAAGAAAGACTATATAAATACATACTTTAACCTATCAGTATCAAAGTTTGTAAGTTTCTAGAACTCAGGTGAAATATTACGTTGTCATTCACGGCGAAGTTGTCAAGATTGTGGTCTGATTGATCATGAGAGTTTAATTTGCTGTTCCTATCCGGGGTAAATCCGTAACTCCGCAATGATAAGCTTGAGCTCAATTATGTGACACAGTTAAACATGTTGTCTGAATTGATATAGCCATTCATTTCTTCCTTCTATACAGAGGTATATAAATAGGGTGTAATTTTTTTAACAACGTGTTCATCAATGACTTATTTGGTAACTTACAGATTACGACTAATATTACAGCGCCAATGTTTACGAGTGGTTCGTTCTTTGGAGCACCAATGTTGTTTCAAGTTTCCTTTTTCATGAGAAGCTCACTCCTGAGAAGATTAGCTGTTTCCTCACTTATTACTGGAACTCTTTATGCTAGTACATCAACTACTGTCAGAAATGATACTGATCCAATAGTGACATCGTGGACAGAAGGAACAGATAAAGCCTTTGGATCTGGTAACCCATTCAAATGGACAAAGCTCAAGCTTTTAAAATATGAAGACGTTGCCCCAGATGCAAGAAAGTTTACTTTTGCTTTACCTGATGAGCATCAAGTTGTTGGTTTCCAACCATGCTCGATGATGTTAGCCAATCTCCCTTCTTCAAGTTGGTTCAAGCCGTTGATAAGACCATATACCCCAATTTCAAGTGCTGATCAAAAAGGTGAAGTTCAGTTTTTGATCAAAAAGGTGCCAAATGGTCAATTTACGACACCCTTGTACAACTTGAAAGTGAATGATACTGTATCATTCTCCGGTCCTATTAAGAGATTCGATGTTAAGCCTAACCAATTCACTATTATTACTTTAATTGGCGGTGGTTCTGGAATCACTCCACTTTACCAGTTACTTCGTCATGTCTCAGATCATCCCTATGAGCACACAAAAGTCCATTTAATTTATGGGAACAAGACATCCAAAGATATTTTGTTGAAGAAAGAATTAGACCTCCTTACGCAGAAATACCCAGATAGAATCAAGGTCAGTTATTTCATTGATCAAGATGATGGCAGTGATATCAAAGATTTACAAAAGGGTTATATCACTAAAGAATGGCTTGCAAGTAACATTGAAGCTCCAAGTCCTTTCCACAAAGTGTTTATTTGTGGACCACCTGCCCTGTATAAATCTGTTTGTGGTAAGCCTGGTTCTGCGTTCTTCCAAGGAAAACTAGGTGGTGCTTTGAAAGAATTGGGCTTTACAAAAGATCAAGTGTTTAAATTTTAATTCTTAGGTCTCTTTCTTATCAGTCAGTCATTCATATAGTATGTTTTTGAACTAAATATTATCATAGTTCACTTTGATTTGTAGCATGGTAGTATCTAAAAAGCTCATCGCATTACACTGTGTGGTTTGGACTAATTACAAAAAATGCATAATCTCTTGAAATTGAAACTTTGGCACATAATCAGCCAATTATAATTAGATTTTATCTTTGTTCAGCATGTTATTCTTTAGAGCATTCTACCCGCCAAACTTGATCATGTATACACTGTAACGGTTTCATGACATAATCATCAAGTTATGCATAGTTTCCCCAACAACACAAAGTGGTGAAAAAAACTTGTTAGTCCGATTTGTTTTTAAACTCATCTTACAAAGATTAAAAAAGACTAATGTCAAAGACAGTTCGAATTGCCATTGCTGGTTGTTGTCACGGTGAACTTCATAAGATTTACTCACTCATAACATCTCGTCCCAAGAAAGAATGGCCCCAACTTCTGATAATATGTGGTGACTTCCAATCGCTTCGTAGTGAAGCTGACTTTGATTCCATTTCAGTACCTGATAAATACAAAAAATTGGGTGACTTTAAAGACTTCTACAAAGGAGTAGCAAGGGCCCCCGTGCTCACCATCTTCGCCTCGGGAAATCATGAAGCATCAAACTATCTTCATGAATTACAATTAGGTGGTTGGGTTGCTCCCAATATCTACTTCATGGGTTACTCAAATGTATTATGGTGTAAAGGATTAAGAATTGCCGGATGGTCAGGTATTTATAATGATATGGACTTCTATAAGCCGCACTTTGAGAAACTTCCACTGGATCGTAAAAGCAAGAGATCTATATATCATACCCGTTTTGAAGATTTCGTAAAGCTGAGTTTGATCAAGGATAGGAATGTCAATATATTTATAAGTCATGATTGGCCTGAAGGTATTGTCCATAGTGGCGATTTGAATAGCTTATTAAAAAAAAAACCTTTCTTTAAGAGTGACATATCAAAGGGTGAACTGGGATCCCCTGCTGGTCGTGAACTTTTAAGGATATTGAAACCACAATGGTGGTTCAGTGCTCACCTACACGTCAAATTCAGTGCCATTGTCACACATGATTCTCCACCGGCTAAAAGGTCATCAAGTACTAATGGGAAAGATGTTGTGAAGAAGTTGAAAGTCAACGAAGAGGAAATAGACCTGGAACTTGACGATCAAGAGGAATCAGATCCAACCCTTGCTTCAAAGAATAATGATGAGATTTCCCTTGATCTCGATGACCGCAAAAAGGATGAGGCTGACCTATACATCGATGATACAAACAAGGATGAGATTACATTAGACCTTGATGTCATTAATGATGATGAGATTAAACTAGATTTGGAAGAAACTGCTAATGCTGATAACCATAAAGAACTGGCAAGGGGTTTCCCAGAGACTAATTTTCTAGCATTGGACAAACCACTACCGAGACGAGATTTCCTAGACTTCATCGACATTCCAATAACTAATCAAGATCATCCCTCTAATAAAACGAATCAATTATACTACGATGAAGAATTCTTAAAGATTAGGAAATGGTTTGATACGAGTTTCAAAATGACTGAGTCCTATCAAACGCTGAAGCTTGAAAATGTTGATTCCTCACTCAGTGAGCAGTTCAGCAAGGATATTGAATCCATCGAATTATTAAGTGATAATTTTGAACTCAGCCAAACTTTTGAAGCTATAAAGGAGAATCCAGCAGCTCAGACTCAACAGCTTTTAGAAAAATATGGGCTATAATAAAAAAAAAAAACTACAACCTGCTCATATTAATCGTAATATATATATAATAATTATTATCGCCTTTTCAAACCAAAATAAAAAGATAGACAATATAAATCACAAGGTCACGTTGTGAATCATTTGGTTGTTGAATATGTATGGGTTGAGACCTTACCACAGTGTGATAGAAACAATTGTTGTTTGAATTGAACTTTTTTGGGATGCTTTTATGTGAAATGCTGAACTGTATATATAAACCATGACCTTTGAGTTTCATAATGTGGTGAGATACATTATTTAGTAGGATCTGATGGCTGGTGGAACTGTTTTACATTCATTTTCATCCAAAGTCTTGAAGATGACAGGTCTGTAGTTCAAATCAACCTTGTCACCTGAGTTCTTTTGCCATGACAAAGAGTGTTTCATCCAGTTGACATCATCTCTGTTTGGATAATCTTCTCTGGCATGAGCACCTCTTGATTCGGTTCTAACAACAGCAGATTCAGCAGTTTGGACGGCACAAGTCAACAAGTTCTGTAATTCTAAAGTTTCAACTAAATCAGAGTTCCAGATCATTGATCTATCAGTAGTACCAACTTTTTCAAATGATTTGTCAACCTTGTTGATTTCTCTGACACCATCTTCTAGAGAAGATTGAGTTCTGAAAACAGAAACATCTTTCTGCATGGTCTTTTGCATGTTCAATCTAATTTCAGCAGTTGATAATTCACCAGTAGCGTTTCTCAATTTGTCCAAATTAGCAATTGATTCTTTACCAAGATCGGCTGGAAGTGGTTTATGTGGTAAACCTGGTTTCAATGTTTCAGCGATAGTTAGGGCAACAGCTCTACCAAAAACAACAAGATCTAGTAAGGAGTTAGCACCTAATCTGTTAGCACCATGAACGGAAACACAAGCGGCTTCACCAGCAGCTAATAAACCTGGAACAACTTTATCGTTACCTTCAGCATCTATGGTTAAAGCTTCACCAGTCCATTTTGTTGGGATACCACCCATGTTGTAATGAACAGTTGGGATAATTGGGATTGGCTCTTTGGTAACATCAACACCAGCGAAAATAGCAGCAGTCTCAGAAATACCAGGTAATCTTTCCTTCAAGACTGGGGCTGGGATATGAGATAACTGTAAGAAAATGTGATCTTTTTCTGGACCAACACCTCTACCAGCTCTGATTTCCATAGTAATGGCTCTTGAAACAACATCTCTGGAAGCTAAATCTTTGGCGTGTGGGGCATATCTTTCCATGAAACGTTCACCTTCAGAGTTAATCAAATAACCACCTTCACCACGGGCACCTTCAGTGATCAAACAACCAGAACCGTAGATACCAGATGGATGGAATTGAATAAATTCTAAATCTTGTAGCGGTAAACCAGCTCTGGCAACCATAGCGTAACCATCACCTGTACATGTGTGGGCAGAGGTACATGAAAAGTAAGCTCTACCAAAACCACCAGTGGCGATAACAGTTTTGTGGGCTCTGAATCTATGTAGAGTACCGTCTTCTTGGTTGTAAGCAATAACACCAACACATTCACCGTTATCCATTAATAAATCAAGGGCAAAGTATTCAATAAAGAAATGAGTGTTGTGTCTTAAAGCTTGACCGTATAAGGAATGTAGTAAAGCATGACCAGTTCTATCAGCGACAGCACAGGTTCTGTAAGCTTGACCACCTTTACCGTATTCTTTGGATTGACCACCAAAGGCTCTTTGGTAGATTCTACCTTCTTCAGTTCTTGAGAATGGGACACCGTAATGTTCTAATTCAATAATTGATTGAGGAGCTTCTCTAGTCATATAATGAATAGCATCTTGATCACCTAACCAATCTGAACCTTTAACGGTATCATACATGTGCCAATGCCAGTCATCTTTGTGCATGTTACCTAAAGCAGCATTGATACCACCTTGAGCAGCAACAGTGTGCGATCTAGTTGGGAATAATTTTGAGATACAAGCAGTTTTGTAACCAGCATTAGCCAAACCGAAAGCAGCTCTTAAACCAGCACCACCTGCACCGATAACTAAACAATCGTATTCGTGGTCAATGATGTGATAGTTGTCAGCAACACCTTTGGCGGCATTTTCACCAGTAATGTCGTCGTTAACAGCGAAAGCATGTTTGGCAACAGCTGATGTAGAGAACTTTGAAACCTGAGCTCTTCTTGAAGCGTTTAGAAGGCTTCTTGAGGATTGACGTAGGGAAAGCATTGTGATATATATATAACTTTTCTGTTACTATCCAACAAAATGCGATTTACTCTTGATAGAAGGACCTGAAAAACAATCAATCAACGACTAAAAGACAGAATCAATTGACGAATAAAGGGATATCAGAGCCGGAACACAAGGAAAGCACACACAGCTAGTTTGAACAAGGCAAAACTTTTGATTCAAAAGTATGAATTTTTAGGAAAAACTTTTTTCCATTTCACTTCTCCAGAATTAACGAAACCATCATAAAAGCGCGAAGGATGGAAGCTTTTCGCGATCCCGAGCTAAGAAACTCGGGTCCTTTGCGGTAGCCCGGAGCCAATCAAATTGCAGGAATTAATAAAGGGAGATGACCTTTATAGTAGTTAATTGCTACAGCAACCAGAGATACTCCTGGGATTGAATGACTTGCATGAAGGAAAATTAGGAAAAGCTCCGGGATTGTGACTTTTTACATAAGCCTTTCCTGTCAATGTTCTAGACAAAATAGGGTGCATTAGCGTATGAGTAGCTACCAGTATTCGCTGTGTGAGGTAGAAACAAGATGAAGAGAGTAAAAGTTTAAATCAATATTATCCTTCTGTATTTCAGAGTCATCTCTGAACTTGGTTTAAACCGTTGGACTTGGATTTCTCACTGTCCACTAAACCCCATTGGCAATTGAAGTTTGACACGATGAACCTCCTTATGTCTACCACTTTGTTAATTCATCACTTTCTAACATCAATTCTTCCATTATTTAGTTCTTGGTCCAGTTTTGTACTGATGTCATCCCACAATATATCCATTAGCTGAGAAGCTGCTAAGGCTGACCTTTGATGAAATATGATCTAGATGTTAACCATTTAACGATCGACTCCTAAGCCAAGAGGAAATTTTGGCGCGGGATATCTTCACATCTCACACCTGTACACCACGACACATTCAAAGAAAAATTTCTTCATTATAGAAAGCGTCAGAATAAATGATGAAATCAAAAAGGGCCTTATCATAATTCTTGATAATGTTTGTTCTTTCAAGGCTATCAGATCTAATACGAATTCCACCAGACCAATTCAACAAAAAGGCGAGAAAGTCACTAATATCGGAGCTTAACAAGAAATATGCCAATAAAATTATCAACAACTTGGGCCTTGTTATCGCCGTTTGGGATTTGATCAAAGTAGACGATGGTCTATTAAAACCCGGTGATGGTGCCAGTTTCATCAAATGTATTGTCAGAGTTGTTGTCTTTAGACCATTTATTGGTGAAAT
Source organism: Taiozyma yuanshanica (assembly GCA_030569295.1). Lineage (NCBI taxonomy): Eukaryota > Fungi > Ascomycota > Saccharomycetes > Phaffomycetales > Wickerhamomycetaceae > Taiozyma > Taiozyma yuanshanica. The sequence goes on from JAJMKP010000007.1 coordinate 190,752, forward strand.
CTTGACTGGCTGGATAGAGAAATGTACACCAGAAGGTTTGAAAATCAAGATGGAATTCTTTAACGATATTTTCATACCGAAAAACTTATTGTTCGAAGGTAGTGAATACTCTATAAATGATAATGCATGGATCTGGGATGCCGATGGTACCAAACTGTACCTCGATGTCAACGAGAAAATAAGGTTTAGGGTTGAAGAGGAGATTTTTGTTAATGTTAAACCAAAGGGCCCAAATATTGAAGATACTCAAAGAACTAATGATGATGAAAATAATGATGATGAAAACAAACAACCAAGTTACGTAATCCTAGGTGGCTGTCAAACTGATGGTATGGGTTGTGTCAGTTGGTGGGATTAATAGAGATGAATAACCGTATTATCTGGCTTCTACCATTCTTTTTAACATGATCATCTTTGCATTGATAGAAAATTATCCTGTAATATACACGTAACCCTGGCTCACACGAACGCCTAATTATATTGCATATAACGACTTGTAGAACTGAATTTCAAGTTGCCTTTAATGACTTTTTCAACAGCTTTTAAGAAATCCTTCTCAGTTGCAACTTTTCTTCTTTCTCTAATTGCAAACATACCAGCTTCTGTACAAACTGATCTTAGTTCAGCACCAGTTGAATTTGGACATAATCTAGAAATCAATTCCCATCTGATATCTCTTTCCACTGACATGGCCTTTGAGTGAATTCTGAAAATATTGGCACGACCTTCTAGATCAGGCAATGAAAATTCCACTTTTCTATCGATTCTTCCTGGTCTTAATAATGCTGGGTCCAATGTGTTTGGTCTATTAGTAGCGAACATAACTTTGATGTTACCCCTTGGGTCAAACCCATCCAACTGTGTGATCAATTCTAACATGGTACGTTGAACTTCATTATCTCCACCAGCACCATCGTCAACTCTCGCCCCACCAATAGCATCAACTTCATCAAAGAAAATAATACAAGCTTTCTTGGTTCTAGCCATTTCAAATAACTCTCTAACCATACGAGCACCTTCACCAACGTATTTCTGCACTAGTTCAGAACCAATAACTCTAATAAATGTGGCATCTGTTCTATTAGCAACGGCTCTTGCACATAAAGTCTTACCAGTACCTGGAGGACCATATAGCAAGATACCCTTTGGGGGATCTATACCTAATTTAACAAATCTTTCAGGTGATAGTAACGGTAATTCAACGACTTCCCTTAGTTTTTCGATCTGTTCTTTGCAACCACCAACATCACTATACGTCACATCTGGTTTCTCTTCAACCGTCATCATAGTGACGGATGGATCAATCTTTGGCGGTAACGGTAATTGGATCTCATATTTGGTACGGTCAACACCAACTCTCATAGCCTCTTCAATATCAGTTGGTGAAACCTTCTCACCTAATGCAACAACGAATTTGGCAATTTGTTTTATATTAATGACGTATTTTGATTTATCTTCACCTTCATCACTCTTAATAATCTTAGTACATCTTGCCACTTGTAATGGCTGTTCTTCTTCCATACGTTGTTTATCCACCATAACATCCCATAAATGTGGTGGTGCTAAACCTGTATTACTCTCTTTGACACCAATTTTTTCCTTTATCTTGAACTCCAGTTCTTTGATATCCTTCTCGACTTCTTTAATTTTCTTAGCATATGGAGCAACACCCTATCATAGTTAGTATCACAGTTTTTCACCCCAATTGAGTGGATATTTATGGAAATTCTTAAGTATCAAAAAGATACCGTAAGAATTGCCACCACCATCATAAATATACATACATAAGTTCTTAAAACTTGGATATCGCCTTCACTAAGAGGAACTATCTTCTCTTCTTGTTTGCTCTCATCCTCCACAGGGGCAACGTATTTGTCCCAATCCGCTTTTGGTGGCATTGTATTATACTTTAGTACTTTGATCTATGTTCAATCAAAAGAGGTCCTCTATTTTGTTTTTGTAATGCCCGCCAAAAATCAGCATTCTCGGTTGGGCCAGTAGGGATCATGTGAAAGTCACGTGAAAGGGCTTCATAATCAAGTCAACGATGATACTACTCCTTAGCTTGCGCAGCAATATTGCTCATCAACAGATGTACAGTAAGTAGTTTGGCTTTGACTATTCATATATGTTTTAGTTCCGAATGTAGTAAATACATATAATTAATCTAACTCTGGTTCATAATATTTAAAAATTTTGGCTGTGCTTCAAATGAAATTCACTCACAATTTTGATAGCTATTATAATAACCAATAAAAAATTAGAGATCAAAAATGCCGAAGCTTCCTGCGGTAAGTAGATGTAATTGTTACAATTAGCGATTAGTCGACGACCGCTTTCCAGGAAGGATATTTCAAGATATCTTAATTATGTCTAACTAGCTAGAGGTATTCTAGTTATACTTTAGATTAAACGTCCTAGATCATATTTCAGAGAATATTTACCTTCTTCGAAAATGTTAATCGGTATCTGTATCTCTCGGATCGTAGCGGTATTGAGCAGGATGATATAAAGCTGCAGCTAAATTGTGGTTAGCGATTAGAACAAAGAACTAGCAGTACTCTTAGTATAAAAGGTGGATGCTGCTCATTAGAAAAAAAATTTAGGAGAGTAGCAACTAGGAAACATTCATAGGGACTAAGTAGCAAGTGTGTATAACAAGAATTTTAAATTTGGAGCATCTTGAACTTGCATGCTCAAGAGTCATGCTGCAATTAGTTGACTACAACGTATAATTAAACTTATTGATGTTGATCCCCGATGATAAAAGGACTAATTTGAGAGTTCCATTTTAAAATGGGAAGTTCTGAGGAGATACATAGAGATATTACATTATGAATATTGAACATTCGGATTTTACGTACTATGGGTGCTTTGTATTCTTTGAATCTTTGGTCACCCATTCATCAATCACCAAGAGATGAGGATTGCTGGGTCTCTGTATATTCAATTATAGTTGGAAGAGATAATAAAATGGATGGCAGCTTGGATAGATTAAGATCACTAGTAGGTGCTTCGGACATCTTGGTAATGAAATTTCCAACTTCCGCATTTAGAATCTGTAATAAACTATTAATTTTAAAGTCGATAATTCTGCTTAATACACACATGTCGATCAAATACAGTTACTGAAAAAAGTGCAATATATGCTATTATATTTATATATTTTTGGATTCAGGTAACCCACTCACTGAACGTTTGGGCCGAAGTGTAAATCATCAGAGCCAGACCAAAGATAAAAACGGCAATATCAGCAGCTTTTTCAAAAGTCGTGGTTGCTAGACCTTTATAATGTAATAATGGAGGGAAGATGTAGATCAGAGGGATACACGCAAAGCTTCCAATAATGGCGACAAATTTGTCCAAATCACTAGCACCACCCCAAGCTATACCAGCAGTAAAGGCAACTAAAAAGACTCTAAAAGAGTTCTTCTGCCATTTGATCTTAGCATTATATTTACCTGACTTTCTCGTTAAACCATTTTCTAATATTCTGATTGCTGGGAACAATTGTAACGGAGTCGATAGTAAGATAGCGGTAGCATATAGGAATTGAGATGCGCTAACCATCGGACTGTCTTGGGGGAAATTTAACAAGATAACAGTTTCAGTCTTATCACCAAAGGCCAAATAAGCAATTGCACCAGCTGAAACAAAAGTTATTGTGGCAGCAACCATAACCCAAAACAATAACTTAGGAAACTTCGATGGCTTTTCCATGGATTCTTGAATTGGAATTAGCAAGCCAATACCTTCATAAGTGAAGATTGCGGTACCAATAAAGACTGACCAATCTTTGTTAAACGACTTAACTGGAGCAGTACCTTCAGAAGCAACCACAAATATACAATAGTAGTAGACGTAGATCAACCCCAGTAAAATGAACAGGTCTGCAACTAAAGCAGTGCCAGATAGTTTTGCAATTTTTCTTGTTAAAGATAACGGAATGAAAATGGCCAGCTGCAGAGCAATATAGAATTCTATACCGTAGTATCTGTTGGAAACGGAGATAAAAAAAGCTTGTAAATTAGTAGCAGTAAAGACAATATAGGCAGCGGCAAAACCAATTTGGGAGAGAACAATGGAAGCCAGAATGGAGTTTTTGATCCACTGACCATATAGGTGACCACCAATATCACCATAACTGTTAGAACCAACCTTCATTCTAGTGTTGATCAACAGCATGAAACAATAGTACGATAGAATGGAGAAAACCACTAATGCTGAAAGTGAAAAGACTAGCCCACCATTACGGAAACCTCTAGGTAGGAATAAAACACCGGTGCCAATAAACGCCTTTAGAAGAAGAAGAACTGCTTTAGTATTTGTAGCTTTGTGTTTTTCAGTATGTCTTTTAGGTGCACGACTTGGGATTAAAAGAGATTCTTCATCTTCGACAGCTTGCTCATCTTCAATTTCATCTTCATCGTCTCTTAGCTCTTCACCAGCGAAATGTCCATATAGTGTTAAGAATTCAATGAAATTCCTTGTGATGAAAGTTGGTGCTTGATCATCGCCTCGTCTTTGGTTGGCCTTTTGTATTAAGAAACTTCTTCTGAACCCTCCTGGAACACGAATATCATGAACTTGAAAATCTGCTTCGGCAACTGAACTATGAACAGAGCCGGAAAAAGATTGGGATCTTCTTCGCATTCTATGATCCTGTGAATGCTCTCTTTGCCAATTATACACCTCTCTACTGATATCACCACCTTGTAATTGCAAAGAGTCAAAATCTTCACCTATTCCAAAACGAGATGGCGATTTGAGTGAAGCTCGATCGGTCTCATTAACCAAATGACGACCAACGACTTCGACTGTAGATGGATCTGGATTTTTCACATCAACCTCATTTACAGCAATATTTGGCTTGCTAGGTGAGGCATTATTAGATGCTCGAATGTCAGGAGATGAAGAGTGAACTGGGAGTGTATCACTGCCTGGTTGCGGAATGCCAAATAAATTAGTCGCATGAGAGCTAGAGGGCTTTGGATAATGTACAGATGGGAAATCTTGCTTTTGGATGTCATTTGATAGTGGCCTCTGCAGAGCTTCCGATGCTGTACTTGATTTTGCTGCATCAATTAGTTGATCATTTGTTTTGTCTGCAAAACCACCTTCGATCTTCTTTAGGTTGGGTGCATTTTGTTCCAAGTCTTGGTTAAGACTGTGGTTGGTAAACACTGGGCCATTTCTTGTGAACTTCTTGGATGAGAAGTCACCCGTTTTGAAATTGTCCTCTATTTCATCAGTGCTCAGCTTCAATGAAGATGAAAACGATGCTTTGAATTTGGGAATATTCTGTTTGGAGTCTTTCTGGACTGACATGGTATATATGCAGATCTAACTGTAGATAATTCGACGTGAAAATGCGACTTATAACCCGTGAATATTGTGATTCAGTCCCAAGTTAGTTCGAAATGTTCGCGTTTGATGGTATGGCTTAAAAGAAGGAAGACACCACACAAGTTGGAGATGAATGAGGTGTAATAATGTGGCTTTGAGAGCGTATATTCTCTAGCTTAGTCTGGAGATGTTCTGATTTCAAGCAAATGAAACTCCCTAGGAAATCTGGCGTAATGATTAGCAGAATAACTAGCAATGGTACCTCGAACAAGGCCTAATTTTTCCAGCTATTACGTCAATGTTTGAGTATTCTTTTTTCTTAAAGTATGGGCTCAATTTTGTAGAACATTTTCGCGGTGCTTCAAACCAACATAAAAAAAATTTCAAAAAGTTTCGAATGCGATGAGCTTCGGTTCAAGCGATAAGCGATGTCTACGAGAAAGTGGGTGGATAAAAAGCGAGACAAGACTTACAAGGTTGTCTATAGATCACATGATGATCCTTTGTTCCATGATCAGGATGCTTCCGAGCATGTTTTGGTGGAAGTCGAACCTTCAAACAATAGAAAGATAAAGACAAAGGCACAATTAGAGGAAGAGTTAGGTGATGAAGTCAAGAAAGTCAGAGCCAATGAAGGTGAGGCTACACTATATGGTATCACTTTTGATGACTCCAAGTATGACTATATGAAGCATTTGAGACCAATCAGTAACAGCGAGGGTGGTGTTTTCATAGCAAAGAAAAGCGAGGCTAGCGTTACAGACAAGAATAAAGAAATTCAGTTCAGAGAAGCGGAGTTGCCTGCTGAAGCCATGCCTTCTACCCAGACCGTGAAGCGCACATATCAAGATCAACAAGATTTGCCTGATGAGATTGCAGGTTTCAAGCCAGACATGAACCCAGCTCTGAGAGAAGTTTTAGAAGCCTTGGAAGATGAAGCATATGTTGACGATGATGATGAAATTTTCGCTAATTTATTAGAGTCTGGTGAGCAGGTTGACGATGACGAATTCGAAGAACAGTTCGATGAATGGGATTTAGATAACTATGAAGATGAAATGGCTCAGTACGAAACACAAGATTTTGCTCAAGAGGGTGATCAAGGCTGGGAAGCAGGATTTAGACAATTCAAGGCTCAAAGCAAACACAAAAAGAACGACTGGGACTCAGACGACGAATTTGAAGATGAGGAAGAAGATTTTCTCCCAGATTTACCAACTTTCAAAGACGCACAATCTTCTTCCAAGAAAGGTTCCAAACGTAAGGAGCGTAGAAAGAAGGGAGCTATGACTGACACGACAAGTTTTTCTATGACAAGTTCTGCCTTATTCAGAAGTGAAGCCCTAACAGTGCTGGATGACAAGTTTGAAAAAGTCATGAAGGATTATGAAAGTAACGACGATGAAGAAGAAGAATATAAACCTTTCGACATGGAAACTGAAAGAGCAGATTTCGAAGATATGTTGGATGACTTCCTTGATAACTATGAAATTGAAGGTGGTAGAAGACTGGTAAAAAAGAACGAAGAGATAGATAAGTTAAAGAAAGCTGCTGATAGTGCTTCCAGAGGTAAATTAGCTCAAAGAAGGAATAAGGAGAAGAAAGAGGCATTACCAAGGGCTTTTGGTGACTTAAAGATATGATTGGGATACATTATTAATAAACGGGTTTGCATGGAAGAGTGCGTAGCTTGACATTACAGCAGTGATTATCCTTCAGTCGACATCATCATGAGTCTTTCAGTCCTTGAGGATAACAGTGCCCCAACCGATTAATCGATGAGATTACCCGGATTCGAAGGATTTGGTAGAAAAATTTGTAAATTTTTCTTGTATACCTACAAAGATGCCGTAAAGGTCAAATCAGAGAGTTAAACCAGTCAACAATGGCAAAGAAAACACTTGCAGAGCAAATAGCAGATCTCGCAAAGCCAGATGTCCAAGATTATGATATTGAGGATTCGGAAAGAGGTGTCTTTGATCATGAAGACAAATCAGAAGCGACTGATGAATCTGACGATGACGATGAGTTAAGAAATCAACATTATTTAAAAGTCGGTAAGAGTAAACTTCGTGACCAAGCCATAAAGTTAAAGGAGCCGAAATATAATGGTAGTAAGAGTAGTAGAAAGGAGATCTTTGGTGGCAGTGATTCCGATGAAGATCAAGATTTGGAAGAAGATGAAGAAGAAGAAGAAGAAGATGATGATGATGAAGAAGTTGATGAAGAAGAAGAAGAGGATGAGCAGATAGACCAAGATAAAGAAGGTGAACCAAAACTTAAAGCATTCGAGGGTCAAGAGGAAGATGATGATAGCGACAACAGTGCTATATCACTGAGAGCTGACTCAGAAGATGAAGAGGGCGATGAAGACGAAAACTCCGACACAGAACCATCCACTGATGAAGAGCAAGTGACATCGAAGCGTGATAAGCTGAAACAAATGATGGCCTCAGAGCGTAAGCGAATAATCAACAGACTATCTACCTCCACGCAGACAGACGCTCTAAAAGGATACGCTGTGATCACACAGCAGAAGCTATTCGACAACATCATCGATTCAAGAATCAAGATCCAAAAAGCGGTCACTAGCGCCAACTTATTACCATTGAATAATGAAGTTTATGAAGAATACAAAACGAATGAAGCAGAGAAGCAACTGAAAAATGTTGAAAACGCGTTGCACTCCATCCTTAATAACATAATATCATTGAGAACCAAAGTCTATAACAAAGAGAAATTTACCAAAGAACCACTTAAATTCAGCAAATCCAAAAAGAGAACATTTGAAGACTATTCAGAAGAAACACAGAAACTAGATACTATATTGAACAAGTACAGAGACAGCGTCTTAACTAAGTGGTCGCATAAAGTCCAATCAGCATCAGGTGCTACTGCTCTTAACGCATCCAAGTTTAAAGCTGTCAACCAGTCAGCTGCTCAACAAGTCGAATCTAACTTACTAGACATGGATAGGCTATTGAAGAGAACACGCCTAAATAGAAGGAATGTTAAGCCTGTAGGTTATGTGGAGGAAGAGAAAGAAGAGAATCAAGCTAGCCAGGTTGATAGATCATTGAGAGAAGACGAACACGTATTCGATGATGAAGATTTTTACAGAGTTCTTTTGAACGATTTGGTGGATAAAAAGATATCAGACTCGAACCCAGTTAATGGTCTAACAATCCAATTGACTAAGACCAAATTAAAGAAGAACATTGATACTAAGGCCTCTAAGGGTAGAAAATTGAAGTACACAATCCAAGAACAAATACAGAACTACGAAGCGCCAAAAGGTTCATTCAAATGGAGTGATGAACAGATTGACGAATTCTTTGCTGGTCTATTGGGTCAAAGAGTTAATTTCCATGAAGAGGAAGAAGAAAAAAGCCAATCTGAGGCTGAAAATGACGAGGACGAAGAAGCTCAATTGTTGAAGAATGATGACTTACAAATCTTTGGATAGCTGTACTCACATCTAGACCTCAATGCATATTATTATCCCAACTCTAAACAAACAGAATTTTACATACGATTAGTAGACAGAGTAGACGGAAGATGCAGCACTTGAATCTTCAATCAATCCTTCTTGTTCATCATCGTCCCTATTGGCAGCTTCAGTGACAATCCTCTTCCAGTCTGAATTCACTACACAGACCATTTCACTGGTACCGAGTACCAAGACACCAGATCCCAAACCCAGCCATAGGCCATTAATCTCGTAATCAAACTTGAACGATAGCACGAATGCTAAAGGTAAGGCAATCACATAGTATGCAATAATATTCAAGTATGAGCCAACTTCCTGACGGCCCTGAGATCTCAAAATTGCAGCTGATATGATGTTGAATGTGTCAAATATCTGATTCACAGCCAATATTGGCATCGCTTTCACTGAGAGGTCAATAACAGTAGGGTCTGAGGTGAATAATAATGTCAAGGGACGTCTTAGAAATATTATTGATGTGCATGTAAATAAACCGGTAAAGGCAGCGACACCGAAAGAAATATTCACAGCAGTCTTTGAAGACCTTATGGAACCACTCCCAATGTAGATAGCAACTCTGGTGGAAATGGCACAACCAACAGCAAAGGGGAACTGGTATATCAAGGAGCCAGTGTTTGAAACAATGGATTGTGCAGCTAGGGCTTCAGTCCCGAAATAACTAGCCATGACAGTTAATATTTCAAATGATAAGTATTCGGACTCAATCATTACCAAACCTGGAAGAGCCAATTTCAACATTGGCTTCCAATGCTTTAGGGCTCTTGAATTGAATCCACCCCAGCATTTTCTACCGTCAACAAAGACGACGTAGGCAAGTAACATAGCTGACATTAACCAATATGTTAACGCAATTGCAAGTGGTGCACCAATAAAACCCCAGAACTTGATAAAACTGTAATTTAGGAGTAAATTGATAGGTATGCAAATAAACAAAACATATGTGGAGGCATGGAAGATCTTCTGTGACTGTAGATATCTCTTACCCGTTTCGAATAAAATCAAACCAGGAGAGCCAAAGCAAAACACTCTCAAGTATAGCTGTGTCAAGTCCAGCAATTGTTTCTCAGGAACGACAAAATCCAGAAAGAACTTTGAAAACCACCAAAACAAACTGATTGGGAGAGAAACAACAAAGATCATAACTGTGCAACGCTGGAAATATAGACCAACTTTTTCGAATTTTTTAGCACCGAATGCCTGTGAACAGAAAGTATCCAGACATGAAGACATACCTTCGTAGACTGCCATCCCGGTAATATTGAATGTCATGATAGCTAGTGAGGCAGAGGCTAACTCTTTACTACCCAAGTGACCTATTAAGAACAACGAGTTGATAGCAAGGAGGTATTCAAGGAAAAAGGTGATTGATAGTGGGATGGAGGACTTGATGATGCTCTTCAGTTCAGTGGAGACTGACACTCCGATATCGTCAAAACTGTCCAGACTGTCCAAGCTTCGATTATCAGAGCTTATCACTGAGACAGAGTACCCATCTGATACATAGGGATCTTCATCAGGGACTTCGCTATCAACGTCTGAGCCTGGAATGGATTCTAACAATGGCTCCCGAGTGTGGTGATGGCGATGGTGACGATGCTGCTTAATCGAGCCATAACTGGCTCTCTCTGCAAGAGTTTCTTGGAGAAGCGACTGCTCAGCACCGATAGAAGACCTGCTATTCCTTCTCTGTGTCATAATTAACAAGCTTTTCTATACTGAAGATGGAAAAATTACCAGGCAGCCAAAGCTACAATGACTTAAAGATTCTAGAAAAAATTGGCTGTATATCTGGTTGATGATAACACAACGGAAAAAAAATTAGGATGAGGCAAAAAAAAAAGCATTAAGCAGTAGCCTTGAGGTTATCTCAGATTGATCACAGAAAAGATCATACAAAACATTAAAACTGTAATCGATGCTCCAAAAGGCTGCTTCTGCTGAGGAAGAAGTGGAATTGACTCCTCGTGCAGGGTTTGTAGTGAAGACAAGGCTGGAACTTGCAACTACTGAGCCACATAGAGAAGCTGGCACCAAGGTCTTCTTGAACATATGCTCTGATGATAACGTCCCATTGCCAGAGATTGGGTACGATCCACAGGTAATATATCCTCTTATAATGAACAACAAATGGGAAATACCCATTGTGACTTCACAAGAGAGAGTGGATAAGGATAAAAAGGGGAACCTAGCGTATGTCTACGACTGTATCATTAACACCAAGGCCATGAGATGGGTTCAGTTGGATAAAGATCTGAGAGAAATATTGGTGGAATGGAGTATAGAAAGTGCAGAACTACGATCAAGTATCCGATTATCAAGAGACAGCATATCTACTCCAAAAATGCCGTCCAAAGGTGAGATTCAGAAATTGAAGATGCTAAAGTCAGATATGGATTTGAACAGATTAAATAAGGAATTCGAAGATAAGGTCAACGAATTGGAAAATAACCCATTATCAATCATAGAGGCGAAGAGATTTGACGAGGAAGAGAAATTGAAGGATTCTGATGGTGATATTGATATCTTCAACATCAATAAAGAGAGTCCAACATCCACTAAGCCATTGATCCAAGAGATTGAAAAGATGACAATAAGTTCAACAAAACAGGAAATACCAGCTCCAAAGACAAAAAACAAAGTCAAGGAGAAGTTAAAATATGAGACTACCATGACGAAAACAGATATCAACGGCTATAAATTGAAGATTGAAATCTTTTCACAGAATGACAGTTCATTGGACTATGATCTTGAGGTAGACAGATCTACAAACACTTTAATCGTTAAAAACTTGAACCCGAAGTATAGTGCTAAGGACTTGGAACTCCCCCTACCCTCAATATTCACTAGCCCAAAGTTCAAAGCATTCTTCGTCCCCAAAGACTCAACATTAATAGTCTTCATTAAATAAATTTCTATAAGCTCATTAGATTTTGTTTTGCTCTATTAGGTCCAGAGTAGATTGCGTTCTTTCTAGAACCTTTGGTGGAAAGGCTAAATTGTCTCTATGTGCAACGTATTCAGAGTCAGCGTAACCCAAGACTTCCTCAATTTGATTACTCTGAAGGCCCTTAATCTTTGAAATATCAGCAGATGAATAATTCACACGGGCTCTACCGATAACTTCTAATGGTCTCAGTTTATCCAATGAACCATTTGGTAACCTTCTTCCTGCTTTAATGGTGACACATTCCGATTCGTTAAAAGAGCCTTCAACATCAATTATACCAACTGGTAATAAACCAGCCTTGTTGGATCTTGTAAGCGCATTATGTGCACCTTCATCTATTATGATAGACCCATGTGGGCTTGGTCCATGTAAAATCCAGAATTCCCTGTTCTTTATGTGTTTATCTTTCCCAACGAACCTTGTGTGAAGTGGGACGTCATTGATCTCCAAATCCTTCAGGGCATCTAATTGATCACTTGGAGAGTCAGTATGAAAGCTCTCATGCTCAGTATCTAGATCATTCCTTTGAATATAGTCAACGATCTTGGTGACCTGTTCTGGATGCTCACTATTCATAATAATCATGGTGACACCGGCTTCAGTGGCTAAATCAGCAGCAATTAGTTTTGTAGTCATCCCACCCGTACCGACATCACTACCACCAGAAGATGTGATAACGTTCAGTTTATGTAGATCCTCAACAACAGATATTGGCTGGGCATCTGGATTAGTTCTTGGGTTATCCGAGTATAGACAGTCAACGTCAGTCATTAAGAACAAATAATCAGCATTGATCAAAGCCGCAGTGATGGCTGATAAGGTATCATTATCACCAAACTTGATTTCTGCTACTGATAATGTATCATTTTCATTGACAATTGGGACGATGCCAAGATTCAGTAGTTCATTAATAGTATTTTGTGCGTTTTTATATTGGGTCCAGTCAGCAATATCGTTTCTTGTGATTAAGATCTGTCCGATCTGTTGATCCAATTGACCGAACAAGGCGTCCCACCTTCCTATCAGTTTCGTCTGACCGATTGAGGCGATGGCTTGCACTAGTGACAATTTCTTTGGTCTTGATTCTAGACCCATTGTCTTTAAACCAACAGCGATACCGCCTGACGAGACAATAACAACTCTATGGCCTGCCCTTCTAAGTTTCACGACAGTCTCTACAATTAGTGACATTGTAGATAATTTTGGTTCTTTGGACTTTTCATCGACTAAGGAGGATGTACCCAATTTAATGACGATTGTATATGAGTTTTTACGCATTCTTAGCTATGTTCTCTGTGTATAGGGCTTCTGCAAACGATCTGTCGGGAAACTTGTCAAAAATGATGTTAAAATTAATAGTGGGCCTAGTATTAGCGATGTAAAATGGGAATCTCCCAATGGCGTTCCTGAATTTGGCTGCAAATATCTCTTCTTCACTGTAACTTAGAACCTTCGATGATGACTTCGTTTCGCACTGAAAGAAAAAAATCACCGAAGTTGTTACGGGTCACATCAAACATCGCTAAATCGGAAAAGTTAAAATTGAGAGGGAAGGGAAAGAGAGACATTGTTTATCAATTCTTGATCAAGGTGCAATTCAAGACAATATGGGGCATTTGATCACCGTTGCCACCTGTAATTTGAATCAATGGGCATTGGATTTTGAAGGTAACAGAGACAGGATCCTGAGAAGCATTAAAATTGCCAAAGAAAGGGGAGCTAAACTAAGAGTAGGTCCAGAATTAGAAATCACTGGTTACGGCTGTTTGGATCATTTCCTGGAAAATGATATCTACCTACATTCCTGGGAGATGTATGCATCCATTATCTCAAACAAAGAAACACATGGAATCCTGCTAGATATTGGTATTCCTGTCTTGCACAAAAACGTCAAATATAACTGCCGTATCTTATCATACGATGGTAAAATCTTACTAATAAGACCAAAGATATGGCTAGCAAATGATGGTAACTACAGAGAAATGAGATTTTTCACCCCATGGACTCGTCCAAGATACGTCGAAAAATACATCTTACCTAGAATGATTCAAAGGCTGACCAACCAAGTCTCTGTTGATTTTGGTGACGCAGTCATTTCCACTTTAGATACTGTCATTGGTGCTGAAACATGTGAAGAATTGTTCACTCCAGATTCTCCACACATTGGTATGTCATTGGATGGGGTAGAAATCATTACAAATTCATCTGGTTCCCATCATGAATTACGCAAGTTGCATACTAGAATGAACTTGATCAAGGAAGCCACTACCAAATGTGGTGGTATTTACCTATACTCCAACCAAAAGGGATGTGATGGTGATAGATTATATTATGATGGTTGTGCTTTGATCGTTGTCAACGGTGAGGTTGTTGCCCAGGGCTCTCAGTTCTCTTTAGAGGATGTTGAAGTTATCTCAGCCACCGTCAACTTGGAAGATGTTAGAGGTTATAGATCACAAATCTCATATGGGCTACAATCCACAACTACGCCAGTCTATGAAAGAGTGCATGTTCCAATTGAACTATCGCCATCGTCACTTGTGTTTGATCCAAAGATTGTCCCATCAAAGCCACAAGAGATATTCTATCATACGCCAGAGGAAGAAATTGCATTAGGTCCTGCCTGTTGGATGTGGGATTATGTCAGGAGAATGAGAGGCGCTGGGTTTTTTCTGCCACTAAGTGGTGGTATTGATTCATGTGCTACTGCCGTTATTGTTCATTCAATGTGCAGATTAGTTGCCCAAGCTGCCAAGGATGGGAATGAGCAAGTTATTAAAGATGCCAGAATGGTCGCTAATATTACTAATCAAGATTGGCTACCTACTGATCCTGTTGATTTTGCCTCAAGAATTTTTCATACAAGTTACATGGGTACCAAGAACTCTTCAAATGAGACAAGATCCCGTGCACAAGAATTAAGTGACAAAATTGGATCATACCACGTTAACTTGAACATGGATACCCTTGTTGATGCCGTGGTAACTGTCTTTGAAGTTGCTACTGGCAAGAGACCAATCTTCAAAATCTTTGGTGGTAGTCAAACAGAAAACTTGGCTTTACAAAATATCCAAGCTAGATTAAGAATGGTCTTGGCATATTTGTTTGCTCAATTGTTACCATGGGTCAGAGGTCGTCAATCTGGTGGATTGTTGGTTTTGGGTAGTGCTAATGTTGATGAATGTTTAAGAGGTTATCTAACCAAATATGATTGTTCCAGTGCAGATATCAATCCAATTGGCGGGATTTCTAAAACTGATTTGAAAAAATTCATCGATTACGCCCGTGTTGAATTTGACTTGCCTATTCTGAAAGACTTCTTAGATGCCACTCCAACTGCCGAATTGGAACCGATCACAGAGACTTATGTCCAATCAGATGAAGCTGATATGGGAATGACTTATGAAGAATTGTCAATTTTTGGTAGACTAAGAAAAGTTGAAAAATGTGGCCCTTACTCAATGTTCTTGAAACTATACCATGAATGGACTCCTAGACTAACCCCAAGGCAGGTCGCTGAAAAAGTCAAAAGATTCTACTTCTACTATGCTATCAATAGACATAAGCAAACTGTGTTAACCCCAAGTTATCATGCTGAACAATACTCTCCCGATGATAACAGATTTGACTTGCGTCCATTTTTGATTGATCCAAAATTCAGCTGGGCCTCGAAGAAGATTGATGAAATTGTCAGACAGTCTGAAAACAACCATACTGATGGGTTAGAGGTGCTCACTGTTGAATAGATTACAATATATAAGCTAATCAAGACGACTTTCTCATGTCATTTTTACCACCCAAAACTTTCAAATCTATCATATCATTGCCTTTTTGTACCCCATGTACTTTTTATGGCGAACTGTGCCCTATCATTTCTTTTCCAGAAATCAATGAGCGTTACCGCTGTCTTTCTTGGTGTATCTTCTTGGATGAAATGACCAGAATCCTGAAACACTACTAACTGATATTTTCCTTGCATTTGACCTACTAAAAGTTCTTTATCTAGACTGTCGGTGCCAGCAAGGATTAATAATTTTGATGAAGGAGCATTGACAAACTCTTGGGACAGACCAACAAACCAACTATCCCAGTAAGGCTGTGTCCTTTTCAAGTCCGTTATCCACTCATATTGCTGAGTCTGTTCATTCTTTTGAACATATGATGGGACTGATAATTTAGCTGAGCTTTTATTTTTAAGCAAGTGACTATGTATATGATACTCGATTGCTTTCGATATAGTTGGAAAATCCTTGGGTAGGTTTTCTAGGTATGTAGGCATGCTTTGTAAAGCTTGCACAGCAGTCTCTTCAACAATATCAAACATACCAAGACCTTTTATGTTCTTATTTTGGAGTTTATAGGTAACCTTCGTAAAGATAGATCCACCTAAGCTATGACCAACCAGTATTAGTGAATGATTCTGTAATTTTTCTCTATCAATCAGGTCTTTGATGATGAATTCGGCATCATCCACAAACGCTTCAATTGAGAAGTTATAAGGATTATGAACCTTAGTCTGGCCATGTCCACGAGCATCAAAAGAGAAAATGCCAGCAATAGCTTCATGAGATTCTTTATCTTTCTCATTAGACATAAGTTCAATCAACTGTTTAGCTAGAAACCCGAAAGTCAGGGCAGATGAGCCAGCGCCATGATGGAATATGAATATTGGTGATTTTTCACTTTTAGGTGGTGTATAGTAAGTATTGAACTGATCTCCCGCGTTATTCGTCACAATATCATTTCTTGAAAAGAACTGATCCCATTTAGGTAATCTACCGATGTCAGTGGTGCGATATTCTTAAACAGATGGTGATACTCACTCTAACTTCTCTTCAAACCCGGAGTCATGAGACCTCGATTCTTCCGCTTTGGAGGTCTCTGGCTGCACACAACCTTTGCCATCTTCACTGAAATCCAGACCAAGTGACTTTTCAGCCTGCAGAAGCCTCTTCTTGAACATTTTTTTCTGTAAATCGCCCATCTTTTGATTACTTTTAGTGACTTCTTTGCAAACTTATCGAAGTTGATGGTTTTGTTTGTAGTAGTCGCGATTTTGTATGTCCTTTTTATTCGCGTGCACGCTGAAAAGGTTTCAAGTAAACAAACAAACACTCAAAAGAGCATTTAAAGAGATCCCCACGTATTCTACGACTCAATCGATCGCTATTTGTTACGCAACAACCAATTGAAGTAGTCACTTTAACTAAGACTTATTTTCGGGCGTGGAGGAAAGTTCAAGAATAACGCGCTCTAGATCTCCAGCGACAATGGCGACAGATGAAACTTTACTAGTATCGTCATCAAAGCTAGCAGACTACATCTTCAATTTAGCTAAGGCGTTGCAGGGTGCAAAATCAGATGATATCGTTCATTTTAACAACCATGATACAAAGAAAGCTCTAGAAGAATTTTTGGCAGATCCGCTTCCTAGTACTCTGTTTATATCCAAGCTAGAAACCGAATGGATCATCTCATCATCAATTAACGAAATTCCGGAGTCAAAGGGGACTCTTGTTATCATCAAAGACCGTGGTGTTTTGGCTGATGCTAAAACCCTTGATGATCAATTGCAGGTTCTAAACATCCCAAATGTTGGCTCATCCTTCGAATCACTAAGATCACTAATCACTCTTGGTGTTGGTGACTACTTTGATGTGATAACCTCATCCTGCAAATCAGACAGTATTTTATCAACCAGGAAGAAGATCAATGAATTAGGTCTTTCACTTCAGCATCTAGAGCAGTCAATTCAAGTCCCAGATCTTTATATCACTCTTCATCCGATCTTGAAAGAGGCTCTGGATAAAGGTGCAACTTTGCAGAACTTCAATGAACTTCTATCTGATGATGTGTTACTTGATCCAACTTTCCTTAATAGTCTCCAGAACATTGTCAATGGATGGGTGAAATCGATCCAGAATGTTACCAGAATCAACCGGGATGTCAGTGAAGGATCTGCATTGGATGAAATTAACTTCTGGATGTCATTGGAAACAAGTCTACAATCCATTCAAGAACAGATTGACTCTGATGGTGTTCAGCTAACACTGGAAGTCTTGAAGTATGCTAAAAGATATCATGCCACTGTTGGTTTCCTAAGTGATATTGGTATCAAAGATGCTATGGCCTTAGCTGTCGATTATAACAAATTAATGAACGATCTACCACTAAATGAGCTTTTAACTTCTGAAACTTTTCCAAAGATTGAAGAGGCTCTAATCTTGATTATGAACCATTTGAAGAGGATCAGACTAACTTCCTACCCAGTTTCACGAGCTCTTCCATTTGTTGAAGCTATTTCTGCTGATCTCGAGCTAAAACTAAGACCAATGCTACTAAACTTAATGTCATTGGATTTCAAAGACTTTCAAGAACAATACGGAATGTTCGAATCTTTGTTTGACACTTGGGACAAATTGATCAAAGAGTTCACCAATATCGCTAGAGAGTTAATGAGAAAAAGAGGTGAGAAGTTCATTTTTGTTAAAGTCAATTTGAAAACCACTTACTTGAAGGATCGATTGGATGAGATTATGAAATTCAGATCAAGTCATGAAGCTTTTGTTGCTACATTAGACAACACGTCTTTATCACATAAAGACTTGGAGAGAGCCTATGATGCTGTTAGAGATGTCGATGTCTTTGAAAGCAACAAGAACTGGTTAACTTCCAGAAAGGCCTATGACAGAATTATTCAAGACATTGAACTGGAGGTTGTTGGCGAACTCAAAAAGTCCCTAGAAGAAGCAAAGAACTCCAACGAGCTATTCAGGCTCTTTGAAAACCATAGAAACCTGATTGAACGTCCAAGAATCAGAGGTGCTATCCAAGAATATCAGTCTCAGTTGTTATCTATCATCAAAACAGAAATAGACAGTCTTCAGGACAGCTTCTCATCCAAAGAAGGGGTGAAAACTGTGTCTAAACTGCATGACTATCCCGAAGTTCCTCTCAGACTATTATGGGGTAAGCAGATACATGACAAACTTTCATTTTTACTCAATCGTCTTGAACTAGTCTTTGGTAAAGATTGGACTTCATATGCTGAAGGTCAGAGAATTTACGCCGAGACTATTATTTTGAAGAAAAAGCTTAACTTGTCTGACTACTTTGACTCCTGGCTAACGTCTGCTGCTGAATATCATGCATCTGGTGAAATTTTCAAATTGGCAAGAGGTAAAGAAGTTTCCCTTGAGCTAAACTTTGAAGGCGGTCTGATGGACTTCTTCAAGGAAGTTAGAGCATTGAGTTGGCAGGGTTTCCAGATACCACATTCTGTCTTATCAAGTTCACGACAAATCAGAAAAGTCTACCCCCATGCTGTTGTTCTGAAAGAATCTTTGGCCTCGTTGGCTGATTTGTTGCTCTCTATTGAATCGTTAGATGATCTAAAGGTATTGCTTCTAAGTGAGAAAAATGAGCTATTCTCGACGCTAGCTGATTGTGTGGATGTGAGATGGGACGATCTTGCTAGAGCTTATGACTTGACGAACATTGATGTCCAAACTGAAGAAAAATCTAAACTGGAGAAACTAAAGAGTTTTGAATCATTAGTTACTGCTATCTCCAAGAAATTTGACCACTTGAAATCATATCGTGACAAGCTATCTTCAGCATTAGGCAAGCTCGAGTCTTCAGAATTAGAGCAAAAAGTGATTGCTGGGATCATCGATGAAGTGCAAAAGGTCTTGAATCAAATATCTTTTGAGGGTTACAACAACGTCGATGCGTTAGTTTTTCACCTCAACAAGAAATTATCCAAAATCTTGATACAATTATTTATTAGGAATGTTCCTACCCATCTATCAATCAAGCATGAAATTGCTATTAGTGAGAGGTTTTCTCTTGATCCACCTTTAGAGCTGACCAAAACTGCATTAGTCAACCAAATTCAAGAAGCTGCCGAAGTTATTTACCGTCAGTCTGCATTGAAAGACAAATCGCTCGATGAATCAACAGAATCCCTTACGTTTGATGACGACTCTCTAATATTGGTCAAAGTTGATGAAATTGTGGGTACTACTGAAGCTGACTTTCTCAAGGCATCTGATTTTCTTGACAAATGGAACCAGTTTCAGGTACTATGGGATTTGAACTCTCAGTCAATTTATGACTCGCTATCTATTCAAAGTTGGCTTGAATTGTTCGACGAAGTAAAGAAGAGCAAGGAGCTATTTGACACTCCCAAACCTGAGGCTGAATTTGGCTCATTTATTATTCACTTTGGTGATGCTAGAGACGTCATCTCTGCTAAATTCTCTAGTTGGAGCAGAGATATGTTGCTCGGTTTCTCCGAAGTGTTGAATCAATCAATTAAGACTACACATGGTGAGATTACTAGAGGTCGCAGATCACTCGAGTCGAAGAATATCTCATTTTCTTCGGTAACTGATACTGTTCAGTTGCTGTCAGATATACAAAAACAGAAAAAAGTTATTGAAACACTGGAAGAGAGACTAGGACTTTTGTCTAGTGGCGAGTCCCTTCTTTTCAAACACAGATATAGATTTCCTGAGGAGTATGTTTATACTGAACAGCTCTATGCCGATTTTCAAGCATTGAAGGACATTTTGGATCTTCGCACGCGCCTCATGAGCACCCATTTGGAACCAATCAACAAGAGTATTCAAATTGAAAGTCAAAGACTACAAAATGCTATTACGGAAATACAGTCTTCTTGGCCTTCTGCAAAACCTGTTGACGACAACCATAATCCTAAGCAGGCTTTTAACATCTTGGACTCTTTTGAAGGCAAATTGACTCAGATCAAAAAGAGAGAAAGCTTAATTACTGATGCATGCTCTCTTCTTTCCATTCCGCTGAAAATTCAAGATAACCTTTCATTGTTATCTGAAGAAATCTCTGATCTTAGATCTGTATGGATTGCTATTCAAAGTTTATGGAATACGCTAGAAGAGTTGAGACAGGTGGAATGGAATTCATTAAAACCGCGTCAGTTGAGAAAGCAGTTAGATGATTTGATTGCAAATACTCGGGCCATGCCAGTGAGGGTTCGTCAGCATCTGCCATTTCAGAAATTTCTCAAAGTCACCATGGATTTATCCAATTCTCAAAAAACAATCTTGTTATTGAAAGAAGATTATGTGAAGGAAAGACATTTGAAGCTTCTATTTGCTAAAGTCAATAAACCATTTCCTGCTTCATTGGTGATTGGATCAGTGTGGGATCTTGACTTAGGAAAGTATGATGGTTTAGTTAAAGAGATTGTAGCTCAAGCCAACTCGGAAAGAGCAATTGAAGAATCATTGAAAGAGATTGAGGATAATTGGGATACATTGACATTTGAACTGTTTGAGTTCAACAACAAGAGAATGGTGAAAAATTTCCCAAAACTTCTTGAAATTGCATCTTCCGATCTAGCGAGCTTGTTAGCGATGAAGAACTCACCAGTTTATAAAGTCTTTGAGAAAGAGATATATTTATGGGAACAGAATTTGGATACAATTTCCCAAGTGTTAGATAGCTGGTTGGAGGTCCAAAAACAATGGATTGATCTTGATGGTATCTTTGATTCAAGATCAAATATCAGTACTCTACTTGCTGCGGAATCAGCACGTTTTCAGTTTGTCTCATCTGAATTCATCAATACCATTGAAAAGATATTCAAGGCCCCAGTTGCTCTTCAAATTGCTTCTACTCCAGACCTTAACCAAGTTATGAAGAGACTTTCAGACTCCTTCTCTAAGATATTTAAGGCTCTAGGTGAATTTTTAGAAAAACAGAGAGAGTTATACCCAAGATTTTATTTCATTGGTAATGAAGATTTACTTGAAATCCTTGGTAACATGGGTGATGTTGAGCGTATCAGCAAGCATTTCAGAAAGATGTTTGCAGGTGTGACTAGTGTTGTCTTAGATGATTCCAAGGGATCCATCACTGCTGTGACGGCAAAGAATGGGGAAAAACTATCATTGATGGAGCCTGTTGTCATCAAACAATATGAAAGGTTAGATGAATGGATGTCTCAACTGGACTATCAGATTAAAAATACACTTGCCAGCTTGCTATCAGATGCCTTGAAAGTCTTTAACTCTAAGTCAATTGCCGATTTATTAGGAGCCTTCCCATTGCAAGTTGTTCTATTAGCTGTCCAAATTTCTTGGACAAAAACCACAGAAACGAGTCTAAAATCGGGCGATTTTGGCTCTCAAATCGCCAAAATGGAAGAACAATTCATTGCCCTTGGTGATAACAGCTCTATTGACGGCCGTGAGGAATTGATTATTGAATTAGTCCACCAAAAGGAAGTCATTCAAGAATTATCTATGCACAAAGTTAAGAGCACAAAGAGTTTCCGCTGGAAATCACAGCAGAGATTTTATCATAATGATCAGGATTCCGATAAATTAAGCTGCCTCGTTGTCAAGCAGTCTACGAATTCATTTATATACGGGTTTGAATACTTCGGCTCGATGTCAAGATTGGTCTACACTCCATTGTTGAACAAGTGTTTTGTTGCTATGTCAGGTGCACTACAAGAAGGTCTTGGTGGGTCCCCATTTGGTCCAGCTGGTACTGGTAAAACAGAAACCGTCAAAGCATTAGGTCAGAATCTTGGTAAAATGGTGTTCGTGTTCAATTGTGATGAATCATTTGACTATCAAGCTGTGGGGAGACTTCTCAGTGGTATTTGTCAAGTTGGTGCTTGGGGCTGTTTTGATGAATTCAACAGACTTGATAAGAACATCTTAAGTGCTGTCTCCTCACAAATTGAACAGATTGAAACAGGTTTGAAGGAAAAATCAGGAAAGGTGAATATCCTTGATAAAACAGTTTCACTATCCGAAGGCACGGGCATCTTTGTGACAATGAATCCAAACTATACTGGTAGATCTGAGCTGCCAGAGAACTTGAAGAACCTTTTCAGAAGCTTTTCCATGTCGAAACCTGATAGTGAGATTATTTGTGAGGTTCTTCTAAGAGCAAGAGGATTTGCTGATGCAGTGAACTTATCTGTGAAGATGGTTCAATTCTTTAAGAAGCTTGAGCTGTCTACCACACACCAGATACACTATGATTTCGGGTTGAGAGCCATCAAAAGTACGTTAGAGAATGCCGACAAAATAAAGAAATCAGCTTCAGACCATGCTTTGGAACATAGCGTGCTTCTCAAAAGCATAAGGGAGATGATTCTACCGAGATTGGTCAAGGGTGATATCGAAATCTTTAATAAATTAGCCGACGAATTATTTGCAGGTATCTCACCGATAGATAATGACACTAAGCTCAAGGAAACATTGGAGAGATCTGCTTTAAATCTCGGCTTTGTGCCAAGTGCTCAATGGTTGACTAAAGCTCTTGAGTTGCTGAAGATACAGGAAACGCAGCAAGGTATCATTTTGGTTGGCAAATCGGGTTCCGGAAAAACAGCTATCTGGTCCACTGTCTTGGCTGCCTTAGAAAGCTTAGAAGGAACCGAATCGATCAGTTACGTCATTGATCCGAAAGTTATCACCAAGAATGAGCTATTTGGTCATCTCGATCCGATTACCAGAGAATGGGTGGATGGTCTTCTCACTGCCCTTATTAGACGTATCATTGAAGATCTAAGAGGTGAATTGAAGAAAAGAACATGGATCGTTCTTGATGGTGATGTGGACCCTGTTTGGATTGAAACCTTAAACAGTGTGCTTGATGATAATAAAAGTTTGACGTTGCCTAACGGTGAGAGATTGAAGATCCCTGAAAATGTTAAATTTATTTTTGAGGTTGACACTTTGGATCATGCTACTCCTGCTACTATCTCAAGATGTGGCATGGTCTGGATTGAATGGGGTGTAGTTGAGCTTTTTGATCTGTTTAAATCAAAGCTGGCTACACTCAGAAAGAAATTGTTGGATTATGATTTAAACGCCGGTGTCGCATCCTTGTTTGTTGACTTAATTGAGAAAGTTTTGAACACGAGCATCCTAAAGAGTGTGTTCGAATTTTCACTAACAGCAATTACTCATTCCATGGTTTTAACAGAATCTTCTTTACTTGAAACACTATTCATATACCTTGAAGCTGTTATTCCAGAACTACAAAAATCAAACCACACAACGAAGACTGTTTCATATTTCATCAAAAGAAAGATCGTTCTTGCCACTATTTGGTCATTCAGCGGTAGCTCAAATACTCTAGACCGTGAGAAGTTTGCAGAATTCGTTGCAAGTACTTTCATCGACAAGACTATCTTAGAAGATCTTGACCCGGCCAAGGTTTTTGACTATGACGTTTCACCTGATGGCAAGTGGATTCCTCTTCTATACAAGGTAATACCCACCAACCTTGAACCACAGGCTGTTTCTGATCCAAATGTTGTTATCCAGACGGTTGATACTATCAGACACGAGAATATCGTCCATTCAATCTTGTCATGCAAACATTCGTTGATACTTTGTGGTCCTCCTGGTTCTGGTAAGACGATGACGTTATATTCGGCTTTGGTAAGATCCCCAGAAATTGATGTATGCAACATGAACTTCTCCAAAGATACAGAACCCCAATCGGTGTTAAGGTCATTAGAACAGCTCTGCGAATACAGAAGAACACCTGATGGATATTTTTTGAAGCCAAAGTCAGCCGGGAAACGCGTTATCTTATTTGCAGATGAAATTAACTTGCCTAAGAAAGACGATTACGGTACACAAAAGGTGATTTCTTTCCTTCGTCAATTAATTGAGAGAAATGGGTTTTGGAAGACCTCCGAGAAGCTGTGGGTCACAATTCAAGATATTCAAGTGGTTGGTGCTTGCAATCCCCCAAAGGATGCTGGTCGTTCTGAGTTGGCGCAAAGATTCTTGTCACACGTTCCTGTTATCATGGTTGATTATCCATCACCAGTTTCACTAAGCTTGATCTACAAAACTTTCGTTTCAGCTGCTCTTAAACTGGTACCTCATTTGTCTGGCTACAGTCAGGAGATCACCAATTCTATGATAGAAGTTTTCTTAAAGTCTTCAGAAAGATTCACCCGTGATCTTCAGCAGCATTATGTTTACAGTCCTCGTGAATTGACTCGTTGGGTAAGAGGTATCTATTCATACTTGGTTTCAAATATTGACCATAGTGCCCAGCTTGAGCTAGACTCTTTAATTAGAATCTGGGCCTACGAGGGCTTCAGGTTATTCAATGATCGTTTGGTTTCCAAAGTAGAAAGAGAATGGACTTCGAGCTTGATTTCGGAAACAGCCAGATCTCACTTCCAGAATATTGATATCAGCGAGATTATTGTAAACCCATTGTTATTTAGTGATTGGCTATCTTTATCTTATGAACCTGTTCAGTCTACCGCCATACGCCCTTTTTTGAAGGAGAGACTTAATGTCTTCGCTGACGAAGTTTTGAATGTAAACTTGGTGCTTTATGATGATGCAGTGGATCATATACTCCGAATTGACAGAGTCTTAAAGCAGCCCCAAGGGCATTTGATTTTGGTTGGCCCTAGTGGCAGTGGTAAAACTACATTGACCAAATTTGTTGCCTGGATGAATGGTCTCAAAATAAAGCAACTTTCAGTTCATAGAAACTATAAGATCCATCAATTCGATCAGACTTTAAAAGAATTGTTGAAAGCATCCGGCGTCAACGGTGAGAAGATATGCTTTATTGTGGATGAATCGACAATTCTAGAGGGCTCATTTTTAGAAAGAATGAATTCATTGCTAGCTAACTCTCAAATTCAAGAAATCTTTGATCAGGAAGAATTTTCAATACTGTTGAATTCCTGCAGAGAGCAAGTTCAAATGAATGGCCTGTTGCTAGATACCGATGAAGAATTATACTCCTGGTTCACACAGCAAGTTGCGCTGAACTTGCATGTCGTCTTTACCATTGGTGACCCCAACGACCCAGAATCGCCTCAAATCGTCAGTTCGCCAGCGCTTTTCAACAGATGTGTTTTGAATTGGATGGGAGACTGGTCAGAAGATGCTTCTCTCCAATTGTGCCACTCCCTTCTTCAAAACGTTCCTATTGATGATGCGGGTTACGTCAAAACTGATTCGCAATCGCTTAATTCATCAATTTCATTTAGAGAGGCCTTTGCTGACGTTGTCACAAGGATTGACCAACGCATGCGTCAAGCAAAGACATCCTCTGCTCTCCTTGAATTGTTATCCAATTTTGTTGATATCTTTGGCAAGAAGGAAAAAGAACTTCAGGAAGAACAAAGAAGAGTCAATTCTGGGGTGGTAAAATTGAAAGAGACTGTTTTAAAAGTCAAGCATTTGAAGCAGGATTTATCCGCAAAGCAGGAAGAATTGAAAGGGAAGGAGTTGGAAGCTAAGAATATGTTGAACAAAATCTTGACTGAGCAGAACGAAGCTGAAAGAAAACAGGAAGCATCAATCCAGATACAAGCTGCATTGGAAAGACAAGATGTTGTTATTGAGAAGAGACGAGCCCTGGTTATGAAAGATCTTGAACTTGCTGAACCTGCGATTTTAGAGGCTCGCCGTGGCGTTAAGAATATCAAGAAGCAACATTTAACTGAACTAAGGTCAATGTTATCTCCACCAAATGCTGTTAAACTCACTTTAGAATCAGTCTGTGCAATCCTAGGCTATGGTTTCGAAACATGGAGAGACATTCAACTTATCATACGCAAGGACGATTTCATCACCAATATTGTGAACTTTAACTGTGAAGAACAATTAACCCCAGAGTTGAGGCAGTTCATGGAAGACTCCTATTTAGCAAGAGATGACTATAACTTCGACACTGCTGACAGGGCTAGCAAGGCCTGTGGTCCTTTACTTCAGTGGGTGGAAGCACAGGTTAGATTCTCAATAATTCTTGACAAAGTAGGACCGTTGAAGGACGATGTCGAAAGACTAGAGAAAGAAGCTGTTCAGAGTCAAGCCAGACTTTCTGCTATTGATGATATGATCAGAGAACTACAAGACAGTATTGAGAACTACAAAGGTGGCTATACAGATATGATTAGACAGGCTGAGAATATTAAATCAGAAATGAAGACTGTTGAAGGTAAGGTTGAGAGAGCAACAAAATTGGTCGAAAGTTTGACTTCGGAACGTTCAAGATGGGGATCATCTATTAAAAGTTACGAGAAACAGCGCAAGACATTGGCTGCCAATTCATTATTAGCAGCATCCTTCGTTACATATCTTGGAAGTTTTGGTCAC
The DNA here is from genome assembly GCA_030569295.1 of Taiozyma yuanshanica. NCBI lineage: Eukaryota > Fungi > Ascomycota > Saccharomycetes > Phaffomycetales > Wickerhamomycetaceae > Taiozyma > Taiozyma yuanshanica. The sequence goes on from JAJMKP010000007.1 coordinate 217,705, forward strand.
AAAAAGAGATTAGAGTTCATTCAAGTCTGGAAATCCTTCATGGTAGAAGCAGGGATTGAATTCGACCTTCAATTCCAATTTAATGATTATTTGAATACTCCATCGAATCTTTTAAAGTGGGAAGGAAACGGTTTAGCAAATGACGCCACATTCCTGGAGAACACTACAATTTTAGAATCTACCAAAAAGATCCCATTGATTATTGATCCGTTGGGCCAGCTTCCAGGAATTATTCAGAGAAAACTCGAACCAAGAAAGGTAACTTTTACAAGTTTCCTCGATGATGGCTTCTCAAGAACATTGGAGAATTCTTTGAGGTTTGGCGGTGTTTTGATTGTTCTGAATGCTGAGAATCTGGATCCAATCATCTCCCCACTATTGAATAGAGATTTTCAGACCGTTGGTGGTAGACACTTGGTGAGAGTTGGTAACAAAGATGTCGACTATTCTAAGCAGTTTAGTATAGTATTGCACACAGAAGATCAGTTTATTAGAGTTTCACCATTTGTTGCAGCCAGAACTTCTGTTCTTGATTTCTCAATTTCAGAATCGAGTCTAGAGTCCCAGACGTTGAGCATGATATTAGCGTCAGAGAATCCTGAAGTTGATAACCAAAGGCTGGAATTGAACAAGTTGAATAGCGAGTATAAGGTGAAGCTACGTGAACTTGAGAAAAGCTTGTTGATTACCTTGAGTGAATCAGAGGGTGACCTATTGGAGAACAATGTTTTGGTCGAGGGTTTAGAGAAGTTGAAAGCGGAATCATCACAAATTGCAATTAAAATGAAAGAAACCGAATCCGTCATGGTTCAGATTACTGAAATTACATCCAAGTTCAGCCCATTCTCCAAGAATTCTTCTCTGCTATTTACTCTTGTGAACACACTTGAACAGCTAAACCCCGTATATCAATACTCATTGCCTTCATTCATGAAATGGTTGAAGTCGGTTCTTGGATCTAAGCACGAGACCGATACTGACAGGGTTTCTTATTTGGTCAAGGAATTGTACCGTGAGATATTTGCCCACGTTTCAATCTCATTGTCACTGGACGATAAGAGACTTTTTGGGCTGGTTCTGGGATTACTCTATCTCCGTGAAACTGACGGTGATATATTTGCTTCATTTGTTGAGCGGTTGCTATATTGCTCATTGGTTTCTGGTGAAGAAAAAATACTGCTACTCAAAGAAGCATTTCAAACAATATCTTTTGATTCTTTAAGGTCTTTAGATGTTTCTGGCTTGGCCGACTTTGATGTCTTTGGTTTACTTCAGGAAGTGAGGAGTGGCAGTATTGACGTTGAAGAATTCATACCTATCATCTCATCAGCTTTTTCCTCAAATCTCCACGAATCAATAGATAATTCATTCAATTATGCAACTGATTTCTTGAAATCTGATAGCGCTCCTTTTTCTTCCAAAATTAAACTTGGTGATGTAATTCAAGATTCAGTGAACAAGCCAATTATTCTTTTCTCACAAAAGTCTTATGATCCATCTTTCAGGGTCGTTGAGTGTGCCAAAGTGTTCAGTACATCACTAAAAGTTGTTTCTTTGGGTTCTAAAGAATCTTTGAAGATTGCTTACCGTGAGATTGCCAGGGCGTCGAAGAATGGTACCTGGATTTTGATCCAAAACGTCCAGACAACGCTGTCATTGTTAGAAACATTTGAAAAATCCTTTGACTCTTCTAGATCTCACAAAGGGTTTAGATTGCTCTTCACTTGTGATTTAAGTGCGAATATTCCATCCACAACATTAAGAAGATCATCTCTAGTGATGTTTGAAACACCACCGGGTGTGAAAACCATCATGGATGACTATTATAAGAAAAGTGGAAATACCTTGAAATCCTCAAAGCCTTTGGAGAAATCACATATTTATTTCTTGGTATGCTGGTTGCATGCTATCCTTCTTGAAAGATCAAGACTTGTTCCACAAGGCTTCTCTAAGGTTTATGACTTCAACGAAGCTGATTTCGAGACCTCAACCTTCTTGATCAACAGCTGGTTTGACGAGTCGCATGCACAGAAGGATAATGTTGCACCTGACCTTATCGACTGGGAGGCTATTCAATACCTTCTAAGCGAGATTTCATATGGTGGTAAGATTGACAGAGCTGAAGATTCCAAGATTTTAAGAGAAATTACTCAAAAGTTATTTGTTGCTGATTCCTTTAACAACCACTTTAATGTTTTATTAGGGCCTGAAGTCTTGGATGCTCCTGAGGGTCGCTCAGAAGAAGATTATAATGACTGGATTGATAAATTACCGCAAGTAGAACCAGCTTCTTGGATTGGATTGGCAAGTGATGCTGAAACTTTGGTGAAACAAGCAAGGTATCAGGAGATTTTGAAGGCTGCTGCCAGGCTCTATAAGAACCTTACTGTTTAGCACTTCTAATTATTATTAGGTGATTTTTTTTACTGATCTTTACGGAATTCCGTCACTCTCGGCTCATTATCATTGATGACGTAGCTGCAAGATTAGCTCAAAGTCGGTACGTCCACTATAGGGAGAAATTATCCCCGTGAAATCTGGAGAGATGTGGGACCCTCATGAGACCCGAGAGAAGCTTTGCTTTACGAGCATTGCGACCAGGGAACAATCACTTGAAGTCCCAAAATTGGTATTTGTCATTCATTGTAAATATGACACCGTATAAGATCCTTTCACCAGACCAGATTCTGAATGAAGTCAATCATGCGAGAAAGATACCGAAAAGTTATCATACTATCGACGTCGAAGGAGATGTTATTGCTTCACATACTAGGTTCGATCAACAAGCGGCCTTGGGGAAGTTTTCCACTGCGGAATTGAAAGATCTGAAAGACAAACAACTTGAGGATGCATATCATAACCAATTGGACCAAAAGAGTCAACAGCATGGTAGTGATACGAGCTCATTCACGACAAAGTTGAGAGAATGCATGGAACTCAGAGACATTTATCAGAGAGTATCGGGTCAGAGGTCAATTGATAACCCATTGTTCGGTAACGCGTGGATCAGCTATCCACCGCAACAGCCCAAAGGATGGCATTATGAGGATGAATATGGCGCTAGCGATTATTACTACGATGAGAAATCATATCCTCACTATTATGGTGAAAGCTTCGATATAGATCACTACTACGAAACTTTACTTAAACCTATTGTGGAGAAGCTAGATACCACGGGTAAGGTGATATCGAACAAGTGTCAGGTATTTGAAGTAAAAAATTTTAAGCATGAAATCACAATTCCATCATTTGCGCACTTCTTCCGTGATTTGAACCATGTAATTGATACCAGCACTGACCAGACAGGGACTTCCTTCTCATCAAAGAGACTGGAGTTTCTAGAAGCTAAATTCAACAATTATGTGCTACTGAACGAATATAAGGAGACGAACACTACAAAATTGAACCCACATCGTGATTTCTACAATGTACGAAAGATTGATAATAACCTTGATTTGTCTATGGCAATGTCCAAAAAGCACTTGTTGAACGTGATCAATCTCAAGTTGAAAGAGGAACCGGAAAGAGTTGTATATGATGAAGGTGGTATTAAACTCACACTTAGAGAACTGTTCAAGCCATATTTTGAGGATAAAGAAGAGACTCGTTTCAACATTGATGATCTATTCGAGTTTGGGCTAGTTGATAGGAATTTCGGCCATACCAAGCTAGTAATCAACTCATCAGCTGATTATGAATCAATCATAAACAACGAAGTACTATTGAAAATCGATAAAACTTTCCTAAGAATTGAAAATGCCATTGGTGGTGAATATTTAAGCTTGATAATCAAACAAGTATTGAGTGATTATGAAAAATCCAAATATCAGTTCGGTGAAATGGGTATAAACTTCAATCTGAATACACTCTCCCATGGTTTGGGCTCAACCAAGTGGGAAGCAATCTCAAACTGGATTATTGATAACAAATTGGTGAGTCATAACGTCAAGTGGATCATTAAAATCCCAAGAAATTACAGCTCTTTGAAAAAGACAGGATGTGTTAAGAGCTTCAAGGAATACTTGGGTTATCTCTTCAAGGAATTGTTTGTGGTCTCTATAAATCCAGAAGTCAATATCAAGCTTCACTTCTTTCTAACAAAAGTTTCTGCTTTTGACTTATTATCTGGTACACAGACAAATGATGATGAGTCATTATTCGAAGCAACAAAGCTCGCACCGCCTCACAAATGGACTACTGATGAAAACCCACCATATTGTTACTACTTATACTACATATTTGCCAATATGTCCACTTTGAACGAGTTCAGAAGATCAAGAGGTTTCAACACGTTCAATCTTAGACCACATGCCGCTTCAATCACAGCTAAATCGGGTCTTGGTATCATTACTGAGAGTCTTGCTGCTAACTTCTTGCTGGCTAAAAACATTATTAATGGCGAGAAGCTAGTAAATTATCCTGTGCTACAGTATTTGTATTACTTGAAACAGATCGGAATTGCCATGAGTCCGCTCTCATGGAACAAAAGGGTCCAGCTTTTAAACGAAGATGGTAGAAACGCTGAGGTTAATGGTGCTTCATATGAAGCAAACCCATACTTTGACTTCTTCAAGATTGGTCTCAAAGTTTCACTATGTACAAGCAAACCATTATTCGCTAGTTTGACAAGGGAACCTTTGATTGAAGAGTATTCCATTGCAGCTGCCATTCATAAGTTCAGCAGTGTGGATTTATGTGAGCTCTGTCGTAATTCAGTTCTGATTAGCGAGTTCAATGGAGCTTTGAAGAGACATTGGATAGGTATCCAATACAATGAAGACAATCTAATTGATTATCAAGAAGTTGATGATTTCGGCGTTCAGAGAACTAATGTCCCAAAGATGAGAACTGAATACCGACAGGATACACTGATACTAGAGCATGAAGTGATTAGAGAGGTTGAGAGCAGCATTGCATGATAAGCAGAGATTCATTCCTGGTGGATAAATAAAAAAAATAACCATTTAACCGAAATACACACTGGAAAAGTATTACGTAATCCCATTTCGCGAAATAGCATCTCGGAGGACTATGAAACTTTTTATATTAGCAACGGGAGATTCTGATATGAACAATTGCGCTAGTTTAGATACAATGGTTCAAATTTACTCATACTCTGATAGCTCTGACGTTGCTGCTGCTGTTGGGCGTTATATTATCGGTATTCAGGATGAAACTTTAAGCAAGAAGGACACTTTTAACATTGCTATTAGTGGTGGTTCATTGGGTAAGGTGTTGAAGAAAGGGCTGATCGAGAACAAGGCCAATGCTGCTAAAATACACTGGGAAAAGTGGAGAGTTTTCTTTTCAGACGAAAGACTGGTTCCATTGGACCATGAGGATTCTAACTATGGTTTATTTAACAACGTGATCTTGAAAGAATTGGCTCACAATGGACACCCTGGCCCTACTGTCTTCACTATCAACGAATCATTATTGCATGAAACCGATACCACCACTGACACTAAGATTGCTGAAGAATATGCCTCTTTCCTACCTGACTCCTTTGACTTGGTCCTATTAGGCTGTGGCCCAGATGGTCACACTTGTTCTTTGTTCCCAGGTCATAGATTGTTAAAGGAAGAAACTGTCAAGATTGCAACTATAAGTGACTCTCCAAAGCCACCTTCAAGAAGAATCACATTCACTTTTCCAGTTCTTAAAGCTTCTAAGAACATTGCCTTTGTTGCTGAGGGTGCAAGTAAGGCCCCAGTTTTCAAGCAGATCTTTGGTCCGGAGAAATCGGATCTACCTAGTGAACTCGTCAATGCTTTGAACGTTCCAGTTAGTTGGTTCACGAATGATGAAGCACTAGCAGGTGTTCCAATTAGTTCATCAAAGTACTAACTATAGGCTAATGCGATTATTTGTGTATTATGCGAGCTGTGTAAGTTAATGGATCTCCGCTGTTGCCAGGACCTGCCATTCGTTTACTGGACCTTCACAATTAACAACTTTGAGCACTCCTCCTTTCCAACCCAAGTCATACCTTGTCAACTCGTTAGCTTTATTTATCTCTATTTCTGCTAAGTTCAAGTAATCTTCAACTCTTGTAGTAATGGTTCGTACAAGTGCGTTATCAAAATGACGGGAATTGGTATATACTAAAGAGATATGAGGGTCGAAAATATCCTTTGCCCAATTCTCAGCATTTAACTTAGCATCGACTTCAGACTTCACAGACGGCAATTCAACGAAGAGTTCTCTAATGATATTGGCAAAGCTCGTTAGGTTTTTTGTCTTTTGTAAACCAATGTATATCTTTTTGAAATATGGGTTCTTATCCTTAATAAACAACGAGCTAAACTTGATATCCAATTCAAAGTTGGAGCCAAGAGCTGCAAGGGCACTGCTCAGGACTGTAAGCACGTCCACTTGTGAATTGACTGCTAGTTGGGATGTAATAGTAATGTGTGGTTCGAAACGGATGGGATCATCGAACAATGGGTCCAAGCCCGTGGATAGGGCAGTCAGTGTCTCGTAGATCTGCGAGCTAGGCTTTGGAGTAAGCCAAAGGGCGACGCCTTAGAGAAGAGTCAGCAGAATGAGCCAAAAAATGTTCGAAGAATTGATAATACTCACCCATTTCTTGGTAGATTTCTTCTTTGTATGTTGAGGAGCTTATTGATTATCTCAGTCGGCTATTTCTGGTAAATTTTGTCTATCAATTACTGGGGCTGGTTAACAAATTTTCTGTAGTCATTAGAGCTAAATGACTAAGAAATTAGTCCAGAGAAGTCTTACAGTGACAATGAGAGATTCTTACTTGAGCTATTAGAATTTCCCTTCTTTGATCAGTACTAGTGAATACGTCTCCTGGAATAAGATGTCTTCGATCATTGTATTATAAAGACCATACAATAATTATTCCGGGTATAGAAAAGCTGCTCTCATGCGGTAAATGGCAACGATGGAATTGTTATTTTTAGGCAAAGAATTGACCATAATAACCCTCCACAGCCCTTCAGAATGCCTAAGTATTTGACCTTTTATCACAAACAAGACCAGTCATTACATCATCCTAAATTCCTGCTCTAGTGCGGCTCATACCAATTTCTATGATACCTCTGCAGCAACTGGAGGGAAAGAGCATGTCTCGAGACTTTAAAACGTTTGAACACAGTCTACAAGCTAGCCTTCTCACGGAACAGCGTTCACTTACGGCCACAGTTCCATACTATTTAATCAAAAATGTCAACAGAGCTGTTTCAAGACTGGAGAAGCGACCAGCATTCCCTCGAGGCTCTGTTAAGTAAAGTGGAAGAAGACCAAAACATACCAGAAGATGTCCCTATTTCTCAACCTGTCACTGGCTTGGATATCAGATGCGGTCCTGTCTTGAGACTTGTGGGCTCTTTGGAAAATGGCTCCAATAACTACCGTGGCTCTATTCTCCTAGTGCTTAAAGATGAAAATACCACTGCCATTCCACAAATTACATATATCCAGGGTCCATTAGTGCCCCAAAAAGAGAGTGATTTGAAGAAGGGCAAATTCCCTGGTAAAGCCTTTGAAAAAAGAGCTGAACATACCTTCTGGAGGTTTGCCATTGAACTTGAATTACAGCTATACGAACAGAAAGTTAGATACTCGATCAACAAGGCTCAGACTTTTGAATTTTTTCTCCCAAGGGTCGATCAATCAATGAACATTGTGTCCTTCTCTTGTAATGGGTTCTCACTAACTACGGTCACTGAGACATTTAAGGGGTCACTTTGGGCTGATGTTGTTAGAAATCACTATACTCAAAATAGATATCATGTAATGATTGGTGGAGGTGATCAAATCTATTGCGATGCAGTCAAAAATGCATCTGAGGTATTTCATGATTGGTTAGAACAAAAAAATCCTATCAAGAAAATTGGTACCGAATTCAGTCAAGATATGTGCAATTCTTTTCATGACTTCTACTTGAATCAATACTTGAAATGGTATGGTAAAGGGTATTGGAAAGGTACTAATGGTTCTACTATACAAAGTCTATTTCCATTTGCTATGGCTTCTATCCCATCCATCAACATCTTTGATGATCACGATATCATTGATGGATATGGTTCATACCGTGACCATACTATGTCTTCTGAAGTGTTCAAAGGTGTCGGAGCAGTGGCTTATGACTACTATATGTTATTCCAGCATCAATTATCTATCAAAAATGATCCTGAATATTTGGCTGATCCAAGCTGGATCTTATCGAATTCTCCTGGCCCTTATATTGAAGAGAAAAGTCATTCTATCTATGCCAGACTAGGTGCAAACATTGGGTTTCTGGGTCTTGATTGCCGAACCGAAAGAAAATTGAGAACCATTGTCAGTGCAGAAACATACGATATCGTGTTTGGTAGACTAAGACGCGAATTAGATGCTGATAAGAACATCAAGCATTTGTTAGTTCTATTGGGTGTTCCTATTGCTTATCCAAGATTGGTTTGGCTAGAATGGCTTTTAAGCTCAAGACTATTAGCTCCAATCAGATCTCTAGCACAAAAGGGAGTCATTGCTAGAGGTTTAGTGAATGAATTTGACGGCTCAGTTGAAGTTCTTGATGATCTAGACGATCATTGGTGCTCTAGTCACCATAAAAAGGAGCGTAATCGTTTTGTTGCTAGATTACAAGAACTTGGATCATCCAGAGGTGTCAGAATCACCATTCTAAGTGGTGATGTCCATTTAGCAGCCATTGGTAGATTCAAGACCAAGCTACATTTGAATCACGTCTTCAACCGTGAAAAATATGAGGACAAGAATGAGAGGGTCAAAAATGAGCCAGAACATGATCCAAGACTGATGTTTAACATCATTTCATCTGCTATAGTTAATGCCCCGCCTCCAGATGCTATGGCTGGATTATTGAACAAGAGATCTGGGATTCATCATTTTGATCATGATACAGATGAAGATATGGTGCCGCTGTTCACCAAAGATGTTGATGATAAACCTCGTAATAATAAAGAATTTCTCAACAAACGTAACTGGTCGGACTTGATCCCTATTCAGAATTACAATCCAAGAGAGGGCAAGAATGGTTATGAAATTGGTACATTGAAATTACCAGGCCCATCCACCGGGGCACCACCAAGCTTGAAAATCAGAGCAGAGAGGGAGCTTAAGTACAAGATTACTGAGAACTCTTTGATTGCCAGGATCCATGTTGAGAAGGAACCGGGAAATATTAATAGTGAGACTCAGGACTATGAAGTCATCGTTCCGGAACTGATTGGTCAGTATAAACTGGATAACATCGGTAACAAGTTGGCTCGGTAATCTATACTTAAATATCTTGTACTTCAGATATTCCTTTTCATTTCTATTTATCTAATCCATTTAACCTGTAATCCAGATAAATTACATATGATCGTCGATTTACTAAGCTGCTGAGGCTGCTGAGGGCAAGCATCGGTAGGAGTCACATCTCATCTCCTTCCTAATCAGGAAGATACTAAATCAGGAAATTGGGTTTTTATTTTTCGCGGTTTCAAAAATTTTTCTTGTATAGAAAAGAATTAAAAACTGGCATATAAAGTGGTAAATTCAAAGATTTCTTTTGGATATATTCATTCTGCTCGTATTTCATATATAAAACTATGGCTAAAGAAACTAGACTTAAGAGCAACAGTGCTAAAAAGCATCTGAAACTAAAGGGTGCTAAAAAGACTCTAAAGAGACGTCATGAGGAATCTGAAGATGAGGTTGATGCCCAGAATGAGAAATTAGTTGATGAATTGGATGAAAACTATGATGAAATTGCTGAACTATTGGATTCTCTAGAAGATAAAGAATTGAAGAAAACAAAGAAGAGAGCTCCGGAGCCACAACCTGAAGAAGAGAAAGATCATGAGGAAGACGAAGATGAAGAATCAACTGACTTACCAACTTCTACTACTATAGCTAAGGATTTTCAAGAACCAGAAACCGTCTCTGATAAATTCGCCGACCATAACCTATCTGCACCAACTCTGAAAGCTATTCAACAAATGGGGTTTGAAAAAATGACCCAGGTCCAAGCTAGAACTATTCCTCCATTACTAGCAGGTCGTGATGTGCTAGGTGCTGCAAAGACCGGTTCAGGTAAGACATTGGCCTTCCTTTTACCAGCTATTGAACTGCTATATTCCTTGAGATTCAAGCCAAGAAATGGTACAGGTGTCATTGTCGTTTCTCCAACCAGAGAACTAGCATTGCAGATCTTTGGAGTTGCCAGAGAATTAATGGAACATCATTCACAAACTTTGGGTATTGTTATTGGTGGTGCCAACCGTCGTGCTGAAGCTGAAAAATTGGTGAAAGGGGTCAACTTGTTAATCGCTACACCAGGTAGATTACTAGATCATTTACAAAACACGAAAGGGTTTGTGTTCAAGAATTTGAAAGCACTAGTCATTGATGAAGCAGATCGTATTTTAGAAATTGGTTTTGAAGAAGAAATGAGACAAATCATCAAGATCTTACCTAAGGAAAATAGACAGTCCATGTTGTTTTCCGCTACCCAAACCACTAAAGTTGAAGATTTAGCCAGAATTTCCCTAAGACCAGGTCCATTATTCATCAACGTCGACTCCAAAGAAGAGAATTCCACCGTGGATAGACTAGAACAAGGTTACGTTGTCTGTGACAGTGATAAAAGATTCCTACTGTTATTTTCCTTCTTGAAGAGAAATGCCAAAAAGAAAATCATTGTCTTTCTGTCATCATGTAATTCAGTTAAATACTATTCTGAGTTATTGAACTACATTGATTTACCAGTTTTGGATCTTCATGGTAAGCAAAAGCAACAAAAGCGTACCAACACATTTTTTGAATTCTGTAATGCCAAACAAGGTATTTTGATCTGCACAGATGTTGCTGCTAGAGGGTTAGATATCCCATCTGTTGATTGGATCATCCAATTCGATCCACCTGACGATCCAAGGGATTATATTCACAGAGTGGGTAGAACTGCTAGAGGTACCAAGGCCCAAGGTAAATCCTTAATGTTTTTAACTCCAAATGAATTGGGTTTCTTAAGATACTTAAAAGCCGCTAAGGTTCCATTAAACGAATATGAATTCCCAACTAACAAGATTGCAAACGTCCAAAGCCAGTTAGAAAAATTAATCAGCTCGAACTATTGGTTGCATCAATCTGCTAAAGACGGTTACAGATCCTATTTGCAAGCTTATGCTTCGCATCATTTGAAAACCGTGTATCAAATTGATAAGTTGGATTTAGTAAAAGTTGCCAAAGGTTACGGTTTCCAAGTTCCACCAAAGGTCAACATCACTATTGGCGCCAGTGGGAAGACCCCTAAGCAAACTCAACAGAGAAAAAAAATCAAAAATTAATTCCTTCGTATCAATTGCCTTTCAGCATATCTCATTCTGCATTTACCACCATAAATATTTGATTTTTTGTGTATACTATAAGTTAATTCGTTATGTTATCTGTTAATTAGATTTACGACCTACGTGTCCATGAGTACTAGAACAAGTAATTAATGTGTCATTATAAAAGCGCAAAATACGTCATTTAATATCTAAACAAAGAGTGAACTAAAAAAAAGGAAGCAGGTAATTATGATAAATCTAAGATGTTGAACTATTATGCAAGATTATTGAAACAAAAAAAGTATTGGAACGTGATTCATTAGAGTACGGAACTGGGAAACAATGTTGAATTAGTTTTCCTTCTTTCTTAGAGTTTAGAATATGAGTGAGCATTCTCTCTATCTCTTTCCTAATAACCCCAGGAATTCTTCTCTTGTTTTTTGAGCTTCTCTGAAGCAACCGAGCATACAGCTGGTGACAGTGGATGAACCAGTCTTTTGAATACCACGACTGACCATACACATATGAGTAGCTTCAATCACCACAGCGACACCCTGTGGCTTCAAAATCTCCTTCAAGGCCATTGCGATCTGTTTGGTCAGTCTTTCTTGAACCTGCAATCTTCTAGCGTACATTTCAGCCAATCTAGCTAATTTGGAAAGACCAAGAACCTTCTTGTTTGGAATGTAACCGATATGGACTTTACCAAAGAATGGCACAAGATGATGTTCACATAATGAGTAAATCTCGATATCTCTAACAATGACCATTTCATCATGATCTTCTTCAAACACAGCACGCTTTATAACATCACGGATGTTGTCTTCATAACCTTTGGTGAAGTATAACATAGCTCTGGCATATCTTTCCGGGGTCTCCAAAAGGCCTTCTCTTTCTGGATCTTCACCTAATTCTTCTAGTAAAACTCTAACAGCATTACTTATTCTCTCTTCTCTGGCAGCAGCTTCCTCTGGAGTTGATTCGATTCTCTTTCTTGCGCCAATACTTGGCCATGATAGACCATCACTGTCAACTGGGGCCTTTAAAGTGTATGGAGAAGCAGGTCTTGTTCCTAGTGGAGAGTTCAACAACCGATGCTGAGCTTTTGAGTCACTAACAGAGCGAGGATGAGGATGATGATGAGGATGATTTAAAGAGGTCTGTGCAACGGTTGCATGACCAGCACCATTGACATGTGAGTTCTCAGGAAGTAGTGAGCCTTCTTTTGCATTCAGATCCATCTCTGAGATTTGTCTTGTTAGTTTATCAGTCATTATGTGAGGCAGTTAAGCAAAACCCAAGTTAGATGATATAGATAGAGGTATTCAAGTTGTTGCTCTTACTTGCGTTGGTAAAGGATCTGGATTTCAAATTCGCGTAGTCTGAACCGCAAACCTACAGAAAAAGCCAATTCTTACCAGTAAAGCAAATGATTTCGTTAAAACTCGGTCAGCTTTTTAAAGATTTTTCAATCGATCAAACAATTTAATTTAAGGTTTTTTTCAATATTTTCACGTGATAAGAGATTAAGCCTGATAAAGGCATGGTTGGAAGCGATGGCCTCAACTGAGGAAGTAGCCATGGTAAAAGAAGGAAAAGTAAGAGAAATCAAATTGTGTGATAAATCAGTCATTGTCTCGTTTATTCTTCATTCCATCATCTCCTAAATACTCGTCCGACACCTTTGCAGACATTACTGGTATGATGGTTAGTATTAGTTGACATAAAATAGATGAAGTACTATTTACATACCAGTACTCTTCATCAAGGAAGAAATCATGGATTAAACCAGTACCACGGCATCGTCCACATAGCACACCACCTATGGATGGATCACCGGGCTTGACAAATCTTGGGGTCATTGGTGCAGGAATAGGTGGAGGGTAGTGCACGGCTGGGGGTGCTGGTGGTCTATACTGCTGCGAAGGATGCTGTGGTGGGCGAGCTTGCTGGGCCAAGCCCTGCGCTGGCTCTGCATTGTCTATCTCAGAGTATGGGGGTGGATCATCGGATGGGGTTTGCGATTGCTTCCCTGGAGTACTTGGTTGTGCCTGAGGTATTTGTGGGTGGTAATTTTGCTGCTGTACTGGTCTGTAAGTCTGGGGATAAACGGTGTTCTGTGGATTGTATGGCTGAGATGAGACATATCCAGTTTGTAAATCCGGAATTGTGAAAGGTGTGAAGGGGATTCTGAAACCAGAAGAAATTGGGGGGAGCTGCTCGACATTGTTTTGACGTGCAAACCTTCTCCAGCAGTCCTTACAACTCCTGCCATTCTTTAGCTTATAGCCTGTGTTATGGCACTTGTTACACCAATAGCCACGCGGATATTTCCAGGGCAGTTCGTCCTCCATTGTTGTGATTGGATGTTATTACAGTAATGAATCACAGCAGAGGAGAATAATTTCAATAGGAAGCCTAGAAGCCTGGGAAACCTTTTTATGTTGTGTGAACGGAAACCGCGAATTGAAGGAAACAAAATTTCGTGAACTGTAGATCAACAAAACAAAGAGAACAGTAAACAGTAAACAGCCACCAAAAAGAGCCAATAAACAAGATGGTTTGGCTTTCAGAGTTGCAGAGTGAGTACAATAATGCATGAAATATGCTAGCAGAAGAGCTATTACTAACTCGGAGGGTAGAATTCGGTGTTGGTTTCACCGCTGCAGGTACGTGTTGATCAAGTGGATACATCAAATCAAATCAGCTTAAAGCTAACAATCTACCACAGGTCTGGTATTCTTCCTCTTCGGTATCATAACATTCTTTGACTCAGCCCTACTCGCGCTAGGAAACGTTAGTATCTATCTGCATATCACTTTCGGACTTATGACCGTTAGCTCTGATCACACGACTAACATTAAATACCACAGCTATTATTCGTCATTGGTTTAATTCTAATCATTGGACCTCAAAAGACTGTCACATTCTTCACGAGACCGACAAAGATCCGTGGTACTGTTGCCTTTTCTTTGGGGATTTTCCTAATCTTAGTGAAGTGGCCTTTCACGGGTTTCCTAATTGAAGCTTTTGGTATCCTACAGTTATTTGGGTATGTGAATCATCTGTTGCCCTCCTATTTATTTTATTACTAACAACCCTAAGTGACTTCTTCGCAGTCATTGTTTCGTTTTTAAGAAGTGTCCCATTTATCGGCCCAGTCTTATCGCATCCAGCTGTCGCTCCAGTACGTATCAATGTGTATTCTTTGTTGTTCTTTTCTTCGGAAATAGCAGCCAAAAGATCAAATATTAACGAAGCCCCAGGTTGTTGATAGAATCACAGGAGCTAGAGTTCTTCCTGTTTAGTTTAATAGATATAAATCAAAAGGTAATAAAGAACACACCGCACAATAGCACAGGTGAGCTCTACTCTTTTTTGCTAATTGATGAATGATCTTTGGTATGCTTATATTCTATCCAAACTCCACGTCATTAAACCGTCGATCAAGGCTCCAATCTCAAATCTCAAGGCACCAGTGATATAGATATTAATCGGTAAGTACACACTATCATCATATCTGGTTAGTGCCACACCTTCTGCGATCTCTTTTTTTTTTTTTTTTTTACTCGTTTTTTTCTCTAACAAAATTTATTTGGCACAAACCACTAAGCTCATCGCCTAAATTAATCTCAGCACACCACTCCCAAAATGCCTCCCATCAAGACACAAAGAAAGCGATCCTCTAATGGTTCAACTATAGAGGTCTCGTCCGTTATGGGTGCAGGTACATCCAAAATAAAGAAGAAAATTAGAGACATTGAAAGGCTGCTGGCTAAGAAGAAAGATAAAATGCCCGCTAATATTATAGTTGATAATGAAAGAGCTCTTGCTGCTTTAAAGACAGAGTTGGAGAATGCTGAATATGTTTCTAGAGTCAAGAAGTTTTCTAAGAAGTATCATATGGTTAGATTCTTCGAAAAGAAAAAAGCACTAAGAAAATACAAACAAGTAAAGAAGGAATATGATGAGTTGGAAAAGAATGAAGAAGGTAAAGATTCAAAAAAACTAAAGAAGGAATTGAAAAAAATAAGAAAGAAACTATCACACGCTGAAGTTGATCTTGCCTATGTTGTCAATTTCCCAAAAGATAGAAAATATATTGCATTATACCCCAATGAAGGTGAAGGTGAAGATGAAGATGAAGAACTAGGTCCTGAAATTAAAAAAGGTTTAGCCAAAACTGAAGAGCAAAAGGTAGCATTCAAGAAAGAAATTGAACAGATGATCAAAGATAACTCACTTCCTGTCACTGTCGAAGATATATTATCCGGTAAGAAAGTTTCAAACGCCATTTCTAGCAATAGTAAAGTCACAGCTCCAGATGCTGCTCAAGAAGAAGAAGAGGATGAGGATGATTTCTTTGAATAAAAGCGTTCTAATATCTATATTATCTAATCAACATGCATCAGCGAAATATCTATCAGATCTTACTAACCGGTAAGAATGAGATCTCATTTATCAGTTTTCCGGCCGGTTGCAATGAACGTAGTGATTGAACGTAGCGATTGAAAGTAGTGATTGAACTATCACCTCGATTAAGTAATCCATAGTTCTGTTAAGACAAGGGGGTTGAATCGGTGCCACTGCGATTACCGGACATTATAGTGGACAATTGGTAAAATACTGATCGATTCTAAGGAGGGTCTTATAATTCTGGGTATATGTCTCGCTGTATCATGTCTCCCAAGCTTGGGCTCCTGAGCAGTGTTGACCTTGTCAGAGGTAAATTGGTGTGCTTAAACTTCTTAAAAACTGGCCAGCTCCAGCGAATAGGAAAACAGAATACGCAAACCTCGCTACAGCATTTATATTCTAATACATAACACTTCAATATTCGTTAACTAATCAAAAGTGACACCTTAGAGCTGTATGAAATATCAAAAGCATCATTGATCATCAAAACATCTAAATCTAAGCCTCGTAGCTCGGTTGGGATATGAAACTCACAAGTTGCAGAACCCTTCTTTTCACCTTTCTTGAACATTGGAGAAGCCCTTTTGATTAATAACAGTTCTTTTGAAGATTGATCAGCTAAGATAACAAACCAAGATTCTTTTTGCATCTTAGGGAACTTCGGTAATATCATCTTGAAATCTGAGTTGACTGGGAAATTGGTATGATTTAGCTCAACTTTAATGATTGAAGGGTCATCTTGAGTCACTGAAAAGTCACCAACTGGTAATTTAGAAACGCTGAAGTAGAAATCCTTTCGGTCCTCTTCAGAAATATTCAATCTGTTGGCAAAGCTTTCCAGTTTTTTGCCACGGTACTTACCAAGTTCAGCCAATAATGTCAGCTTCTTTTTGCCACCTTCATCTGCAATGAGCTCAATATTATAGATCTCATTAGCCAGACCATCCGAATTCAAACCAGACAACCGACGAAGATCTAACCCAGGTAGAGCTGAAACAGGATCATAATCAAACCAAATACCTTGTTTGACACATTGCATCAGCTTAATGAACACGATAACGGCATTCAAATAACCTAATTCTGATGCAACATCAATATAAGCTTGTAAGATACGCAGAGCTTGATCTAAAACAGTGACTGTATCTTGTGAGTAATCAGCAATCGGTAGGTCAACTCTGCTCATGTATGCTTGTAACAACAAATAAGTCTTGATGTGTGGATCCCAAATTGGCAAGTCCTGCAAGTCATCAGCTGGAAAACGAACTTGTTGAGACATTTCCATGTTTATCAGTTCTTCACCATGACGAGTTGGTAGTTCATTGTATTCAACAGCTTCACTTAACCATCTTAAACATTCTCTAAATGTTGCATCATTGGAGATCTGACCAATTAAGTTACGAATAGTTTTGTGTGAAAGATAGTAGTATGATGAAATAGACAAATATGGAGTGGGTTCCAGAACCTTTTCACCAGCAACAACACAACTGGATTCTTTTAGATTCTGAATTGTAGTATCGACCAAGTTAGATAGGTATAAACTAACACCAGCAGTAGTTGTGTCATCAATACCGTAATAAGTTGGATTATTGTGCGCTCTTCTGTACAAAAAGGTCCAGGTAAGGAAATCCATGGCTTCTTGTCTTGTCTTGATTGTTCCTGCTGCAATTTCAGCACCAATATGATCGTCCAAAACCTTGTGCAATGACGATTCAACAGGGAAACCGACGTTCAGGAAGTGCTTATAGAACATCTTCTTGGATTCTTTGGTGTATACCATTGCAATACCACTAGTATCATAAGCAGGACGACCAGCACGGCCCATCATCTGCAAAATATCGGTCAAATCCATGTCTTTGTAGGCTTCAATCTTGGCGTCAAAGAATTGAGTACCTTTGATAATAACCAAATGAGCAGGTAGGTTAACGCCCCAAGCTAAAGTAGAAGTTGCGACTAGAATTTGGATCTTGTTATTCTGAAATAACTTATGACTGATCTTCCGATCACTCTCAACCAAACCTGCATGATGAAGGCCAATACCAAACTGCAGTGATAGTCTTAGAGTTTCATCCTTCACATCTTGCAAGATATCTTGTAGTTCATCATCATCCATCTTCAAGAATCTTCTTGGGTTATCTTCCATACCACATAAATGGATCAAGTCCAACGCTGTTAAACGTGTTTGACGACGTGAAGCAACAAACACCAATACGGGCTTTTCTGGTGAGTGAGCCTTAATAGCCATAAAAGCAGGTTTGTTCATAGTCTTCATCAATGGACAGAAAGCAAGGTTATCTTGAAACCCATCTATGTACATCTGCAAAGGAACTGGACGAACAGAAGATGGGAAATTGAATAGCCCATCTTTGACACCTAACCATCCGGCCATATCAAAGGCATTAGAAACAGCAGTTGACATACCTAATAATCGGATTGGTTTCTTTGTTTGCGATTCGATATATCTCATACGACTCACAATCATTTCAAGAATTGGACCACGATCCGAAGCTAATAAATGAATTTCATCCATAATCACGAGTGAAACTTGTTGAACAAACTTACGAGTTTGCCAATTACGTGAGATACCATCAAACTTTTCTGGTGTGGTGATGATAATGCTAGCATCTCTGACTTCATGAGCAGCCGGAATATTATCACCAGTCAATTCAACAACTTTGTGACCAGTTTTTGGCGTTAACCTTTCTCTCCAATCATCAACTCTCTCTCTAACTAAGGCCTTCATAGGAGCAATGTAGACCACCTTTGACCCTGGATAGTCTCTGAAGGCATGCCAAATGGCCAATTCAGCAACTACTGTCTTACCTGAACCCGTTGGGGACCCCACAAAAACACTATCATTGGTATTGTATAGCGTATGGAATGTCATTGTCTGCATGGCATTGAAGTATCTGAATTTTGGTGAATAGATTGATTCAACTTCTTGATTATGTAGAGCAGTGACTGGTAATGGATTCAATCTCAACAACTTGGTTTGTATAGTTTCATTGTGTGGCCTAATCAAATGTTGGAAGGAAATACTATGGACAGTTTCGGAGCCAATCCAGCTATCTGAAACAACTCTAATCAAGATTTGAGGGGGTAACGGATCGGCTAACGGTATCATAAAGTCCATTGCATGTGGATTCTTCAAATGCTTTCTGTTCAAGATGAATTTCTCAAAGTGTAGGATTTCAGATTTGTCAGATTCTTCAACGAAGACCCAGAAGAATTGAGCATTGCCATGATGCCTTTCATCCCAGACAAAATCCGCCTCTAAATCAACATGAACCCTCATGACATTCTTGGTAACTGGGAAGATTTCGGCATCGACTAAGATGGTTGGGAATCTTCCAACCAATTTGTACAGCACAGAGCCCATCCTGTTGTTATGAACCAAATCACCTAATTCAGATGCTTCAAGTTGGCGTAGGTCATCCATGGACGGATTTTTGGCTTCAATATTCCTTATAATCTGTTGTGGAAGTTCAAATTGCTTCAGTGGGTGTTCAAAGTTCCACAATCTTTTTTCGATAGACTTGCAAATAGATAACATAACTTTGGCGAAGATACCCCATCTTCTATGAATACCTATTAGAAACAAAGCACGACAAATTCTGATAGAGTTTTGTGCGACATAGTTAGAATCGGAGAATAGAGCAGAATCATTGATGTTTGCCTGGGAGATGTATGCTTGCAACAAGACATTAGTTTTTCCCTGGGCACTTTCGATTTCTGCAGCAATCTGGCAATTCGCTTTCTCCTCTAGCAGCTTGGTCAATTCCACAATCTCTTCTTCCCTGAACTTAATACTATCAAACTCACTACTCATGGAGATCATAGATAGAATATCAGCTTCGGTGGCCCTTGGATTGCAGATTTCATTGAAGATCTCAACACTTTCGTTCAACAAATAGAAATCAGAAGCAACTCTACCAAGATCCTTAGGGACAAAGTGCATGGACCTTTCGTCGAATATTATCATCTGAAGTGAGTGCAACCTTCTGGCTGCACTTGTGATCATCTGAGTTCTTCGTTCATATAACTGAGGATCTTTTTGGATCTCTTTCCAATCAATGCCATAAGCAAATGGGTTTTGTCTCATTCTAACGAACATGTATGTGTAACCTAACCATTTGACACCTTCATCAACGTTTGTAACTGTACCTAGAGAAATCTCGGCATTCAAGTTATCAACTAGCTTGTCTGAAAGTTTTGACTCAATTGGGTGTTGAGATGTCAATAGTCTAACGTATTCGTCTAGTCTATCGCTTGTGGTGCATAAGATACCTGTACCATATTTCTCATATTGAGGTCTACCCGCACGACCAAAGATTTGAATCACATCAGAAATTCCTAGATCGGTGAAACCACCCTTTTTGGAATCATATACCTGTGTTCCCTTCACGATAACAACAGCAGCAGGTAAATTGACACCCCATGCTAAGGTGGCAGTACAGCATAAAACTTTCAGAGCACCAGCTGCAAACATTCTTTCTGATAAATTACGGTCAGATCTCAACATACCAGCATGGTGAATACCAAACCCTGAAGCAAACAGTTCACGCACATCTCTGTTGCGATTCTTGCCCATTTCACGCTCAAAACGGTCATATTGTGCGTTATCTTCACAGCTGAAAAGTTCAGATTCGTGATACTTTCTGGAAAGTTCAATGAAATTTCTTGCAGTTTTAGCTGTATCTTTTCTTGAATGAACGAACACCATAACTTGAGCACCATTTCTAACTTCGTCAACCAATTTCTCATAAGCAACATTATCAATATTCTCTCTGGCCTGTTTGGAGCCCGCTTTACCTCTAACACCGACCAGCTGTTGTTTTAAAGGAATCGGACGGAATGAATGATCAAAGAAGAACATCCCAATCTGTCTATTGACACCTAGGAAGTCAGCAACGTCGATGAAATTAGGTAAGGTAGCAGATAGACCGACAACTCTGATCATGGATTGCGTACTCTCAACTTGACGCAATGTACGGGCAACTAAAGTCTCAATAACAGAACCACGATCTTCATGTAACAGATGGACTTCATCAATTATCAATAATTGAACTTTTTCAACTAGTTCATTATCACCATTTCCTTTACGTGTGACGACATCCCATTTTTCAGGGGTAGTGACAATGATTTGAGTTGTCATGATTTCAGCCTTTGTCAGTTGCATATCACCGGTCAATTCTCTAACTTGTATACCTAGCCATTGCAGCTTCTTAGAAAATTTTTCAACGATTTCTGCAGCTAATGCCTTCAATGGAGCGACATAAACAATCTTGAATTCGTTGTAATCAATGTCAATGGTATCAGCGGTCTCCGTTGTAAATTGAGATATTGTATGGAGAATGGTTAACAGTGCAACATCGGTTTTACCAGCACCTGTTGGTGCACAGACCAACATATTCTCATTGGTATTATAAGCAACTGGGTATACCAAAGATTGCATCCTGTTAAGTGATGTGTAGCCTTTAAACGTCCCTTGACATAAGAAGTCCAGATCCTGTATAAGAACGGGCACCTCATTGGCCTTCTTTAGCCTCTTCTTATCACTGATGGGTATCGTTATCTCCTCATATAGTTCTCTGCTTTCTCTAGTAGTTCCAACCGGCAAGACGTAGCTCTGACCATTAAAGGCCATGGTATTCCCACTGTCGTAAGCCTTGTATACATTTGGGTACGTTTTGACAGTTTGTGCAGGGGCGAGTTCTGAATTTTGTGCTTTTCTTCTGTTGGAGTTGACTTGATTTCTAATATCTCTCTCAGAGAGAAACTCACTCTTTGGTTTATCGAGTTTTGCCCTATCTGACAAGATTTTATCTTTGCCGGTGACAATCCGTGAAATCATTTCGAATTCATTAAACCCTAGCATATCGAATAGTAATGATTGAAGACTGTCTTCGTTGGTCTCGCTTGATAATATAGCCAAAATTGAGTCAACCAACTCTCTTTGACTCAAGTCATCACGTTTGGAAGCAACAAGTGCACAGTCCTCTTCTAGCTGTTCGTAGCTGTTGACATCAGGGTCATAATCATCGGAATCTGAGCTATTATCTGTGATTTCCTGCTCTTCGAACTTAACATCGCCGAATGACTCTAGAATTGATAAGTCAACTTCATGGTCCTCAGCGACCTCCTTCGGTTTTGGAAGCTCTTGGACCTGATACCTCTCCAACGCTTGCCGTACAGACTCCATTGCCTTCATGAATGACCCTGTCGAGTCGACCGAATACTGAACAGACATGTTGATGGGTTCTTTCTGTTTCCAATTAGCAGTTTCTAGAGAAATTTGCCTTAGAAGTTCGAATATGCGTAGTATTTTTTTTCGGTCTTGTTGTTTTTCAAACTAGAAGAGAATAGAGAATAGGCAGTAGTCAAAGATCTACTGTACAAACTTTCAAAAAAGTGAGTCATTTGATGATAATATACAAGTAAGTCTATCTGGGATGTTGTTCTATGCCTTTGTTCTGTTTCTGATGGTTAATCTACCACTCAAGACGTCACCAATGGCGTTAAAGTGTTCCCAGTGGATAGTATTACCTTTTCTCTCTGCAACATTAGTTTCATTCTCCCAGAGCTCATTAATTGGAGTAAATAGCAATTCAGTACCCTTGACACCAATGACACTGGCTGATGATTGGTTATCGCCTACAGTTGAGACTTTCTTGCCATCAACAAACTTAAATCTCAAGTGCTTATCACTGCCATCTAAATTGACATCTTTGATCTCTTCATTCCATTTCTCAATGAACTTAGCACACTTAATCGCAAATCTTGAAGAGTTGACTCTGTCAACAGCAGTTGGAGCACCACCTTGTTGGACATGGCCTGGGATCGCCGTTCTGGTTTCAAATTTCTTATTGCTTGATTCTTCAATAATGTCAGCGATCAAATCGGTTGTGAAGATTTTTGACGAGGTTTCATTACGAATTAGCATCTTACCACTTCTGTTATCACCTTTGTCAGATTCATAATTAGACTTTAATAACTCGATATCTTCTTGAATAGTCTTCAAGGTTGTTTTTGTTTCTGGGGTATAAACAGCAACGGCACCAGTAACCAAACCAATGTAACTAGCAACATAACCTGAACGACCACCCTGGACTTCCACAACGAAAACCCTTCTTCTTGAGGCAGATGCGGATTGCTTGACAGCATCACAGTACTCAACTAAGGAGTTCAAACAAGTATCACAACCTAATGAGTATTCAGTACCTGGGACATTGTTCGAAACAGTTGACGGGATCAAAGTCAATGGGATGTTGAAAATTGGGAATTTATCTCTTGCTTCGGTTAGTTGATGTAAAGCAGTGAACCCTTCAAAACCCCCAATGATGATTAGACCGTCGAACTGATATTTCTGGAAATAGTAGGCAACGGTACCAATATCTATAGATGGTAATGAGCGATTAGTACCGATTTCAGAACCACCTAGGTGATGCCACCCACTGACATCTTTCCATGTTAGCTCCTTGATAGACCCATGACGAATTAAACCACTGAAACCGTTCTGAATAGCATATGGGGTGTGGCCACGGGAAAGAGCATATAATGCAGCAGCTTGGGTAGCAGAGTTCAATGCAGCAGAGGATGCACCGACATGTATTATGGCGATGTTCAACTGCCCTTCCTTTGGAAGAACTTGTGAACCATCATCATATTGTGAGATGGATAGATAGTTTTCATATGATTCGAGAAAATCATTGGAACGCATTGAAATGGCCTTGTCGAAATCTTTGTTTTCGATGGCAGCAGCAACGGCCTTAGTTTTCTTGACAGCATCGACTAATGGCTGACGCACAATTTGGTTTTCTAGAATACCTATCAATGGTGATGGATCTGCTGGTGTCAGTTCTAAGACAGCTTTGATGGCCTCAACACCTTGCAAAGTAGCTAGCAATCTATCTGAAGCAACAGCAGAACCACCTCTTTGGACATGACCTAGAGTGGTAATTCTAGTATCCAGACCTAATTCAACCAATACATCCTTGACTTCTTGTGGGGTAACTGGATTCAATTCTGAGTCTAAAGCACCCTCGGCCACGATAACAGTTGTGTTTCTACGACCCTTTTCTCGGTGACGATGACAGACTTCTTTCAATTCCTCCTTCCATGTGTCCTTGTTAGCAGCACGTTCTGGAATGAAAATGTAATCAGCACCAGTAGCAATACCGGCATTCAAAGCCAACCAACCACAGTGTCTACCCATAACTTCAACAACAAAGGCACGTGAATGGGAAGTAGCGGTAGCATCAATGTAATCAACCATTTCACGAATACGCTCTAAAGATGAGTTGGCACCAATAGTGGAGTCAGTACCAGACATGTCATTATCAATGGAACCGACTAAACCAACAATAGTCAGGTATTTATGGGGATCGACTTGTTCTTGAGTCAATTCACCAGTCTTGACTAACTCTTCTAATAGGGAAGGCCATTCAGCTCTGAATAAATCAGCACCAGTCAAGGAACCATCACCACCACAAACAATTAAAGCATCAATGCCATTGATAATCATGTTCTTTGCGGCTTTTAATCTACCCCATCTTTCTCTGAACTCTTTACAACGAGCAGTACCGATCAAAGTGCCACCTAGAGCTAACCAACCTCTGACGTCTTCCCATGCCATTTGTTTGATCTGGTCACCACCACCCACAAGACCGGAGTAACCTTCAAAGACAGCGAAGACATCACAGCCATAGAAGATACCGGCTCTGACAACTGCTCTGACAGCGGCGTTCATACCTTGGGAATCACCACCAGATGTCATAACGGCAATCTTTTTCTTCTTTGAATCATGGACCGGCTTTGCTGGGATCAATTTCACATCTTGTTGAGAAAAGAATGAGGCATCAACTTTGCCAGTGAAGGGGTTTGGATTTTCAACAAATTGTAGTTTGTTGTTTAGAGGATCCTTAACTGAGATAACATCATCCTTTGGAGTCAGGCCCAAGATTTTACCAATAGAGGCCAGATCGGTGGTGAAGAAACTGATAGTTCCAGTCAATGATGAGCTTTCCGATAATGCGGATGCTAAATCACCACTGGATAATCTTACCTTTATAACAACACCTTCAGATTGGATGCTGTTACTCTCCTGTAATGGGATCCTTTTACCTTCCTTGTACTGGCACAGTTTGAAAGATTCTAGCCAGACTTCCCTTAGGGAATCGTGCGAAACCCCTTTTAATGAGCTGATCGCCTTCAAGTCTCTAGTATAGTTTCTTATTAGCTTGAATCCCAAATCTTTGTAAAAAGATATCGCAGCTTCAAAAGCTTCTGTATCCCTCGTACTGAAGGACAAGTAGGCAAATCCTGAAACGGACATTATGGAAACAGTTTTTGCAATTGAATGTGTTTGTATCTGTGTAACTTTGAGTTTTGCTGGTGCTACTGATGGTTCTTCAACAGTTAATGGCCAAAGTTGTCTCTTATATTCAATGCAATACTCATCACAAGGTGGTCTGGAGCTCATGAGACGCAAGTACATAAAACATGTTCGCGGAATTGGCTGTATGAGCGAAAAAGCGCGGGATTGTATGTGACTCAAACCAAAGTTGGAGATTATTGACAACCCGATCGATGCTCTATTGTTATAAGCAAGCTTGCTCCTGAAGGAACCCTTATGGCCTTCTCACAATGCTTGTGCTTCTTCATGGTGATAATCTGAGCTGCTATGTTGCCGCTATGTCGCTTCTGGAAAGCTATGGTTATGCTGGATTGAAATTGCTGGTTCTAGAAGATGCGCTCTCGAAAACAGATGAACGCTTTTCCCTTGGGCCTCTTCCGTGGTGCGTTACTCCATTATCGAGGGAGACTTTTCATAAAAACATACTTGAGCTTGCTGCGTTCAATCGAGCGAATTCATCCGTCGTTTTTCTAGACTCAGTACGTCGAGTCAAAAGATCGATTCATTCTTTAGACCTTCCGACATCTGATGACACACTGATTTTAAAACCGTCACCAAGAGCCACTAGTCTTTTCCTGTACCATCCTGAACGATTAGCAAGATACCTTAGGAAGATACTGAGCAATAAAGTCAGCTGCACATTCGCAACCACCAAACCAGGCATTAGCATCGACACCATTATCAATAATTACTGTCAACAGGGTATTGGGCAAGATATTCCGTTGATTTTTAACGTCACATCACAAAATCAGTCTGACTATCTTTGCCCCTACAGACTTTCCCGAACTAAATGGATTGGTATAAACGATAGAAACCTCCCAATGACGATTCTTCCTCTGTATCCACAGGCCAAAGAGATGAGATCTTGGAGAGTCCACGCCGGTGCGACTATACAATGCTACGAAGTTATTACTGACTCTCCAAAGTTTGATATATCGGGAGCCTTTATGGTCTCAGAGAGAATTAAGCTGATTCTGGCCAACTACCTCTCACATAGTCACTTGAAAATAGCCAAGCTCTAGTATCTAGATCTATGTTATCATTACGAGTCTTGCAAACTCCTACGGCAATAGCTATGGTTAAGAGCGCTGTTGTAGATATTTCGCGAAGCTCCATATGTGTAATAGCCAATTTGTTTTGATGCAAAACTTCCACTCTTTGATACACATCAACATCCTCGATAAGTTGTACTTTATAATACCTCAATGGCAGAAGCATTGGTGCCGCAGAAGAGACCTTTAGATGAGGAAGGTAAAATATCGACGCGATCAACATCGTTGCTTCAAGAAAGATCTAAAAAGGAAATAATAAACAAATTTCAACCATATATTTCATACAAGGCCATTGATTTCACAGAATTTAACCCGCCTAGTACTGATTCATTTTTTGAAGGATACAAAACGATTGATGATATTCCATATAATACCAGACGTGGATTCCAGTATAGCGCATGTCGTCCCAACCCGCTTTTGCCAATTTTAAAATTTGGCACCACTGATCTCCCACCTTATGGACCTTCTTTAAACTTATTCGACAGATCAAGCAGTACTGTTATAAGTCAAGATAGAAAGTCGGTTACTACGGAGAAAGGCTGGGTAAGTGCAAGATCAAATGTTCCTATTGCTGAAGGGAAGGTCTATTTTGAGTTCAATATTGTGAAAAGTGACGATGCCAGTCATGTTAGAATAGGTCTTGGGAGAAGAGAAGCATCAATTGAGGCACCAATTGGATTCGATGGATATGGTTATGGCCTAAGGGATAAAACGGGACAAAGAATTCACCTATCGAGACCGACTTCCTTCATGGAGGAAGGTTTTACAACTGGTGATGTTATAGGGTTTCTAGTGGAGTTACCCAAGTCCCAAGAATTTCAAGATATTGTAAGAGATCAAATTGCCATTAGATATAGACATCGTGTGTTCTTTGAGAAGTACGATTATGTCTCAACGAATAGAATGGATCATTTATTGAATCCTGTCACTGTCTTCGGTGAAAAGGCCGTGCCTGATCAAAATCAATGGAAACCAGAATCTCTAGTTGGTTCCAAAGTCACCGTATATAAGAATGGTAAAAAAGCTGGCATTGCTTTTGAGGATTTATATTCATTTCTTCCGCCACATTCAGAGCTTAAAAAGGGTAAGGGGGTCAATGTATTGAATAACAATGGTACTTTGGGATATTATCCAACCATCAGTGTATTCAAAGGTGGTATTGCAGAAATCAATGCTGGTCCTGAATTTAAATATAAGCCAGAGGATTTGGAAGAAGAAGTGAAGGGTCTATACGAGATTTATGATCAAAATATTGCCGATGATGTGGTATGGGATATAATAGACGAAATCGAAGCTGAGTTTATTGAAGAATCAATCGGTTCTGCCCTTTAGCACAGCCTCACCAACAGGTAAACCTCTTTGTTCTGACCAGTCAACATCACAGCTTGGATTAGGGCATTTAAAATCCTTTGACTTGGAATAATGGACTTGGCATTCTTTATGAAATCTAGCATTACAAGATAAATTGCAGCAACGAATCCCCAAAGTGACAATCTCTTTACAGCCGACGCATAAGTTGATAAGACCTTCATCACTTCCGAACTTCTTTACACCGTATTGATCTATCAAAGTTCTTTTTAGTTCCGATAGTGTCCGTAATGATAAAGAGTATTTAGCGCTTTTAGACAGATTTAACCAACCTTCATGGACTAATTGAGTTAAAAAATTTGTACTTTGGGTAGCAGTGAAACCTTCCTGTTGGCAAAATCGCAAAGCATCTCTTGTTGATATAACATAACGCTCATCTGATTCTGGGTCTGTGATAATGAGCTCTATAATCTTCTTGATGATTTCAATCTCCTTTGGCGTATGATTAGAGATCTTTGATGGCTCATCACTGATTGAGTTGGCATATACGTAAAAAAGTTCATTTGAAGCTTGGCTTGATACACGCTGGATTTCAAACCCAAGTGAGTGTAGTTTATTATTGATTAGATCGATAGTGTCCTCAAGAATACGTCCTTTCAGGAGTTCAAGCAGCTCTTCGCTGAGGTCTTCGCTAGTGTACTCTTTTCTGAACTTCCCATGCACGCTTACCAACACATCCTCTCTCACTGTTCCTAGTGAAACAATGTACTGAAGCGTGGCTCTCTCTATATCAGAGTAAAACGCGTTATCGGCCATTTTTACAAGTATATGACGCGGTTTTGTTTCTATCTTCTTGATGCACCCGATTGACACTTTACCAGTTTTTTTCTCTTTCGCAATTAAAATGCAGAAGAATTCAAAATAAAAAAACGCTGTAAATTTGACACCGAAGTTGAATTAGAAACTATCACATACAGTGACCAAACCTCGTAAGATTCATAAATTTAACGCCCTAAACTCTTAGCAGATGGCTTTCTATAATCAGAACCAATATCAAGCGCAGACACCACAAAACAACCTCCAATTTTACCCGTCTCAATACGACCAATTTAGCACAAACCAACCGAACATCAATACTAGCTTCAATGGTGGTATTCAAGGTCAGATGGACTCCCAATTTGGTGGCCAGTATGACGTCTCGGGAACTTTGAATGAAGGGCAACTATCTCAAGGTATCCTTGCTGCGTTGTCCACTTCAGGGTACCCCGGTGAACCTCCTTTATTAGAAGAATTAGGAATCAACTTCAATCACATCAAACAGAAGACCCTGGCTGTGTTAAATCCAAGAGGAAATATCACTGTGGACATCATGACCGATTCTGACCTTGCTGGTCCATTACTCTTCTGTCTGATCTTTGGGACTTTCCTTTTGCTTGCTGGTAAAGTACATTTTGGCTATATCTACGGTGTTGCCCTATTCGGAACTGTTTCGTTGCATTACTTTTTCAAGTTGATGAGTGACAACACCATCGATTTCACAAGAACAGCATCTGTTATTGGATACTGCTTGCTTCCCCTAGTCCCTATTAGTTTTGCTGGTGTCTTTTTCAACTTGAACAATGGCCTTGGTTATGCCCTCTCTGCATTCTCAATCTTTTGGAGCACATACTCAGCTTCGGGCTTCTTTGTTGCTACGCTCAAATTGGACAATGTGAGACCTTTGATTGCATACCCACTCGCAATGTTCTACAGTGTCTTTGTTTTGATGGCCATCTTTGTCGAGAAGACCTCCTGAACAGCACCAATCATTAATATGGGTTCTTCGACTCAGTCTAAACTCAACAATGTAGTGAACTAAAATCATCTCGGGTTTAACCGTTTAGAAAAAAAAAAGTATTGAATCCATCGAACCACACTAAAACAGTACCGACAAAACACAGAAATGCTGCGGTCAAAGGCTGTGACTCTACTGAGTTCGAAGGGTCTCTCGACATTACCAAAGAAGCCTTTCTTCATTACCACCCCGATCTTCTATCCAAATGCCGGTATGTATCTTCTAACTTTTCACCGTTTCCAAATACTAACAAGCTGGGACAGCTCCACACTTGGGCCATCTATATTCAATGCTACTATGTGATGTGCGTAACAGATGGGAGCTTCTAAAGGGTAACGAGTCCTATCTTACTACAGGAACTGATGAGCATGGGCTCAAGATTCAGGCTGCTGCTGAGAACAAGGGAATTCCACCACAACAGTTTGTTGATCAACTTGCCATTGTCTTCAAAGATCTTGCCAAGCTGGCCAATATCAGATATGACAGATTCATCAGAACAACTGATTCTGATCATATCACTGCAGTGCATCACTTCTGGGGAGTTTTACAAGAGAAAGGATACATCTATAAAGGACAACATGGAGGTTGGTATTCTATCTCTGATGAGACGTTTTACCCAGAAACTCAAATCACTAAAGAAGGTGATGTTTATTATTCTATCGAAACTGGCAGTGAAGTGAAATACACCACAGAAGAAAATTACTTCTTCAAGCTTTCAACTTTCCAAAACGACCTTATCAAGCTGTTAGAGGACAACCCATCGTTGATTCTGCCCAAACAAAAGCATCAAGATGTCCTGAATGAACTAAAAGCTGGTCCATTGGCTGATTTGAGCGTTTCAAGACCTTCAACGAGACTTAAATGGGGGATCAAAGTGCCTGGAGATGACTCACAGAGAATCTACGTCTGGATCGATGCTCTGGTCAATTATATAACCTCTGCTGGATATCCGCAACTGAACTCGAAATGGCCAGCTACACATCTGATCGGAAAGGACATTACTAGGTTCCACTGCATTTATTGGCCATTGTTATTGCTTGCAGCTGGTGTGCCAGTTCCAGAACAAGTTGTTGTTCATGGTCACTGGCTAGCAGAAGGCCTTAAAATGAGTAAGAGTAGAGGTAATGTCGTTGATCCTATCCTGATGGCTGATTATTATGGTACTGATCCCTTAAGATTCTTCCTTTGTGAGAACTCTGTGTTGAACGGGGACGGTAACTTTAGTGAGGAACAATTGTGGAGAACCAGAGATCAATTGATTGATAAGTATTCGAATCTTGTCATGAGATCCTGTGGGAAAAAATTCAACATTGAAAGAGCAATTGGAAAATTGAGTTCGCTCAAAAATTACAAGTTTGAAGAACCACTTCAATCTCAGTATGAACAATTGGTCTCCAATATCAATGGTCTGCGCGATAAGCTTGGTTCTAAAATTGAGAAATTTAATACTTCAGGAGCCATTCAAGATTTTTGGCCAGTGATCCAAGATGCGAACCAGTTTGTTCAAAACTCTGAGCCATGGACCAGAGACGAGGATGCACAAGATCTGATCATTTTCACAGCTGCTGAAGCTGCTAGAGTGACATCAATTCTTATCCAACCAATCATCCCTGAGTTATCAGTCACTATTTTAACCAGACTAAACGTTGAAAAGCGCACAATCGAATATGCTCAATACGGTGCTGATAAAACTTACGGAAAAGGTGCAAACAGAGCTGGTGACTATCCAATAAAGAAAATCAATCCTAGGATCTCTGAATTATAGAACGAATTGAAATAATCTGTACATACTAGATATGAATACTAGAAACATAATACGTTATGCCCTATATTTCAATAGTAACAACTTCGGTCTCTAGTGTTCTGGTATCCAAAATGACGATCTGCCCAGTTTCTTTAAAAGCTGGAACAGCAATTAATTTAACTTGAATTCCACGTTCAAACTGTGCTATCTTTGCCTCGAAGCGAGGTTGATTACCTACGAAATAGACATGTGGAGTCTCCATCAGCGTGAATGGGTCTGTGTCAGAGAAAGGATAACACCACAACGTGTCTGGGGCAGTAGGAATGATGTTTTGCCACAGCATAGTTGCCTCGAGCATCTCAATCCTGGTATCCTGAATATCATCTGGAACCACGTACTTATAAATGTCATTAATATTCTCACCACTAGTACCTAATAGTCTTAAGCCTTCAATCTGTAACCACACTGGATTAGTTAATGTTCTAAAGCTAGTTGTGTTCAAATATTTCTTTGATTGCTGGAAAAACGCCTTGTGCAACTGTTGTTGTGGTAAGGAAGTCTCAGCAGGGTCCGTTTCACCTGGCATTATATCGACAGGCATACTCTCTAGTAGTTGATTTAAGAAGTTGTCAAGCTGATTGACAGAGTCAACACTATAATTAGATTTATGTCTAGCACCGTATTTGTTCTTCTCTGTGATCTCCTGGTCAGCTTTAACGTGCACTGAATTACCTGCAATGATCAATCTCGAAATTTCTTCAGCATTATCCCCCAATTGTCCTGTCAGGTAATCTACTAATAGATCACTCTTCACTGAGTCAACACCATCAAATTTCAAACCAGATACTATAGCAACCTTGGTGTTTGACTCTCTGGATGGCTTTTGAGCAGCTAAGAAAGGATAGACTAAGTCAACGACTTGGAAAATACCAGGCTTCGACTCCAAACCTAACAAGCCAACAACTGTACCAGTAACAAGTATGGTGTCTTTCAAGATTTCACCTTCTAACAGAACACGACCAGATTCATCTTCGAGCATGATTTCATCAAGGTCTGGATGCGTGTATGTCTTTGCTGAGCCATCTTTATTCAACACACCTTTGGAGACCTCCTCCAAGATACTTGGTTTGTATTTCATCTCACAATAAATAGTACCAATGACCCAGCATGGTTCATCAGCTTTGATATCTAACACTTTCGGTTTCTTCACAACTTGTTTACCATTGATTACCTCATTCCCCCATTTTTTATTCGCATTTTGAGTGACTCTAGGTCTTAGAGCATGTAAACGATTGTAATAAATGGAGGCAAACTGATTTCCATAAGGACGATTGTTGAACCTCAAATTATACAGCTCTTTGTTTTTGTACTCCGATGAGATGTCTAGTAGGGCTCTTGTCTTTTGTTCTTCAGTAGTTGGAGACCTGGTATTGGTGTTAGTTAAGTTCTGTTAACAGAGACGGTCACATATATCACTCACTCATACTCCGTCAATTTCTCAGTCATCTGAAGCGATATACTAGGCATAGCTCGGCTGCTATTAGCGTTCTCATCCGGAGAAGAAGATACACGCTCTCTGATTATTTGTGAGTACAACACATGTCGCGTTTCCCGAAATTATTACGGTTAAATAAAAGTCACGTTTAAACTACCGGGATGTAGGGTACCGTACATCAGTCTAATTAAATATCTAGCACCGCCAAGTAGGTGCTTTTCTCCTCTATAAAACTCTTCTTTTACTACTCTCCATTGCAATGCTCTTCCTCTTCATTCCTCCTCTTCTTCATCACTTCCTAAGTCTTCGTCTTCCGTAACGTTAATCTGTAAGAACTCCCAAGGATGTTCAGGAAGACCACCAGTGATTGAACGGATCACTTTAAGTCTTGTGTCCTCTGACACCTCATTGAAATCAACTTTAGCCCTTGATAATTCACCAATATCTCCTCTATGACCAACAGACATCCCAACTCTAACTAAAGTTTCCATTAATTCATTTGAATTCGCCAATAAGTCGGAATCAAATAGCATGCAATCCTTCTGAAATAACGTTATAATTGTAGAGCCACCGAATTTGAAGTAACCCAATTCATCGGTTCTCTTAACAGCATCCCCCTTCTTCACGGTCAACACTGTTGAGCCAACCATCATTGCACCAACCGAGACAAACATGATACATCCAAATTCTTTGGTATCAATCGGTACAACAACGCGAACATTGTCGCCAAAGACGTCCAACTCTGACCTGATAGCCATCGGGTTAACAGTGTAGTATTCGCCCTGGATGAACAATGGTTCACCGATGATTCCATCAACTGGGGAGTGGAATCTGTGATAATCTTGTGGGGCTAACCTGAAAATAGCAACTGAGCAATTCTCAAAACCTGGATCATATCTTTCACCCAAAAGTTTTTCAACGGTGAATGTCCTGCCTTTGATCCATAGCTTTTTTGCAGTATCAACGTCCGTGAAAGTTGTACATCTTGAATCAGCAGGTGATACAATAACCCGTGGATCAGGGGATTCTGGTGGTCTTGAACCAGGTTTTAGCTTCCTGTAGAAGAACTCATTGAAAGTCCTATATTCAACTTGCTCACATTCAGAAAGATCCAAGGCGTGGAATTTAACAAATGAATCAATGTCGCGAGCAGAAGAAGCCTGGTCAAATTTTGATCCTTGTTTAATTGAAAGGTTTCTCAACGCATTCTTGATACGCCTAGTATCAGCACCTTTTCCCTTATATAGCAGACGGATACCTAAGCGAACATATAAGGACATCTTCTCCTCAATAACAAATCCGGTATCGCGATCTTGAACTAGAATATTGGCATTATTCTTCCCATAGCCATACTTACCATAAGCGAACTTGATCAAGACTTTAGAGTACCATCTCTTAGAAGCGAAACCGGCAGTTGCAAAGCTCTTCAATTTATCGCCCTTGGAAGTGCAAATTGCAACATGAGTAACCATATCAGTCTGTTTTCTTTTTTGACAGATTGGACAACGATCAAGTTTATAAGAATGATTTTCTAATATAGCGTTTATTTCTGGAATTGTTAATAGCTCTTCTATTGTTTTATCATTAGCAGTGTAGAAGTTCATGATATCTTCATCAATATCAGTATCTTCAAGAAAGGATGTCAATTGGACGATATCCAACTCTTTGTTATTGTTGGAGTATTTGGACAATATGGTGGTCCATAACTGAGACTTCAATTCTGGATAGTTTTGGAACTTAATCATGAATTTTAGCACAGGCTCATGATCCGACTCTTTGTAAAGCTTTAATTTCAGGTCATACTCTACAAATTCATCTTCATGGATGACATCTGCAATAGATATTGATCCCGAAGCAACTTTGTCATGGAATGAGAAGTGGTCTTTATCCAAGATAGTGAAGAATAAATCATAACCAGTTTCTTTGTTTAAGACTTCAAAAGCTAGGCTTTCATTGAACACTGGTGCTAACGTGTGCTTTCTCCATGATGTTCTATATGTTTTCTTACCAAACGAGATGACAACGAACGGATCCATATCAAAAGACTTCTTTATCATATTCTTGAAAGGTGGCAGCCCAGAGGCTGAAATGATCCTTAGTGTAATAACTCCTGCGGTGTTTTCCCTCAATGTTCTAACTTGCTTCAATGCTCTGGTCTGCGTGGAAGGCTTGAAGAATTCTTGTGGGATGTTTAGATGTGGACCTTCAGAGATCGAGACATCACTGCTATAATTAGAGTCGTAACTCGAATTGACATAAGCTGGTTTTGGTATTTCTAAAATATCACTCTTAGATGCACTGTTTGAGCTGTCACTGATATCAATCTTTTTCATGACATTCTTTATGTCCGTATTTTGGCCCTCGACCAGTAAGGACTCAACATCTGTTTCTGTATCACTATAATAGTATTGATCATCAATTCTGATAGGCTTCTTATTAACTAGAGTTGTTTGCCAAAGTTTGAAAGCGCTAATAACGTCTGATTTTGAAAGTAATTCGAAGCCTACTTTGATTGAACCAGTGACGAAAACGTTCTGTGATTTTGAGGAATGCAGTGCATACCATTTAGGTGCAACTTTTGTTCGCAGTTTCCCAGTTTTAGCGTCCTCAAATAGGTCATTGATCGAAAGACGCAGCTCACCAAGGTAATTGGAATATCTTTTGTGTTTATCAAAGACAGCAATGTGTACATTTGAAGAATTCACTGGGAAGCCCGTCAATGTCAAGGTATGTGATGTATTCCATGCCGGATTGGCAGTCTTCTTGATCTTATGAGTGCATTTGGATTGACGGCCATTAAACGCTATACCAGCAACCTGGAATGTTAGTATAGTCTGGATTCCATGACCTCTACTAATGATCTAGTGGTCCTTAAGGAGCCGACGTCAAACTCACCATGTTGCAAGTGCGGGCATCGGATATCACAAGGTCTTTGGCCTATTTAAAGTTAGCCAACTGTTTTCAATTGTTTTGATGGTGTTGTACTCACCTGAAGAAGATCAACACGAAGCTTGAGTCTCTTCTGGCCCCTTCTGAGCCTTTTTCTTCTAGGGATGATTCTCATGTCGGCTGGATCCCGATATCTTGGTTCTTGGGATTGTTTGGCCCGTTTCCATTTTAACATTTTACGCATCACGATTGATAGCGCACTGAACACTCACTGCCTATGAGGCTGGGGCTCTGGAGCCGTACCAGTGGCTTGTTCAGCGGAGATACTGGAGCACACTACGGTCCGGCAGAAAAAAAAAAGAGAGATAAAAACCTGTGCATAAAATTGTGTAATTCAGTTCCACTTATTCCTTCTGTGGTTACCTCTGTTTGGTGCTGTACGTTCCACTAATATTGAGAATCGAATCTCGAATCTATTATGCAATACAATCCTACTGTTCCTCCAACCTACTGAATTATTCATTGGGCTTCTCGGGCCTTGATTTCTCACCGCGAAACGAGGAAAAAAAACCACCATCCTACAAAAAGCTCTTTGATCCAGAAGGTCTAGGACTGGTCATCCATTCGACTGCTAGCCCAACATGCTGGACCAGTTCCTCGTTTTCACTCCCAGTGGGAATGTGCTCTACAAATACGCTCCAAGAAAGATCCCGGACTCTATCGTGAACTCCTTGATCTCAGACGTCTTCATCTCTGATAATGCCAAAGGTCTCAATAATAACGTGGATGTCGAGACCTACACCTCAAAAGCTTACACTCTTAAGTACAAGATTGTTCATAATCCAAGTTTGATCACTGTTCTGATTTATCCATCTGCCACTCCATTGAAATATGGTGATAAACTAGTTAATGTCGGTTCAACGTTGTTTAAAGAGTTGTTTGGAACTCAATTACTAGAAAACATCAGTAATCAACTTCCCATATTAACACATCTGGAGGGCGAACAAGAAAAATACGATAGATACTTCAAACTAAAATTAAAAGAGTTTGAAAAATCAATTGAGGAGGTTGGAGAATCCGTTGAAGCTTCCTCGGCCACTTCAACACCTAGTAAAAAAGACACGATATCAAAATCGCAACAATCAGGTAAGAAGAAACTACGTAAATGGGGTGCTGATGGCTCTGTTGAAGAAGATGATGGGGTTGATTTGGACTTCTCATCCAATGATCTGTCAGATTCTGTGAACTCTAGCTCCTTTGTTAAAATTGATCCGGAAGGCTTTGGTGAGAAGAAAGCTGGTAATTTCTTAGTCAAAGATCTAAATGATGAAATTGATGCATTATTGACCAACTCCAAAAAGAAGCAAGAAGCCAAAGAACCATTTTCATTCTTGAAGAAGTTCACAGGTGGGAAGACCATCACTTCAGAGGACATTAAATCAACTTTAGTTGAGCTTCAAAACCATCTAATCAAAAAAAATGTTGCCCCAGAGGTCGCTCAGCATCTAACTTCCAATGTTGAAAAAGCGCTTGTTGGTTCAAAAACAAGGAACTGGACTAGCATCCAAACAACAGCAAGAGAAGCCTTAGCGAAAGCTTTAACGAAGATCTTGACACCAGGTACATCAATCAACTTACTGGAAGACATAAAAAAGAACAAGAAACCATACGTTATTTCCGTAGTTGGTGTCAATGGTGTCGGTAAATCCACTAACTTATCTAAATTGGCCTTCTGGTTACTACAGAATGATTTCAAGGTTCTTATCTGTGCCTGTGATACTTTCAGATCTGGTGCTGTTGAACAATTGCGTGTCCATGTCAATAACCTGAAAAACTCCTCAGAGAATAAAGATCAAATTGAACTATTCGAAGGTGGTTATGGTGGTTCTGATCTAGTTGCCAAAATTGCTAAGAATGCTATTGAATATGCTAAGAAGAATGAATTTGATATCATCTTGATGGATACTGCTGGTAGAAGACATAATGATGCCAGATTAATGGCTCCATTAGCTTCATTTGCTAAGGCTGCCAACCCTAATAAAATCATTATGGTGGGTGAAGCTCTAGTTGGTACTGACTCTGTCCAACAGGCTAAGAACTTCAATAACGCCTTCGGTGCTGGTAGAAGCTTGGATTTTTTCATTATCTCCAAATGTGATACTGTAGGTGACCTGATAGGAACAATGGTGAACATGGTCTATGCCACTAATATCCCAATTCTATTCGTCGGTGTTGGTCAAACATATACAGATCTTCGTACACTAAGTGTTGAATGGGCTGTCAACATCCTAATGAGTTAATTACTACGAAACTTCCCGAACAAAGTGTGTAGCTATTAAGAATTCCCTAATCGTAATACTTCCTATTCAGGACGTTTTACTACTTTTCGATTTTCCCAGATTCTTCGCGTCGCGCTTTTTTTTTCCAACAATTGAATTTCAAAGCTTACACACAAGTCAGAAAGGCATAAGTAAATCAAAAAATCCGGAATCCATTTGAAGCCAAGTGTGATCTTATTCTCTTAAAATATAGAGCCTGTCTCAATTTAACACCGGCTTATTTGCATTTCTCAATCGAGACCCTCAAGATCAATTTGCCACCAGCGGATTCAGGCACCCATTGGCTTACTATCACAGTCCAGTCACGATACAACCACAGTATTCATTAAAAATTGACGGGCCCTATTGTTCACCGGGTTTCAACAGCACCAATTAATTTTACAAGATAACAGACACATATATTGTCACATTCAGGTACAGTGTGGAGGACATGGCTCGTGCTTCGAAAAGGTCCAACACCTTGCCACCTTCTTCGGAAGATGAATCCTTCAATCTTGGTTCACGTCGTAAGAGATCGAGAATCAACTATGCAGATGTGGAGAACAACTTTCCTGATATAGATGATGATGAAATCGAGGAAGAAAAGGAAAAGTTTAAGGAAGAGGATCAGGAAGAAGAAGAAGAAGAATTCCCAGACACTGAAGATGATGATTTTGATGAGATTCCCAAAAGACGAAAACAAAGACAAGCTCAAAAGCAGGAACAGAGGAGTAAGCCCCATGGTAGTGACGAAGATGCATCTTTTGAATCTGAGAGTGATGATGGCAGTGACTTAGGAAATGATTCGGAAGATAATTTCACTGAGAATGATGAGAAGAGAGCTGTCAGAAACTTTGTGATCAATGACGATGATAATGATGACGATGACGATGAGTATGGGTCCTCCGGCAAGAAGAGATCAAGGAGATTGAAGAGGAAAAGGGAAAAAAGAAACAGGGATAAGGACACAAAGCTCTTAAGATCTTCAAGAAGACGTATCGAATCAGATGAGGAGCCTGATACATCATTTAATCAGGCTGTTGCGCCGGCAGTTGAAGAAGAAGAGGAAGATTTGAGACAAGAATTGGAAGACCTTAAGGATGATGAAACCCGTGAAACAAGAG
The DNA here is from genome assembly GCA_030569295.1 of Taiozyma yuanshanica. NCBI lineage: Eukaryota > Fungi > Ascomycota > Saccharomycetes > Phaffomycetales > Wickerhamomycetaceae > Taiozyma > Taiozyma yuanshanica. The sequence continues at coordinate 256,600 of JAJMKP010000007.1, forward strand.
CAAGAAGAAGAGCTGGTAACCTTTATGACGATGATGACTCTAAACCAAGATCACTGCGTGAGCGTAAGAAGGAAGTCAACTATGCCATCCCACCACCATTGAATGAGAATCTGGAGGGCCTAAACGCTGATCAAGTTGCGGCTATGCCATTAACACCAAGAAAAAGAGGTGCTCCTAGTAGGCCTATCTGGAGGCTGTTCCCAACTGGTGGTCCCTTTGGTGGGGGTGATGTTACCTCGATTTTTGGGACAAAGCATCCAAGTATTAATGGCAATGGTAGTTTATTGACTGGTGGTGCTGATGATGACTCCTCTGATGATGAAATTATTCCTGTCAATGGTTCTTCCAACAAAAACTCCATCAGTACGACTGTTCCCACTAAGATCAACAAGAAGAAACAGATTACCGCTGATGCCGATCCACTAGGTGTCGACATGAACATTGATTTCAGTGCTGTCGGTGGTTTAGATAACTTCATATATCAATTGAAGGAGATGGTGGCATTACCACTGCTGTATCCTGAAGTTTATGAAAAATACAAAATCACTCCTCCAAGGGGTGTCTTATTCCATGGTCCTCCAGGTACTGGTAAAACACTTATGGCCAGAGCACTAGCATCAAGTTTTTCATCTGGAGATAAGAAAATTACATTCTTCATGAGGAAAGGTGCTGATTGTTTGTCAAAGTGGGTTGGTGAAGCCGAAAGACAATTACGTTTGCTGTTTGAAGAAGCTAAGAAGCAACAGCCAAGTATAATCTTCTTCGATGAAATCGATGGGTTGGCTCCTGTTAGATCGTCCAAACAGGAGCAAATACATGCGAGCATTGTCTCCACCCTGTTGGCCTTAATGGATGGGATGGATAACAGAGGCCAAGTCATTGTCATTGGTGCTACAAATAGACCAGATGCTGTTGATCCAGCCCTTCGTCGTCCAGGTAGATTCGATAGGGAATTCTATTTCCCACTTCCTGATATTGTTGCCAGAAAAGAAATCTTACAAATCCACACTAAAAAATGGGACCCTCCATTATCTGACGACTTCTTAAGCAAGATTGCTGAGATTACTAAAGGTTATGGTGGTGCTGATCTACGTGCCCTATGTACAGAAGCCGCACTAAATAGTATACAAAGAAGGTATCCACAAATCTATTCATCTAGTGAAAAGCTAAAGATTGATCCATCAACCATCACTGTTTCTGCCAGAGACTTCATGAAGGCGATCGAAAAAATTGTCCCATCTTCTACACGTTCTACATCAAGTGGATCTGCTCCGTTGCCAGAACATCTGGCATCTCTGCTGAAAAGACCTCTAGACATTATTACCTTGAAGCTAGATAAATTGATCCCCAGAACCAAGAAGCTGACATCATTAGAAGAAGCGCAGTTCGTCGATCCAACAGAGAATGATGATGATGGTGGGTTTGCCAAGCAAGAGTTTGTTAAACTACTGGAGGCGTCAAGAATCCATCGCCCAAGACTACTGATCACTGGTTTACCTGGTAATGGTCAGCAATATTTAGGTTCAGCCGTGTTGAACCACCTTGAAGGCTTCAATGTTCAATCATTGGACCTGGGCTCATTATTTAGTGACTCCACAAGAACTCCTGAAAATGCCATCATCCAAAGTTTCATTGAGGCTAGAAGACATAAGCCTTCCATCATTTACATTCCCAACATTGATATTTGGTTTGACACCATTCCAGAATCTGCCAAGTCGACCTTGGCTGGCTTATTGAGAACTGTTTCATCAAATGAGAGAATTTTACTATTAGGTCTTGCTGAATGTGAAAACGATAACATTCATCCCGGCTTGAAACACTTGTTCGGTATTTCAGACTCTAACTACGTTGATCTGGAGCTTCCAACTGATGAAGAGAGAGCTGCGTTCTTCAGACCATTATGGAACGCTCTGAAACTACCACCTACTGAATTCTTAGATACGAGAAAAAAGAGAAAGCTTGAAAAATTGGAAGTTGTCAAAGTCAGCAAAGAGGAAAAAACTGAAGATCTGAAATCATTAGAAAAATCGGACATGAGATTGAAAAATACTCTGAAGATAAAACTATCTGGTTTAATGGATCTTTTCAAGAATCGCTACAGAAAATTCAAGAAACCAATCATTGAACCGGTTTTCTTGGTACATCTATTTGAACCAATTCCAAACAGTTTACCTCCAGCTTATGTCAAAGAAGGTGACATGATCTTGGAAGTTGCGACTGGCCGTCGTTACTTCAACATGGACTTAGATACCATTGAGGAAAGATTATGGAATGGGTTCTATTCAGAACCAAAACAATTTTTGAAGGATATCGAAATGATTTACTCCGACTCAGTTACTTCTGAAGACAGAGAAAGACTGATTAAAGCTTCCGAAATGCTCGCTAATGCCCAGGTTGGTATTGAAGAAATTTCCACTCCAGAGTTGATTGAACAATGCAAAGGCCTGCGTCATAGAGAGATCCTACGATTGAAGAAATATGAAGAAGAGAGAGCTAGACTTCAAACATTTCAAGAGTCTTCTAACGTTATTACAGATGGTGTTATCGGGATCGTCAATGGTGATGCCTCTGTTCCTAATATTGCCGTCGAAAAAGATGTTGAACTACCTGATAAGAGTATTGTCAATGTTCCACAGGAAGAAAATCCATTTCTTGAACCTGTCAAGTCTCTTAATGGTGATAGGAGCTCTGCAGTTGCTCCAGTTTCAGGTGTTGCTCCACTGAGTGCTATAGTCACTGCTGAGCAAGATATTAAGGTTTCTGAAGCGGCTAATATTGCTGAACCTACCTCGAACTTGACTCCAGTTATCTCCAAGGAAGTTGAAGACTATGAAGAACTCGAAGAACCTGAGGAATTGGAAGTTCCAACTCCACCATTTGAATTAGATGAAGCTAGAGTTGAATTAACAGCCAGATCATTGGTCTCAGAAACGAAGGGCTTAACTGTTGAATATTTAGAACAAGTGAATGCCAAGCTGATGGATATTTTGTGGGAGCATCATCATGATTGGAATAGGGATCCAACATTGCAGAAGATCAATGACGAAATCACCAGAATCAAAGATGAATTTTAGAGTTAGAAACATAAAAATACTTATCACGAACTATTATGAAATGTAAAATGACTATAAAAAGAATGTTAACTGTTCAAAATTATAAGCATGGGTTTGTAGTTACTATGTACGTCTATTTCTTATTCAATTCTTCGATGATTTTTGATGCTTGAAGAACAGTGTGGTCATTACCGGCCTGACCTATCAGTTGAAGACCAACTGGAATTGTACTATTTTTATGATACCAAGGGATAGAGATAGCAGGTAGATTGGCCAGCGAAGCAGGAACAGTGAAAGTATCGTTAGTATATACATCGGTTGATGATTGGGTCTGATACTCTTCCAGAGTTGGTGCTTGAGTAATTGAAGTTGGAGTTAGGAGCAAATCCACACCTCCTGGGTTACCCGCTGTGGAAGTAATAAAATTGTCAGCTCTAAATACCTGATTAAATTCATGTTTCAGTTGATCTCTTAATGAGCGAGCTTTTAAGAAGTGATTTTTAAAAGAATCAGCATTCAGATTGAAGTTACCCAAAATAATCCTGTTCTGTACCTCCTTTGCAAAACCTAATCTTCTCGTCTTAGCATAATTATTCTTGTCTGAATCAGATCTAAACCCGTACCGTATACCATCATATCTCGCTAAGTTGGAAGCAGCTTCGGCTGGGGCTAGCGTGTAGTAAATAGGCAGGGAATATTTGATAGTTGGAATGGAAACAGGAATGATTTCGTGGTCCTTCGACAACTTTATCAGAGAATCCTTCCAGGCTGATGCAACTGGTGCTGATAAGTTGTGCAGGATAAACTCTTTAGCGATACCAATTCTCAGTTTCGAAGGTGTTTTACTGATGAACTTGGCTCTAGTTTCAATGGAAAGGGAAGTTGGATCTTTTGAGTCATAATGATCTAGGTTATTGTACACTGACTCGATTGTATTCAAATTTCTAGATAGAATGCCAACAGTGTCTAAGCTTTGAGCATATGCAACGACACCCCAACGTGATAATCGACCATAAGTGGGCTTGAAACCATAGACACCACAATATGAAGCTGGTAATCTAACAGAGCCACCAGTATCAGTACCTAATGCGAAATCAACAGCATCAGCAGCAACAGCTGCTGCAGAGCCACCAGAAGAACCACCGGCTACTCTTCGTTCATCTGGATATAATGGATTCAACGTAGGCCCAAAATGAGAGTTTGTGGTCCCAGACCCCATTCCAAACTCATCCATGTTTGTTTTACCAACAATAAGGGTATTTTCTTTGATGAGTGAAACCACAGTAGCCTCAAAGGGTGATTTGTAGCCTTCTAGTACCTTTGACGAACAAGTTGTTGCATCTTCAAGTGTCGCTATATTGTCTTTGATGGCCGCCTTTAAAGGCGCATTTATTGCCGATTCGAGCTGTGATTCTGACCTAAGTGCGGTGAATATATTATATTTTTTATGTATGCTGCTCAGTGACTCCAGGAGAGCCCTTGCAGTGGCCATGCTGAATGTCTATCTGAAGATGACCTTAGTCATTTCTTCTCTATTTCGAAGTTTATGTGCCAAAGTTTCTCGAACAAATGAAAAAAAACCCACGATAAAACAACCAAACACCAAATAGAGCGTTCAATAGGTTGTTTTAATAGAAGTGACAAGCACGTGTAAAATGTCGCAATTTGCTGATTTTGAAGGAATTGTGGGTGTTAATTTCTAGACTAATAAAGATTTTGGCTAACAGTACTCAGGATCTGGACTCCAAGGTGGTTTATGAGACGTCTGATTTGGAGGATGAGATAGTAGTGAGTTGAGTAGGAAGCCACCCATGAAGTGAAATGTTTTATTAACATTGAGGTAGTTAGATGAGGGGTATACAGAACGACGTTCGTCCATCACAGAGGATGAAGCTGATATTGCTAATAGTAGAAAAAGGTTTGAAAAAGAGTTCATTGATTCGCATGTCACGGACTTCTCTGACAGGATAGATAGACTTGAAAGTTATGAAACCTATACAGTAAAGGAGACCACAAAGAATAAACTAGAGAGAATAAGGAATGAATTGGCAGAACTGGATGCTGAGCTGGACTTGGAAGAGCGAGAATCAGAAGAATTAGAGAGATTGAAAGAGGTATTCAGTAGGATAAACAGAAAGTCCAAAGATAGAAAGCTTTTATCGTTAAATATTACCCCAGAGACCATAAACACGGAAATACATGTCGAAAAGTTGTACGCATCAGATCCACAGAAATTTCAACAATTGGAAGCGAAAATCGCCAAACTTGAGAAAGTCATCGGTTATGACTTCACGCCGACATCATCGGTGCAAGCAATCGTTAATGATTTATTCAGAAAATTTAAGCTATTATCAAATGATCAGGAGGAATTGCAAAACATTGATAGAATAGTTGAGGAAGTCAATGCCAAACTTGAAAAATCAATAGCATTTAGAAGAAATCTCGCTATTAATGATGAAGTGAAAGAAGACGACAAGATTCATGACATATACACCAAATATCAGAGAGTATCAGACTTGGTTGAGGAATTGCCATATATACTGGCACGCCTAGAATCTCTGAATGATCTCCACAGGGACGTCAGTGGCTCAGTGAACATGGTAGAAGAACTAGATAACCAAATCAGCTCTTTAAAGGAAGACTTTACCAAATGGGATGTGTCGCTAACTAAATTGGAAACCAAATTGAATGATCTAAATATAAAATTTGAAAACACAAGAAAACAAACACCAGAGGAATGAGGGTTGATCTTTTTGTCTTCCATTTGCTGGGTGATCTTTGGGGTGGCTCACCCCCAATTACACATATATAAAATTAAATCAATAATCTGTTGCCGATCAAACTCTAGTAAGCTTCACTATCTCTAAGATGCTCCAAACTCAATCCAGACATTAATTTTGTACTTTGAGAGATGCTTCAGCTATTTTAGGTTATGATGCCCCGGTATCCACGAAAACGGTGATGTTACCCTGACTCTCAGATTGCGTGAATTTCCCTTTCGGCTTCGGTTTCTATTTCTGTACAAAATATACTTTGCCCGCGCGCCTCTATTCATTAAATTGCCACTTCGCCGGTGGTAACCGAGATTGACAAATTTTTTTTCAATGGAAATCCACGGTTGATCGTTTCAAAAGGAGGACTTTTTATGTGTCAAACCTTAAGCAGTACAAGAGATCTCACAGTGACACATTCTGCACATGGGACTGTAAATCCAACGTTCACACATTCTTTTAATTGTTTTCCTTCTCTTCTGTGATCAGAAGGTCGTGCAACTTGGATTTACAGTTGCTGTAACTCACCTCCTCTTAATTGGATTTTGTGTGTGGAAAAAGAATCGGCCGGTTCAGGTGAACGCTTTTTAGTCCCGGCTGGCTGGATCTTCATCTTTTTTTTCTGGGGAATCATTTGTGGGTGAAGAAGTGTTTGAGCTTTCTCGAGATCAACCAATGAACTGGGGAAATCGTCAATTTAACAGAGGTGAAATGAGTACCTTTGATGCCTGAGAGTCCTATAACCTCGTATTTTGAGAGTTATTTTAGTGATTCAGGTGGGTTCCACTCCCCCAGAAAATTGATTTGTCCTACCTCTCAGCAAGGTTTCAGTCCCTGCATCGGCGAGCTACACCGTGCAGGCATATCAAAATCTGTGACTCAAACGGTAGAACCTCATTGTTGAAAGACTTTCGAAAAAAAAATTCCCATCGAAAGTTTCTTATAAAGTCTGCTGTCTCCACTATTTTCCCTCTTTGTCATCTATACCAGATTCTCACTACTGAAGCCATGTCTACCGTTAACGAAAAGCTTCAGAACGCTGATACTCATCAGAGCTCAGAGTCTTTACAAATCAATGAAAAACAGTCAGGAAATGACCTGGACCAATCCAGTCATCATGAACGTGATTTCGTTCCAGAAGAGGAAAAGATAAGACAAGTATCTGCCCTTGCTGAATCTTATGGAATCAATGAGCGTAAACTAATGATGAAAATTGATCTATTTGTTGTTCCATCTTTATCTCTACTATATTTCTTGTCCTTCTTGGATAGAGTCAATATTTCAAATGCCAAAGTTTATAACATGGAAAAGGATCTTCATCTTCATGGTCATCAATTCAATACTGCTTTAACAGTGTTTTTTGTTCCATATGTCTTTTTTGAAATATTTTCCAATTACTTTCTAAAGAGATTAAAGCCTCACGTGTGGCTAACAGGTTGTATTGTGCTATTTGGTGCGGTTTCCATCGGTATGGGGTTTGTGAAAACTTTTGGTCAGCTAGTCGCTTGTAGATTCTTATTGGGTTTGTTTGAATGTGGTACTTTCCCAGGTATCTTCTACATCTTGGGTACTTACTATACAAAGCATGAGTCACAAAGACGTTATTCGTTCTTCTTCAGTTCCACTACGTTAGCCGGTGCTGCTGGTTCTGCTATCTCCTATAGGATCAACGATTTGAACGGGAGACATGGAATTGCCTCTTGGTCTTGGATTTTCATTATCGAAGGTGCCGTCACTGTTGGTTTAGGTATCTTTGTCTTATTCTGGACCATTCCAGATTTCCCAGAAACTGCAAAATTCTTAAAGCAGCATGAACGTGAATTTATTCAGAAGAAACTGGAAATCCACTCTGTGGAATCTGCCTTCCATGTCAAGTTTTCATTAAAAGAGAATTTCTCAGTTTTGAAAGATCCAATCTTTATTTTCACAGCCTTGGCTTATTTCGGTTTGATTATTCCTTCTTACGGTTATGCTTACTTCAGTCCAACTATCATTAAACAAATGGGTTATACAGCTCAAGCAGCTAATCAGCACTCTGTTTATCCATGGTTAGCTGCATTTGGCTACTCAAACATTGCCGCTTATTTCAGTGACAAGACTAAAATGCGTTCACCATTCGCCATCTCCTCAGCGTTGATTGCAGTTGTTGGCTTGGCCTTGATCCTGGGTCTGCCTAAGAATCCTCACGGTAGATATGCTGGTTGTTTCCTTACTGCCACTGGGTTGTACTCCTCTATGCCTTCATTAGTATGTTGGACCAACATGAACTTTGGTGGTCATTTAAGAAAATCCACCGGTTCAGCGTTCCAAGTTGGGTTTGGTAACATTGGTGGTATCATCTCAACATTTATCTTCTTAACGACAGATTCACCTCGTTATGTAAAAGGTCTAGGTATCTCAATTGCCTTTGTGATTTTTTCAATCTGTTTAATGTTAGTGATGTATGCTCGTTTTGCATATTTGAATAAAAAGAAAGAAGACATGTCGTATAAAGAAAAGTTCTTCAGTCAGGATGAAAGAGAAATTGTGCTGCAGGGTGATCACCATCCTAATTTTAGATACTTGTACTGAGTTACAAGAAATTAATGAAAAATAAAAATCATATATACATACACTTGCAGCTTTCTTAGTATCTCAATGTAGGCTATTCTTATGGGTTTTCGAACATATGGCCAATTCAATAACCCCACGCCATTCAGTATCAATTTATACATCAAGAGGTATTCAGGTATCATGTGTTTCTGCTAATCTTATGATGCAACAAAACATTTGATAACTTCGACTTAATACTTAAATGTTCAAGGGCAGAACTGAAAGCTGCTTATAATTCGATGGGCCCGGTAACTACTGAATCCGTGCGTGGGCCCTTCCCCTGCTTGCTATTAAAAATACTTTGAGCTTCAAATTGCAGGGACAATCAGCCATATCTATGTTTGTCCCCGGGTGAAATCCAGATAAACCTTTGTGGCCGATCTAATATGGAAGAATCTTGGTTACATGCTCAAAGGTAAAACCCCACAAAGCGCTTCTTGCCCTAACAAATCCTTGACTATTGAAGGAAATCAATCTTAACTCGAACTTTCTCGAATCGCTGTCTACTTCCTCTTTCCTTTGAGAGCATGATTCTTTCGTCTGAGATCTTCGCCAGAGATTGAGCCACTGTACAAAAATTCATCAAAAACAATCTCTTCTTGAGGAAACACAGATTTTATTTGCAGGTTTGTTTACCTTCACCGTAGAAACCAGGCATTTTCGAAGCGATCAAGCTTTCTAAAGCTGCATCACCAGGATCCAGATCGCATTTTGATGTCTCTGAGTACGATGACCGGCATTCTCAGTTCTCGGGTTTTCAAGTTTCCTATAATAAGATCTTCGTCTCAAAGTAATGGAAGTTTTAGCAGAATCAGAGTTTTCCATAGTCACTAACTGAACGCTTATAAATAGTCCTATCCCCCTGGAAACCTCTCCAACTACAGCACTGGATCTCTATCCTTATGAAAAGGATATCTTGATTTGATCTAGTCCTAGTCGAAAGCCTTTGTTTGTTTATAAGTGCCCATGTTTACCTTGCATCTAATTGTTTACATCTGATTACCCATTTGACGTAATTTTGGTTATGGACAGGAAAAATAATGCCAGACAAAATACCTGGAACAGCGGAGTAAAGACGTTGTATTAGCGCCATTATGAGATGGAAGAGTGATCTGAAGGAACCATGGCGTCCCTTCCGGTAATTTTTGATAAGATTCACCACATATAGAAGAAAACTCTTCAAGGCTTTGACGATATATAACGGTGAATCCACCTAACTTTACCCTGGAAGAAAACTATATAACAAGATAACAAGATAATCGAAGAATGGAAGCTAATTTATGATAAATTGAACCATTGCCTATAAACCGCCTCTTTTGTGGAAAAGGAGATGAAACTTTAGCAGATCAGCAGGCGTTCACACAGTAGGAATATTCTTGACTAATTAACACAGCTTAAGTGAACAATATTTGGCTTTACCTATAATTGGGTTTCTGCTTGCGCTGGACGTTGTGTTTTAAAGATTATTGACCAGCTAGCTAGATCGTTGAATAAATAAGGCTCGATGATTTGTAATTTGTATGATCGCTGATCAGCCTAGATCATTATTACTATGTTAGTATTAGTTGTGTTTGATCCTTCAGCCAGCAATGTACGTACGTAAATATTATAGATATAAGTGCCGCGGAGCTTACAAAGCCGCGCTAGATATTAAACGATTACATAACAAAGGCGTGGGCTGATTACGTAAAAAAGTTGATATAGTTAAAAGTCAGTTTTCAAAATTCCAATAAAAGCGGTTTTAGCTCAGTTGGGAGAGCGTCAGACTGAAGATCTGAAGGTCCTGTGTTCGATCCACAGAAATCGCATTAAGGAATTATTTTTTTAACACAAAAATGTGATTGTTTCAACTGATATCAGCGATGTTTGGTTGTTATTTATAAATTTGGTTATATAAGCTTAAGGGGTTCCCCGTAATTTGGTTTTTAAACACATTATTATAGGGACGTAATCCTAATCTTTTTTTCTGTTGCATAATTGGCGGTTACGATGTGCGTACTGTTTGAGAAAATCATTCTAAGCATTCGAGTGTATAATTCGAATATCCAATGTTCAGTCGAAGTCTCAGTTACTATACCAGAATCCTATCGATATTATTTATTTATCATTTATATATGATCTAAACAGAATTTCAAACACTGTTTATAAAACTTTACCGTAGGAAAAAAATTTAAAAATACGTACATAAAACCAAAGAATTTAGAGATCAAAGATCATTCATTCAAACAGAGGAGACAATTTCATTGGCATGCTTTAAAACTTCAACCATCTTTAAGCATTCTTGTCTTCTTTGTTTAGTAATTTCATTTTCTTTGACTAAATCAGATAAATCGCTAGCAGCATATAACTTCTCTAGTAAGATCTTTTGAATTTCATTTCTTGACCTAATAATCAATTTTAACATGATAGCTTTTGGTATCACATCAGCAACAGTTCTCTTAACAATTGAAAAGTACGACTGGATCAATAATTTGATAACCTCAGTTTCTTGAGTTTCACGATCGGTCATAGCACCAGTTGCTTTCAAAACTGGAGGTGGAGCTTCCATAGCAGCCAATCTCTTTTTGTTCTTAGAAGCAAAAAAACCACCAAAAAACCCGCCAGACTTGTCATCTTCATTAATGGATGGCACTGGAGATGATGCATTAGGTAATGGTTTACCAGTTTTTGGATCAACCTGAACCTGTCTTGGATGTAATTTTTCTTGAACCATAGCAATAGCTTGAGAACCTTTTAATAAATCTGGATGGGCTGTGTTAATGTAGGTCTCCTCGGCTCTAATAATATCCAGAACAAAATCATTGGTAGGAATTAAAGCATGTCTCAGAAATTCAATAAATGAATTAGATAGAGCTTCTTTTAAGCCTGGGTATCTTGAGTATTTGGTACCTTGTAAGATTTGTGTTAAGATTCTAACTAACTCATCAAAGATCAAGTTGATACAACGAGTGGAGGGATCTTCAAATCTAGCAATTTGCTGTTTTACCAAAACCTCAAAAGCTTGGGTACCGACAAATAATGATGGCGATGGACCTGAACTGTTGTACATAATGGTTCTAATATCGGTATCTTTGATTTGATCAAATGGGTCTAAAGCATTGATACCATTTTTGAAGATTTCATGGAAAACAAATGAAATTCTGGCACCCCCGCTCAATTCCAAAGATGATAATTCTTTTGCCTCACCATCTAGTATACTATTATAGTCGTTGCAAAAGTCAGTGATCAAACTTAGGACAATTGAATTTGGAGAATCCATAGTTTCAGGACCCAAACTGATTAATTCACTTTGATATTTCTTCAGAGCAGTTTCAATTCTAAGTTTAATCTCTGGTAGGGTTTGTTTGATATGATGCAATAAGATTGAGTTCAGTTTCTTAGCCAAGTATGGAGTACCACAATAGTGGGCTTTAGATCTATATGAAGGGTGATTTTCAAAGAATGCACGCTCATCTTTTAGGGCATCTCTAATAGTTTTCTTAGATTCAATATCCTTTTGACCTCTATTTATCACAGGAACATAGCCATATCTCAATGGAATGACACGTCCAGCTAAGATATCAATAACATCAGTACCTTGATCCATTAAATCAACTTTAGTTAAGACACCAATTGTTCTTGAACCTTCTGGATCGACTTCTCTTGCTAACTTTAAACCATCACTGTTAGCCAAATCAGTGTTGGCCGCATTGACAGATAAAATTATGGCATTTGGCTTTGAAATGAATTTCAGAATCATATCTTTGATTTGTTTTTCAATATCCTTTGGTTGATCACCAACAGGGACTTTAGTTAAACCAGGTAAATCCACTAAAGTTAAAGTTAAAACATGTGGAGAGTAAATTCTCAAGTTGATTGGAGCTGGGGATATACCTTGGTTCTTACCAGTTTTAGCTTCGGTTTCATTGACGATTTCCTGTCTAATTTCTTCAAAGTTGAAGAATTTCTTACCTGGCAAATGCAAGAATTCACCCCATTCATCGGCATTATCTTCAGATTGGCCTTTAATACCACTATCATTGTTTTCCAGGTTCAGTAAGTCAGTGGAGGTTGGATTAGCAGTTTTATTGGCTCTTCTATTGACCAATTGTAAGACTAAAGGTCTTCTAGTGACAATACCAGTACCCCTTGGAAGGAAATCTCTACCAACAATGTTTTCTAAGACGGATGATTTACCAGAAGATTGTGAACCAACAACGGTAATTTGTGGAAGATCGACCGGTGAAGAGGAGCCACCACCCAATGGTGCTAAAGCGTCTTGTAGTTTGTTGATGGTAGCAATCAAAGTCTCATCCATTGTGTCTGTTTCTGACGTAATAAGCTCAATTTGATCTGTTGTCGTTTTCACAATTTTTTGTGGGTTTTTCTTTTTTGTTGTTCCTTTTCAAAAGGAGGCGAAATCGACATGTTTCGCGAACTTGTTTGATGGATCTTTCGGGTATTTATACCCAGCGCTGCAAACCATCAAATCAAAGTAATTGATATGAAAATTTTTTAAAAGCTAAAGAGTGTCTTAAAAGATCCCATTTACGAATAAAATATAAATAAACAAAACTATTTAATTCTATTTCTTTTCCAATAAGAAAATTGATCAACGAAATATTCCTCCTCGATTACGTAATATTTCCATTACGTATCTTATCAGTTTCGCGAATATCCCGGTTAATTTTGACTTTTGATTGTGTTTTTCGCTGTGAATTTTCCACTTTTGATTCCTTATCGGTGATGAAATTGTAGGAAAAAATACTCTTATCAAAGTTTCAAAAGCTGTCAAAGTTTCGACAGTTTGCATTAGTTTCAATCCATTCAATACACATTTTTTATAACCGCTCACCTATTCCTTATTACTGATTGCCATTGAATCCAACCCAGTCAGGTTTTACAAAAAGAACTAGATCTCCTAATAAAGCTACTGATTGTTACAGATAAAAGTGAGTCTATATAAGGCATCGCTGTACCATATACACTAAAAAAATGGACCACTATAATGTCATTCAAGTCGCTATAATAATCCTAACAACTACAACTGTTATTGCTCAATCATATAATGTTGTTAAGTTGAGCCAGAATGCTTTCCTTGACTCAAATAGACTAAGGTATATATATAAGATATTTTTCATTTCAAACCTCATAATGGTCTCAACTGTGCTTTTATTGAATCTCCATCGGGTTAATGCTTTAAATCTCCTATGTTCAGTTCTTGTGTTTATGATAACCACCCATCATTTAATCAAATCCTACAAAGTTACAGAAGACACAGTTGATGAATCCACTCATTTATTACTGGGGTCAGATCCAACGGCGACCAGAACTTCACCAGAATCCACAATTCCCTGCATTAAGATTCTAGAAGCTACTAAAATACCAATAATCAATTCCAATATAGAGTCAAGAGACATTTCACCCATCCCTAGTCTTTCGAATTCGAAGGTTACTACCCCATCAATAAAACTCAAGTCCTCAAGTTTCAGTGCCCCAATATTAGCGGCATTGATGAGTTCTGAGACAGTTCTGGCCATGACTGCGGATTCCGTGGCATCAGATACTTCGGATCCAACTAAAGCATCAAATGCATTCCAATTAGCGATTGCCCTCATAGCCATCATTTGCTTCTTGAATTCACAGCTTGTCTATTCATTCTCAATCTTCAGAACTAACTTATACACAGATCCAAAGAAGCAGATGATGATTTTCGCAGTGACTTCGTTGATAGCAGTATTAATGTTCTTTAACCTGGGGACAAAATCTTTCCCATTGTTTGAGTTACTACCAGAGGCACTTAGGTATTTTTTTCCCTGCCTTCTTTTCATTCATTCTATCTCATGCTGTGTGTTGCAATTCGTCATCCATAGATCCTCAGAGAAACTCGGGTTCTCTCGAATCACTGTGTATAATAGCATCCGTTCCCCACTAATCTCAGCATAGCTTTAATTACTTTATCTAGTCTCAGCTTGAATTCCCTGTTCAAGTTTTGTATGATATGAATACATAATTACAACCTAATAAGGAAATAGTCGCGAGAAACCCTTAAAATTAAAAATTTCCGATTTAAAAAAAATAAAAAAAACCAAAATTAAAAGCAAAAAAGGAAGTTTCCCTAAGAAATGATTCACTAACAAAAAATTTGAATTCCTGTACAGTTGAGGATCGGGGTTTCTTCAAGGAAAAAAAACCCAAGATTCCACAGAATTTGTTAATTTCCCCTTTAACTCTTTGTGTAAACTCAATTCAGTTGTTATCTCTTATTATTACCCTTTTGTTTTTTGAGTTCCTTGCTTTCGGGTATTCTTGTTGTATCAGTTATCCATCATAACCAATTGGGGAATTGACTTGAACAAACATTTCAACTAATTAAACCAATAGATCAAACGACTGTTCAATAATCACTTCAAAAAACATGTCACTGTCAAAATTGAAACAAAAATTGGCTCCTGAGGTAGTTTCAAAGATCACCCAAACTTCAGCAAGCTCAACAACAAATACAAGTTCCGTCGCATCATCTTCCCCAGCCACCGAAGATATCGATGAAGTCGACGATAAGGGACAAAGTATTTTGATGGGTATCATCTCACAATTGAGACCCGGCTGTGACTTGTCTAGAATTACTTTACCTACTTTTATCCTGGAGAGGAAGTCTATGCTGGAAAGAATTACAAATCAATTACAACAGCCTGATCTGTTAATAGAAGCCCATGACGAGAAGGATGAATTAGAAAGATTTTTAAAAGTGGTCAAGTTCTATTTATCCGGATGGCATATTGCCCCTAAAGCTGTTAAGAAACCATTAAATCCAGTGTTAGGGGAGTTCTTTACAAGTTATTGGGAGCTACCAGATGGCCAACAGGCCTACTACATCTCTGAACAAACCTCTCATCATCCACCAAAGTCTGCTTATTTTTACATGATTCCTGAGTCAAATATTAGAATTGATGGTTCGGTTGTCCCTCAATCCAGATTCTTGGGTAATTCCACTGCCGCTATCATGAACGGTATCACCGTCTTACAATTCTTGGATATTAAGGACAAAGATGGTAAACCCGAAAAGTACACTATGACCCAACCAAACATGTATGCTAGAGGTATTTTATTTGGTAAGATGAGAATCGAATTAGGTGATCACATGCTAATTAAATCTCCAACTACCGGGTATCACATTGACATTGAATTCAAGACCAAAGGCTTCATCTCTGGTACGTATGATGCAATCGAAGGAACTGTCCTTGATAAGAATGGGAAAGAACTATACACAATTACAGGTAAATGGAATGATATCTTGGAGATTAAAGACTTGAAAACCGGTAAAAAGAAGACATTCTTAGATGTTCATACTACAAACCCATCCCCACCAAAAGTCAGACCTTTAGAAGAACAAGGAGAATATGAATCTAGGAAACTATGGAAACATGTTACTGATGCCCTAGGTCAAAGAAACCATGAACTTGCTACAAATGAAAAATTCAAAGTTGAAGATTCTCAAAGAGAGATAAGACAAAAGAGAATAGAAGATGGTGTTGAGTTCCATCCCAAGCTATTCCAGCTACAAAAGGATAAAGAATCAGTTGTTGATGGATTGGAATATAAACTATACAGACAAATCCCAGATGATCTTGATCCAGAATCCAAGGCCAAATTAATTTTGGAAACAGTTCCTATCCTACCTGGTCAAGAATTTACACCTGAATTTGATATTCCTGCATTCAAGAAATTACACTTAGATGAATGAAATGATCAAAAAATTTATCAAGCACATATAGATGTTTTCATATTTTTGGTTTCCTAATGCTTTTGTGTTCACTTCATCATATTCCTGCCAATTTATGCCACTTTAATGTAAATTTCTTCCCCAACTCTTCCTTTCACTTCTAACACTTTAGTCACCACTTTTTTTTTTACGAATACAAGTTTATTTTGATTGATTTTATTGAGTAAGTCTCACTCTTGTATATAAGGTCATTAGAGAGTTATATTCAATTGTCAAATGGGCGGTTATCAATTTTGACGAATCTTTCGAACCAGTCGAGAAGCCTTTTCCAATTATAATAATTTTTAATCATTTGATAGAGTTCAAGGTCACTACTCAAGTCAGCATTAGTCTTGAAATATCCATTGGTGACCGCAACAGTTAGTCCTTCACGTTTCAACTTTAATTCTTCGAATAAGCTAGTATGAATCTTTACTTGTTCAAACAGTTGTAAAACCAAGTCCTTCTCCTGCCAAACCTTTAAGGCAAACAGACATAAACGTTGGAATGCATGGAATGGAGCATCATTATGGATCTTGTTCTCCCAAATCCATTTGGACAGAGCCATTAGGTGCTGGTTCACCCCAGGGAATAGTAGTAATAGTTTTTGTGCGTTATCCGTTGGTAAAGGCTTTTTTGAATACCGATTATATTCGAAAGTAGCTAGCTTCAAGGCGTTAGAATTCAATGAGATGGATTCTGTTAAGCATGACCATGCTGAATTATCTGTCTGATGAGAATAGCAAAACTTCTGAATCTGTTCAACGTACTCACCATAGATTCGACATTTAGACTCAAGTTTGAGAATGTTTGCAATGAAAACGATGAAGTTGCATGCGTAATAGTTGGAGAAATGGAGTTCAGCTGCCTTTAATGCCGTGTTGAAGAAGAAGGCGCTGTCGATGTTTGGGGTATTATTATCATGGGTGAAGATGAATAATTTTTTGAAAAGATGCCATATGGATGAAGATTTGTTCAGTTTATTATTATTGGAGTTCAATAGTGATTGAATGAAATATAACTCCTTATAAATAAACCTATTAGTATCCAGTAGCAGATCTGTATATACCGGGAGTTCACAGTTCAAGATTTTGAACACAATCTCTTCATGAATGTTGATAATGGTATGATGCTCATGCGAGATAATTAACATCCCCGCTGTCATATAATAGAGCTTTATTAGGGATTTCTCATCGGGTATAACCTGTCCACCACTTATATATTTCTCAAGAATGGGGTGAACCTCTTGAAGAATGGTCTTTATGGTCTTTTTGAAAACCATGACCTCTAAGACATCATTCTTACTCGAAAATAAGAAATCAGAATCATATTTATCAAATTCACTTGCACTTCCTGCAAACGTAACTCTCCTATGTGTGTATTCGCTATTGACAACACTGTCAAAGAACTTTCTGGTCGATATGAGCTCCTCCATGGATTATTATCCAGTGCTGGATGTTTTGATACTACCTTAAACACTTACTGGGCCGTAATTTTTTTTCCCCCCCAGTCGCTGCCCACTTTGACGAGATCGAATTCTACCGTACTTAAAGAGTAAGAGAGGAAGCTATGCAAATTCATCTTCTTAAAGGTAAAGATATAAAGATAATCATAAGCTAGTCCTTGGACCTATATATTACGACAATAAACAGAGAATGCTAACACAATAATAGCAGAGGGGACATTCCCGACTTCCGTAGGACTAG
Organism: Taiozyma yuanshanica; assembly: GCA_030569295.1. Lineage (NCBI taxonomy): Eukaryota > Fungi > Ascomycota > Saccharomycetes > Phaffomycetales > Wickerhamomycetaceae > Taiozyma > Taiozyma yuanshanica. Next base: position 274,463 of record JAJMKP010000007.1, read on the forward strand.
TTACTCTCATTTTGGGACTTGAGCGATCTAATTAAACAGCATCTGAGAGTTCAGTAATACTTTTGTCAAACTAAGATAAGTTTATTGGTGAAACTCGAAGTATTTTGAGGACTTCAAATAGAAGAAATTATCAAAACGGCTTATTTGTCAGGTTGAGAGGACTCAGAATGAATGCCGTTCAACATCATAGTATAAGGGGTATCTTCCTTTTCTAGCCCATTATTGTTTTCATCAATTTCAATTACCTCTTCAAAGATCTCCTCCAACTAGTCATTCGCATTAGCTGCACTTTCAGGTTATAAATCAAGAGCAATCAAGATAACAAATTGTCAAACCTGTTAGCACTTGTTGGATAGCACGACCCCACTAGTAACAATCTGTGCGGTTGGAACATTAGAAGTGAAAATTGTCGTTGTAGGAATATATGTTGTATATGGATATCTCTGGATCTTAAGGGTCAAAACTAGCTCTTCATGTCCAGTAACAGAGTACTCAGGATACCACTCTATTTATTGATCATTCAATCTCTGTTTCAGACGGTGTTAAAGGCCCTTCCCTTTCTTTTTGAATTTGGTAATAGTTGAATTTGAATGTCCTAGTCGCCCACATACCAGGGTAAGCACTTTTGTTACTGTTGTTCCACTCTCGTAACCAATCTCAGTAAGTGCATCATAAAGAAGTAACCACTTCAGTAATGGTAGTATTGGAACAGACGTCAGTACGTGACCAATATTGCAAATTGGTTAGCATTGCAGCGTAGTTGCCTGAAATAATAGTTCTGCAAGTATTGAAGCCATTAGCATGTACAGGCACATCCAGGATCAGTTTTATCAAAGAATCCGGTGTAGTTGTTTCAGTGAGGAAAAGCCCTCACACAACTAAGCATCACGGAAACCTGCTAGATAGCGATATAGCACTATTCAAATTCAAAGACTGAGGTAGCTAGGGTGAACCGCCATCCTCTAGAAGACTCGCATTCTGTTAATACATATTATTGAAGGCTTATCGGGGGAAAGATCTCGTTAACAGTCGGGCAGGCAGTAGTAACATGCCACCGTCAGAGATTTCCTCAGCGGCTATCCTAGAGAGAGAGCACAGGGGTTGAAGTGAAGCGCAAAAAAAGAACCTCATCAGTGATCTGTAATCCAATTGACCCTTTGATGAAACCTCTTAGTTGAAACCGAGTCCGATATGTTTGGACTTCTACGTCCAGTGGTAATGTGGACCTTAAAATTCAAGAATCTCTCCTAGATAATTCTTGACTGTTAACTTTTCTTTATATCGAATCCACCAGAGAACATGAAGCGAGAACTTGAATTCACTTCATCCTAGATTAGAATTGCGTACAGATAATAATTGGGTTTATGCTTTTCCAATACAACCTCTACGGTCTTACGAAAAGTATCGTTTTCCCTGATGCTAGATGCAGATCTTGAGATCAGAACGTCTTGATTGCCTTTAACGCATTCCGATGGGCATACCAATCAGCTTGAAGAAAATCAGTCGCTTTTTTTCGCTTAGTTCATCTGACGCATGCAATGGAGTGGAGGATTTTGTACGACTGGATCAAGTAACGAACTATTAATTTCGAGACAATACCATAAAAGGGTAGAGAATATGGGGTAAGAAAACTTCATATTGTGGAACTGTTATACATCAGAAGCTGCCCATGACCGGTTTTCATTCTCATACTGTCACTTCATTCAAAATTATAAAAGGAGGTTTCCCTTATAATTTCCCTTCACATCACGCCATGTACCGTATCGACTAATTAACGCTAATATTCTAACGCTTCATGTTATAGTAGACCAAATTAGTCGATCGCGGTAGTCACAAGATGAAATTACAAAATATGAAGATACTGTCGTAGAGCTACAGTGTCTTATATGAGCGAGCCTGGCTAATAGTACGTGACATGCACAATACAGCTGAAGACCGTCTAGGGGTTAGGACGTCACGCAAAAACATAATAACGCCTAGTATAATTTGGTTTGCTTTGACGAGTGAAATTTGGACTAAATTAAGTAATGTGTGATTCGAATGTCAAAAAAGAAAACAGAAACAACCTGATCATGAAATTACTGTTTCTGCTTGGTATGCATACAGTTAGATAAATACCCCTTTTAGATGAAAAATCCAAATCATAACAGAAAGCTAAAACTCGACAAAGTTCACTTAGCGATACTTGAGCAAGAATTAAGTTTGCGCTGTTTAGCGCACTCAGAGCCTTCAACCATGGTCCTTTGTTCTAAAGTCATAGTTTAGGTCTAGATCTTTTTTTTCATCTAAAAGCAGAGTGATGAACGATGAACGGCACTCTGAAAGAACGTTCGCTTTCATCATCAGTAATTAAACAGCGATTGAGTGGCTGTGACTTGGAAATTATACGAATTAGTACGGTTAGTTAGGGGAGGAAAGAATCTCTTCCACTCGCAGCACCTCTCTAGAAGACTGGAGGCTATTCAAATATTTCCTAAAGCAGCTGTTACTTGAAAAAAGAAAGGATATCTGGAATCGAGGATTGTTGTTCTTTTACCGTTTCAAGACTAATTAAAAGCATCCTTTCTGCAAAGGGATGAATATGAATACGTCAGTGATAAACTGATACGCACCAATATGCAGGAGCAAATCCCTGATTCTCCATACTTTTGTGGGAAAAAAGAAAAATAAAATTGATTTTTTTGGAAAAATGCGCGTTTTGATGCAAAGTCACGCCGCCTTCAAACAAACTCTAATCTGCATTTTGTGTCCTGAACAGATTCCAACGCGATCTCTCGAGATTTGAGATTCCAGGCCCGTGGCCAAGGCACCTGCTGTTTTATATAAAATTCAAAGCTCTTCTTCACTTTTTGACTCACTTGAGGTATCTGCCTTTCTTTTTCAAGCTCATCATATCAAACAGATTCGTTCCTTGGTTTCTTTCCTTACACGTCTAAACAGCCGCTTACATTCCTTCAATCTCTGTTAGAGCTCACCCACTTTCATTAACACGTACTTCAATCCCTTTAATTCAGACGCGTTTCAGAATTAAAGACTTCATTCTTTAAAAGAAAAGCATTACAGTCCTTTACCCCCAAATGAAGTACTCATTCGCCTTGCCATTATTGACCTTGGCCTCTAGGGCTCTAGCTGCCCCTGCTGTTGTCTACGAGACAGAAGTTGACTACGTTACTGGTGCCCCAACTACAGTCACTGCTCCATCTCCGGCCCCAAGTGCTACATCATCTGTTGTCCCAAAAGTTGACGATGTCGTTCAAATCGTCGTCTCAGAAATCGTTGTTGTTTCTGGCGATTCTACTTTCACTACTTACGGTACTTATACTGAAACTCCAACACAAACTGCTGCTGCCACTGCTGCTTCATCATCTGCTGCTGCTCCAGCTGAAATAAAACCAACTACTACTCTAGAGCAATCCACCGGTTCAACCCAAGGACCAAGCACATCCACAGAAGCCCCAGCTACTACGCAGTCGCCAACCACCTCCACTCAAGCTCTTTCTACCACTCAAGTCCCTACCACCTCAGCTCAACCAACCTCCACCTCCCAACAAACTACCACTACTTCATCAAGTGGTCCATCAGCCACTGATGATATCTCTGCCGCCTTTTTGAAAGTTCACAATGACTACCGTGCCGAACACGGTGCTAGTGCCTTGACCTGGTCTAGCGACCTGGCTTCTTATGCTCAAGCTTATGCTGATAAATATGACTGTTCTGGTGATTTAGTTCACTCTGGTGGCCCATACGGTGAAAACTTAGGTGTTGGTTACACTGGAACCTCTGCTGTCGATGCTTGGTACAACGAAGTCTCTGACTACGATGCTTCCAACCCAGTTGCCTCCCATTTCACTCAAGTTGTGTGGAAATCCACGACTCAATTAGGTTGTGCTATTAAGACTTGTTCTAACATATGGAGACAGTACACTATCTGTTCTTACAGTCCTCCAGGTAATGTTGCTGGCGAATACGCTGCTAACGTCCAGGTTTAAACTTCTCGAACATTTAAGTCACTATTGCCACATCTTTTTCTTCTTTTTTTATTATTACTACTTTGAATTTCTCAAAGAAGGTTACATATTTTCTTCAATGATGAAGCTTGCCACTCGTGTTTGACACTTGGGGCAACTCGGGTTCTTTTTATATATTTATTAACGGTTAAATACATTCGCTTCATTTCGTAGTTGAGTATAAGGTGTCTAACACAGCACAGTCCTGTTCATGATTATAGCTGGCTTTCGGGGACAGTTCTTCACCACACGACCCTGTGTCCTGGAAGGGCAGCTGCAAGGATATAGCTCATAATTTTGGTACGTATTTAACTTTAAGGCAGGAAGTCAAGAACAGAGGTGCTGTTGACGCTCACTTGATATCAAGCTTTATTCTCTTCTAGGCGAGGTAAGAGTTGCAAAATTCTGGAGTTTACGTTCAGTTGCAGCATCAGATCTCACGGAGCACTTTTAAAACAATGCTGGAACAATTTCAACAATGAAACAACGATGAAGCAAATCATCTCAACAATAGGAAAATTACTTAAATATCGCCAAAAGGAGGCATCACAGAGGAAATGATCAGCAAGACCACAGAGTGTCTTTAAACTTAAACCTATTAATTTAGTTAATTATTTTTTATATTTGATCTAAAGCGTTTAATTCATGATTTTGTTACTGACCACTATGTTTTCGAAGCTCCTACCACAGATTTTAGCAGTGGAGACGGTTTATCAGACAAACTATCATACTGTGGTGGACATTGAGACAGATTACCAAACATCTGTGATAACACAATGGACTACCATCCTTTATTCAGAGGAACCAACCACGACTTTCACATCTACTTTGACGGTGTTCACTACTTTGCAATCACAGTTTACTTCGGATGCTCTCATTGCACATAATGCTAAAAGAGAGCTCCATGAAGAAACACCAGACTTGATTTGGTCAGATGTTATTGCCTCCAGTGCACAAAGTTATGCCAATCACTATAATTGTAATGGGACACTGATACATTCCACCAACTCTTACGGTGAGAACTTGGCACTAGGTTATAACACGACTGCTGCTATAGGGGCGTGGTATGATGAGATAAAGAATTACAATTATAACCAGCCGGTTTTTGCCGAAGACACAGGGCATTTCACCCAGCTTGTTTGGAGGAATACTACTGAGTTTGGGTGTGGTTACAAGCTGTGCGGTTTATACTATGGTCAATACACAGTGTGTCAATACAAGTCAGCAGGAAACGTGATTGGCCAGTTCAAGGACAATGTGAAACCAGTGAGGTGAGAATTGGGGAGAAATTTCACATTTCTATCTTTTTTGTCCTGTTTTGAATTGTCACAGATTGATTTAATGTACCTGTTGTAGTGTATCTGTTTCTAATCTGTTTCACCTAATGGATTGTTATTTTTTTTTTGCGATAAAAATAAAGCGAATCAATAGCAGAAGAGCATTTAAGTATATGTAATACTTTGAGCGGTTTGTTCCAATAGAAGCCCAAGAGACCACCGCCTCTGTGTCATTTGATTTATTCTGAAGGAGAGAGCCGTTACAGGATCGCCATTTTCTTCCCTGTCATTGTTATCTATTTCAATCGTTTTTTCTTTTGACCTTCAAGAAGCACATTATTACACTTTGCTATGGGGCTGCTGAACAAGAAAAAAAGCCATAAACAGCCAATACAAGCACTTCAGTCAAAAAACCCTACTGGTCTCCCCTTTTATCAAGAGGAAAGCATAGATGAAGGTTCGACTACCTCACTTATTGCTGCCAAGGCAGCTGCACTGACATTCTCCAAGCCGAACAACAATGATACCACTAGCCAACGACCAACAAAACAAACAGCAACAAAGAAAAGCAACAGAAACAGTCTATCGGTCGACTCAATTTCTGATGCCAGTTTTGGTAAAATAGAGAGTACACCACAATCCAGAACGTCAAGCGTTCAGTACGCTCCACCTCAGGTCAACATACCTCGAAGCCACTCTAAACGGCAGTCTAATAATGATAACGATACAGATTTAAATATAGAAAGGCTCACACTCAATATCAAACCACAAAAGCCTCTACACCCACCAAATAGGTCTCCTACTCCCGCCAGATCTCCAGCTCTCCATCCTTTACGGTCCCCTCTGGCTGGTCCTGTGGGAACGACAGGCCAAGGCCCGAATCGAAATTCACTATCAGTTCAAGCTGCTAGTGTTGCTGCTAAGTCAATCAGTTCGCAGAATTTAACACAACCCCATATGCCTATTCAATCTGAGAGAGAATACTCGTCAAGCTCAAACTCCGCAATCTCATCTATCGAGTCCTTACCGTTATATGCCAAGTTGCAGTATACTGAGGGTAATACTCATGATTCAAAAGACTCTTTAGAAAAACCGAAACTCTATAGCGATATCTCAGAAAGGTCTAATGAATCGCTTGAAAAATCGAGATTTTATGATACCGCTTCAGGATATTCAAAAGATTCACTTGAACTCCCAAAATCCTACAATCATGATAATGGGAGATCAAAGGAGTCAATATTGCCTCCTGAGTTTAATATCACTCTATCAGAGAATGATTATGAGGAGAGATTATCACAAAAATCAGGTTCTGAAATCAATCTTTTAAGTGCCAAGAAGAACAACTCTAGTTCATGTATTGGGGAGCTGGCTCCGACAGTCATTGAAGAAGGCGCACGGAAAGATGAATTCCCGGATCATAACCGTTCTTCACTCTTACCTCCATTTTTTACAACTAAGGAATCAGGCTCAAGTATCAAACCGGTTAATTCGAAGTTAAGAAAACCTCCTCCTTCATCACCTCCTTTGTCTGCTTCCCTAGAAAGTTCATTTGTACAAACTCCTACTCAATCACTTGCACCATCGCTAGTACGGAGACCATCATCCCCAAAGAGAAAGCCTCCACCCGATTATTTCTTAGATGCTGATGCCTGGGTCGATCAGGGCTCAGTCAAAGATGAATTCCAGGATGAAGTTGAATCGTTACCGCAATATCCATTAGGATTTGATGAATTGAAGAGAAAAGGGCATCATAGACCTCATGGAATCAGAAGAGTAACCAAAAAAATGTTCAAGAACAAGTTAAAATCATCCAATATAGAAAGTGATAAAGATTCTAAACCATTTCAGTTCAGGACAACTATGAGAAAGGAGAAAAAGAAGGACAAGTTCAATGAGGAGAAACCATGGAAGAACCATAGTGAGAGAAATTCCATCAGTGAACAAGAAAGAAAGAGGTATGAAGGTGTGTGGGTATCGAATAAAGGATTATACATGGACCTTGTTGACCCAGCTTCGCTGAACCAGGAAGACCCATCGGAGACAATGAATCCTGCATTATCAGCATCAAGACATTCAACGAATAATGAACAGATAAGTAAAAGTCATGATTTAATACTCAACCTTGTTGTTAGAGAGCTATGGAATAGATCAAAACTACCGAAGGATACACTTGCGCAGATCTGGGATCTAGTTGATCTGAGGAAAGACGGTACGTTAGATAAAAGAGGGTTTATTGTTGGAATGTGGCTAGTTGATCAGTGTCTCTATGGAAGAAAGCTACCGAAGGTGTTGGATGACAGTGTCTGGAATAGCGTATCCAGTATAGGATTGAATGTTGTGATCAAGCCCAAAAAGGTTAGAAATAGATGAAAGTGATGTGAGAAGGAGAGCTCTAATAAGGATAGATAGTGGTCTTGCGCCCCTTAACAGTAACTTTTGTAATGAACTAGCCGCTAAGCAAATTAACTCAAACTGCGTTTTCCCAAACGCCACTTTCTCTTGGTGGCCCAATCTTGGGCAATTGTAAATTTGATAACCATAATCATGATTTGATCTTCTTCGATGGTGAATACATCCAATTGATTGATGATAATCAGATAAGCTGCTTGAATGGATGTTCGAGAATTAGATCTGTCTTGGCTGAATTTGAAGTAATGTTATTCCGTTTGCTCACGGTTTCAGATTTGAAGAACTAATCGAGAATCATCATGCTGCTATCTTGGGTGCCAGAGAATACATTTTCTCCGAGTACTTTGGTCTTTTAGACGTGGCCGCTGCTCGTAAAGGACAATCTTTTTGGTACATTATTCGGTAAAATCTTGTCCCAAGTTATTATTAAATAATGGTAAACTGCATTATGACCACCCTGATTGTGCTGAATTAAACATTCTGAATACTTCCCATGAGCTTTACAATTTGGGCCTATCTTCAATCACAACCAGGATTGGTGCTGTTATGGTTGTGGACGGAACCTTACCCTATTATATCATCTCTGTCTTAGCTCCAATTACTGCCAATATGAGTGTCTTATTCATCTGTAAGGGTGTGTCATGTTGTTATGGTCAATCACAGGTGTAAGAAAGCTGGCGCTGTGACTGCTGTTTCCTCTCGTGGTGCTGCTGTTGTTGTTGTTCCTAGTACAGGTCAATAGGTGAACGCCGATTACGTGAAAAGTTGAATCTACCAAACAAACCCGCAAGGCTCATAACCCCAGGCCCACTCAAAATGACGTTTTTTTGCATTTTAGATCTCAGTGATCTCGGGGTTTCGGGGAGGTGAGCTTTCCCCTATTCACAATCTTTCCCCCTAGCACTCTGCGGGCGGAGCGGGCGGAGCGCAGCGATCTTTGTGAGCGGATAAATTGGAAACTCAGGAGTTGGAACTTGGGAGTGGCCGGGATAATTGTAATTTTTCTACTCGATGTGATCTGGTAATGAGGTTTACGAAACATTCACATTCTCAGGGACCTTTCTAGAAGGTTGTTAAACAAAAGCCACCCCGTGAAGTCCACTTTACTTTTAACTTATAGCTCAAGTGACACCCTTTATTCATTTTTTATTCTACTACTGCTGCTGCTGCTGCTGCTGCTCCTTGTTCTTGCTTTTCTTTTGCAAAATTCTGAGCGTAACTTCTTAATTGGCTCAATCGGTTATCAATTTCAATAAGACTCCAAAACACTTTTCCCTTCTATCATCACATTCTGTCTTGAGACTACTTCAAAAAAAAAACACAATGCTTCGTGCTTTAGGTTTCAAGAGGTCCGATACAGGTCTTTCCAGAGATGATTCCACCCCATTGATATTGAAGCAAGCCCACGATTTTGAATTGGCATTACAGGCGATGGATTATTTATTAGACGACAGAACAAACGAGGGTCTCCATCTTATTAACGACGATCCAGATTCCACAATCAAGACATTGGCAAATGGTGTTATCAAGTTTCTGGAGTCCACTCTTGGGTTTGAACCTGAAGTAATGAAACAAGCTGGGGAAATCCTTACAAAAGCTGAAAACTTGTCACATAGAGACCGTGCAAAGTATCAAAAACTTAAATTGAAAACATCATCTATCTTCCCACCAGGTACTGAATATTCTGTGACTTATGCTGAAGCGAACCTGCTAAATGCCCTGATCATGTTGCTATCTGAAAGTATGATTGAAAGTGCAAAAGCACTATACAAGTTACGTAAAGCTTATCAAACATTGGATGAAGTCTTTTCAATCATCAATAAACATGAAGAGTTACAAAATCTAACAGGCGGAAAGTTATTAGATGACTCAGTTAATGACAGTCAGTCATCCTTCAATTCATCAACAAGTACGAATACGTTTGCTGATGTCCCATTCCCTTTATCACCACAACAAATCAATAACTCGGAAATTATTACTATTGCGGAGAAAGTTCGCCAAATGAGAGAATCTAGACTGAAAGGTTGTCATATTGGTAACTCACCTGCCTCAGACAGACTCAGATCAGAACTGGGGAATCCTCAAAAGGCAAAAAATGATTCGGATTCGGTTTCTACTGCACAATTCATCAATGAAAACAAGGCAACGGTAGATGAATTCATAGTTTCTGGTGCTAATCTATGCTTTGGGATCTTACAGCTTGTTTTATCATTGATTCCTCCTGCTATTGGTAAAGTTTTGTCCATAGTTGGGTTCAAAGGAAACAGAGAGGACGGATTAAAGAAAATATGGAAGGCTACTGAAGGTAGAAACATCCATGGCTGTATTGGATTATTAGCTCTATTAGTCTTTTATGATGGTCCTTTCCAATTCACAGATGCTGATTTCGATATTCCTGCTGGCGCTGGTCTGACTAAATCCAATACAATATCATCATTGGCTACTTCTACAAAGAGTCTGCAGTTGCAAAGGACTAAAAGTGCCAAAAGAATGGAGAATGAATCCAAGGCATTTCAAGGCCTTGGCAGGCCAACGCTACTGCATCCAGGGAAGAAATTAGAGGATGCTTTATTGTACGCTAGAGCGTTATTCCCACATTCTGCTTTATGGTTATTACAGGAATCAAGATTGCTAACATCAAGAGGAAGACCCGAAGAGGCTTTAGCTCTAATAGAAACTATTGATAGAAAGATTGAAATGAAGCAAGTGGAAGCATTACTTTTGTTTGACAAGATCATGGTGCTGGTGTTCCTGCATAAATATGAACAAGTCCCTAGCGAGGTCGAAAAGCTCTTAGCGGTCAACGAATGGTCGCCTGGTTTATACACTTACTTAGCCGGGTGTTGTTACGTTGAGCTATATCGTATGTGCTTAATGGGCCTTGTTACGGATGAGAAACAATTGGCAAAGAGAGATTTTTACAAGAAGAAAGCTGAAGAGTTAATCTTGAAAGCCCCAACCTTCACCAAGAACGGTAAGATCATGTCCAAACAGATGCCATTTGATAAGTTCCTGCTCAGAAAGATTGATCAATTTGAGAAAACAGCCAAAGCACACAATGTCAGTTTGATCGATGCAATTGGTACATCTCCTGTCCATGAACTTGCGTACTTCTGGAACGGATACAACAGAATGCCAACAGAGCATTTGCAACTTGCACAAAAGTGTCTAGAATATTCCACAAGTGAACATGCAAAGATTCCAGAATTTCAAAACCAAGCTATGATCCGCAATTTCTTACAAGCAATCACATCGAGAAGATTGGGAGAAATTGCCGGTGGGCAAGAACTGTTGGATGAAGAGGTCTTACCGAACATCATTGTCTTCCAACCAGGAAACAAGAAGGAGCCATACAAATACATCAGAAATACAGAAGATCCATGGCTATATCCTACCACGCTGTATGAAAAGGCCCTGTTTGTTTGGAAGGACCAAGGTATTGCTGGCCTCGAGGAGTCCAAGGAGTGGCTGAAGAAGGCACAAAATTATGCAGATGATTACGAACTGAGTACCAGGGTTGGGATGAAGATTAAAGCTGCTTTAGATCGTTTAGAAGCGTTATAGAAAGTGAAATCGTCCCAATGGTTAGGGAATATGATACTTGATGTAGAGAACGAGACTTGGTATTACATACGCCTATGCATTGTTCAGTTCTGTGTCTGTGTAGATTCGCGGAGAGAGTGAGGGAGATGATTAGGCAGATAACCAGTAAATTGCGACAAAAAAAGCTCTCAAATCAACCGAGAAGAGGAAACTTAACGGCAGATATACATCTCAGACAGCCGCTGGACTGACCAAGAGTGAGAGGTTTGCACTCGAGAGATTTTGCAGTCAATAGTGAGTGATTTGATTCTTCGAAAAGTGGATTGCCACCTTCTCATATCATTTTGGTCTTCCAATAGCTGCAGTAGTAAGTACGTTTGATCCCCATAGTGTAACAAAACACACCTGGCAAAGAGAGATCAAGGGTGTATAGCAAAGAAGACATTGGAAAAAGTGAGAGGCAGGAAATTTTTCAAGTGTTTAGGGATCAGAATATCTAAGAAAGGACTTAAAATGAACAAATATGATCACAACACTAGTGCAGAGGCAGATAATTTTGAATTCGACTATGATTCAGAAGGCGCTATGACAGATTCGGACTATGAAATTGACTCAGTAGACGAGGAAGACAACGACCAAGAGTATGAGAGCGATGAGAAAGAAGAAGACGAGGAAGATGCAGATAATGATAATGATTTAGGTGAGGCCAAGTTCAAAGACTTACAAGTTGTACCAAGCTTCTTAGAGTTCAAATCACATACGACTAAAGAACTTCTAGATATCATGAGTTCACAGTCAAAGAGTTTAGAGGATGTCCTACAGATAACAAGAGATCAGGCTATAACGTTGCTGCAATACTTCAAATGGAATTCGGAAAAACTGATGGATGAATACATGGTCAATCCTGATAAAGTCCAAAACAAAGCTGGATTGAAAATGGGTATCTCGAATTCAAATAAGAAACATTATCCAAATAACGGATTCGAATGTCCTATATGTTGTGACGACACCAGTGATTCATATGTCCTATCGTGTAACCATGAATTTTGCTTGAATTGTTACAAGAGATATATTGGTGAAAAGATCGTAGAAGGTAAAGTTATTAAATGCCCAAGCTGTGATTTAGCATTGACGACACATGATATTGACAGCATTAGCGGTGAAGGTCAGAGTTCCAAGTTGCTTGAGAGCTCAATCAAAGAATACGTGGAGAGACATCAAACTTATAAGTGGTGCCCGTCTCCTGATTGTGATATTGTCATTGAAGTACTAAACGCCTCAGAGTTACCCACCTTGATAAAGAAGAACAAAATACCTATCGCAACTTGCAATCATGGTCATCAGTTTTGTTTCACATGTTCTTTAGAAAATCATACTCCTGCCCCTTGTTCTGTGTCAAAAAGATGGATCTTCAAATCTAAGGATGATTCAGAGACTGCTAATTGGATTATGGCACACACAAAGGAATGCCCAAAATGTCAAACCACAATTGAAAAGAATGGTGGGTGCAACCATATGACATGTAAGAAATGTCGATATGAGTTCTGTTGGATTTGTATGGGTGAATGGAAGTCCCATGGCTCCAGTTACTATCAATGTAACAGATATAAAGCCTCTAATAAGGAACTAGGTAAAGTCCACAAAGAGGCTGCAAGAAATTCATTGAATAGATATATACACTATTACAATCTTTATACCATCCATGACCAATCTACAAGACAAGATACGAAGCGTTGCATGATTGTTGAAGACTTGGTGCGCAGCTTACAAGAAGCTTCTGGAATCTCATGGATTGAAGCCCAGTTCTTGGCTGAAAGTGCGACCACATTGTCCCGTGGCAGAAGAGTTCTTAAATGGTCATATGCATTTGCATTTTACTGTGATAGAAGACGTAAGCCAAGCAGTGCATTCTTGGATATCTATGAGACAGTTCAAGCTAATTTAACGGATGCCGTTGAAAATTTAAGTAAACTGTTTGAAATTGAAGACCCAATGGAGATTGTTGAGTCTAAAAGAGAATTTTTAAACAAGCAAGGATTTTTGATTGATCGTCAAAATGCAATGATATCATGTGTTAATGAAGCTATTGCAAAAGGGTTGTTGGTGAATGATGAGTAATATGTCTATGAATGAACGTGCGTATGAATTATTGGAATAAATATGGTTACCGTAAATTTACCGATTGATGTATAATCAATAGGGTTGTGGATTGCTTTTACGACCTTTCATGTAGATAATTAGTGAGAAAAGGCAAGAACATTTTTTGCTATTATACAATGAAAACAAAAATTAGATCATCTAAATCTTTGGCTTAACAATCTTTCAACGCCAACCTCTTCAAGCTCCTTCTTACTGACCCATAATTGATGGAAAGTACCCAAACTCGATAAGATTGAGCCACCTAACCAACTCTGGAATTTTCTTTCAGTTAAATTACCACTTGCATGTAGTCTAATCTTCAAACCTGGATGTGATTTAGTAACTTCTTGGTATAACCTTTCAGTGACACCAGGTATCAAGGAGGTTGAGCCACTAACAATGATGTTATGTGCTAGTTGGGCTCTGATATCAACGTCAGATAATGCTAAGGCATGTGAGACTAATTGGCCTAGACCTCTATATTTTACCACTTCCTTTTTAGCTCTCTTACTAGAACTGCTGATACCAGTTGAGGTGTCATCATCACCATCTTCAGTCTTTTTGGCTCTTTTCAATGGGACATAATCATTCTTATTTTCGATCTCTGGTTCACCAGATTCCGGTTCAAATGAATCGATAGGATATTGCTGTGGGTCAAACAACGCATCTGCAATTTCAAATCTTTCTCTTCCAAACTCGATGGTATGGCCATTTGGCTGTTCATATGATCTCTTTGGAAAAGTCTCCTCCAATTCAGAATCGTCCACTTTCATGTCCCTCAGAGGTTCATGAGTTGTCTTTAGCAAAACTTCTTTGATTTCATGAAGAGTCTTCTCGTATTGATAATCTTCATAAGATTTAGTTATGTTTTCAAATTGTTTAGGAACCCAATTTGGTTTCTCATCAACTTTTGTAAGTACTTTGGACTTGACTTTATATCTTGGGATAATCTCTTCATTAATTTCGTCCAGTTTTTTCTTCAGCTGTGCAGAGACATAAGCACCGGCATAATGTGTCTTTAAGGTGGTCTTTGTCAAACACATACCATCCACGACTGGGGTCACTGACGTGATATCATGACCAAGGTCAACAACTAGAGCGGATGGTCTACCTTGTGCAAACGCAACACATGTCGGAGTGGAAGCTAAGTAGAAGCCTGGGAATCCAAATTGTTCTAAAGCCACCTCTAGAGAGTTCTTTCTATTAGTTTCAGTGTTCCACACTGGTTCTGTCAATAAGAGTGGTTGCTCCTTGTAATCCACATATAGATTTTCAAAGAGGTATTCCCATTGTTCAATGGCAGAATCCCAATCTTGTATTATCCCATCCTTCACTATTGGCTTTAGTTCAGCATGTGGTCTTGGGTAGTCAATTAAAGACTCTTTGAAATAGGTATTGGACCTCTTTTTCACTTTTTTACTCTTATCTACATCCATATCATCACTATCTTCAGGCAGAAAACCCACATATGATGGGATTATCTCTCTCGGAGTATCTTCACCTGCATAACCTATTCTAGTAGTTTGTGAACCTGGATCAAGTACAATGGCAGCAACTTCGTCTAAGGAGCGCACAATGTTAGTATATATATCAAGGCAAAGGACAATGGGTTATTTACTTACCACCACCATATACTTGCAGCACAGAGTTAGCTTGAGCCATTGCTGTAATAATTAGAGAAATACACGCTTTATCTTGTGTTGTACTTTGTAATTTTTGTTCGAATTCACTTCAAAAATTTCGCGAAAATATAAAAAACAGAAAATTTCAATTAAAAATTATTACCACATCTCAGATTCGATCCTGAAGCCAAATTGGAAGTGTTTTTTTTTTAAGTGTTTTTTTTTTTCTTTTCTTTTTTATTTTTTTTGTTCTTTTTCTTCTCAAAATTTTAACCGCCAAAAAAAAAAAAAAAAAAAAAAAAAAAAAAAAAAAAGCCGCCCAAAAGAAACCAAAAAACACTGAAAACCAAAAATTTGAAAACTTCCCTTATTTTTCTAAAATAACAAAACAAAGAATACAACTTTGAGTTGAATTTCTCACTAAAAATAAGTGGATTCTGTCATTTTTTAAATTCCATTACAACACATCTATTACCAAAGAAGCAACAGATCAAGAATAGTCGTTTTCTGTTTCTTTGCCTCTCATAAACCTTTTTTTGCCCGCATCCCATTTTCATTAGAAACTGTGCCCCTGGTGGCTACCACAATATTACAAATCAGAAACATCCCTTTAAACATCTCATATAGAAATCCAAACATGGCCAGCTCTTCATCCAGTGCAGCATCTCTTCTATTACGGCAATTTAGAGAATTAACCGATCCAAAAAAGGGGATCCCATCATTTCACATTGAACTAGAAGATGATAATATCTTTCTATGGAACGTTGGTGTCATGGTGCTCAATAAAGATTCTGTCTATCATGGAGGTTACTTCAAAGCTCAAATGAAGTTTCCAGCAGACTTCCCATTCTCCCCACCAACTTTCAGATTCACCCCATCTATTTATCACCCAAATGTTTACAAAGATGGCCGTTTATGTATCTCCATTTTACACCAAGGTGGTGATCCAACCTCTGAGGAACCTGACGCTGAAACTTGGTCTCCAGCTCAAACTGTTGAAACCGTATTGATTTCTATTGTCTCTCTATTGGAAGATCCAAATCCTTCATCACCAGCTAACGTTGATGCTGCAGTTGATTGGAGAAAGAGACCTGATGTTTACAGAAAAAAGGTGGAACTTGAAGTTGAAAGATCTAAACAGGATATTCCACCAGGCTTTGAACTACCTGATGATGAAAAAGCTTACCTATCAAACCAGAACTCAGCTGTCGATGAAGAAGTCGTTGACGAAAATTTTTGGTACGACTCTGAAGAGGAAGAAGAAGAAAGTTACGATGATGATAGTATCATGGATGATTTTGACGATGGTAATGACGATGATGATGATGACGAGGGTGAAATCATCTCTGACGCTGAAAAGTAAGGTTAAGTGGCGGAGCATTTATTTAGCAAGAACCACTAGATATTGCATCATACTTTTCAATACGCACCGGGCTAGCATTTGCATTGTTTTTTTAAAGTTCAAGCATGATATGTGTTTGTGTACATTACTCAATACATTAATCAATAAAAGAGTTCCGAGGATACATGTCTACTAATCACCATATCCATATATCTAATATCTCATTGGAACCTATTATCTCCTGCCAGTTTTAGCGTTGGTTTTTTCGTTACCTCCAATTCAACTAATTCTATTAGATTTGTTTAAGCGAGACTTTTCTTGGGATGGAGTTCTGTCTGGATATCGATTTGCTAAGTTATTGGATCAGCTGAAGGTGGCTATATCGATAGTCATCTTCTCTACTATATAATAATATTTATGAAGGCGTAATACAGGGAAATGAATAAAACACAAATATGAATGTATTTTTAAATCACTTTTCAAGGATATTATACTTTCTGCTATAGTTTACAAAACCTTTTTGGCTAATCCTCACTGTAGTCAAACTTTTCTAACTCTTTCAAAACATCTATCAAGGTATCAAATTTAAGGTTTATTATACCATCAGGGTATCCCAACTCTGTTACGATAAGCAATGTGAACTCTGTATTTGGTATCAGTTTAGCGTAGTATTCCAACTGAGCATCCACGTCTTCGAACTTTTCCACTGAAGATGTTGATGGGTCGTCTGACTGTGTAAATAATTGCTGTTGAATGGACAATGATACTAGCTTGAGCTTATTTATAGGTATTCTCTTTTCGAAATTCGGAGTAATGTAGCTTGATAATAAAGATCCATCAGGGAGCGTAATTGCGACAGAAATTACGAATTTTGAAGTCGTGGACACCGGCTTTGTGGCCTGCTTGAGCACGTTTTGAATATTGCGCGAGTTGAGCATGTCTCTAGAGAATGGATTCTTAGTCAGTTTGCAATGATAGAGACTGTTTCATTAACCAGTACGTTATCGTAGGTTCGAAAAAAATTACAAGTACATTAAAAGCTCTCGGGAAACAATTCGCGCGAGATACAAAAAAATAACCTACAACACATTAAAATAGCATAAAGGTCACCTCAAAATATTCGCCAGTTAAACACACTTCATAATGTTTCATAAATCAACTCTCTAACCCTATAATCCTCATTGGCTTCCTCAATCTCTTCCCAGTTGCCAATGATATCATCTTTACCTCTCACAACGGCAGGGAGCAATCTACCTTTACTATAACGTCTCCAGACGTTTCTTGCCTCATCATCAGTACCTAAATCTCTATACGTGAATGGAACACGATTAGCAGTAAGTATGGTGGCTAATTTATTAGTTCGTGTAGGCATATGGAAACCACCGCCGGCAAGAGAGGTGTAGATGTAAACAGGTTCATCTTTTAGCAATTCGATAATCTCCTCCTTGGTAGGTTCATGTAACTCCTCTTCTTCCTCTTTGTCCTGGTCTAAATTTTTCTTTTCTCCGTTTGATTCTTTAGCTTCCAGGGCTTTTGACTTTTGAGTAACTTCCAGTGATTCTTTCTCATCCTCTTCAACTACCTTATTGGCCTCCAGTTCATCATCTTCTTTAATCTTCACCGGGACTTCTTCTTCTTCATTGGTTTCTCCTTCATCCACCTTGATATCCTTGATGTCAGTCTCGTTCTCAGATTCTACACCGCGGATTTCTCTCTCTAATTCTTCGATTAATCTTTCGGCCTTATTAGCTGCACTGTCAATTCTCAAAGCTGAAGTTTTTTCTGATAATTCTTTGATATCACCGTCACCGCCTTCTGAAGTTTCAGCATCTTTATCAGTTCCAGCCTGTTCTTCACTGTCTTCAGCTACCGGCTCATTCTTAGATTTAGCGTTGGTTGCCACTTCAGATGACTCGTTTCCTGTTTCATCTTCAACTTCAGCCTGCTTGGTATCACGCTCTTCAGTTTCTTTATTCTCTTCAGCATCAGCTTTCCCTGAATCCAAACTTTCTACATCAGTATCATGACCTGTAGTACCTTCAGATTCAAGACTTCCGGCCTGATTTGCAATTTCTTCTTCTTCAACTTGAGTCTTAGATTCGACTTCATTTCCATCAGAAATATGGATCCTAACTTCATCTTCGGCATGCGTAGGTTCCTCTACGTTAATTGCCCTCGAAGTATCCTTATAATCTTCAGAGCTAGACTTTTCTTCCTCAAGATCATGTTTTGGCTCACCTTCTTTAGATTTTTCAATAGGAACTGTTTGCAATTCCTTGTTAATCGCTTCTGGCTGAGCTTGGTATTCAACTGTCTCTGCTATAATTTCAGGTTCATTTTCTAAAGGCTTGATCTCTTCATTAGATTCAGATTCCTTGGATGAATCTTTCTCAGTCTCAGGTTTAGGTTCATTTACTCCTTTTTTAGCTTCAACAGGGGTGACTTGTGGACCTTTAAAGTTAACTTTGGATTCAAACCCTTTTTCATTGTCCACCGTCTTCTTGAAGGGAGCCTCCTTCACCTGTTTCAATAATTGCGAAACTTCGGCTTCAGAAGGAACGTCTTCTTCAGCTTCATCAACTTCTTTCAGAACTTCCTTTTGTAAATCAACATGTTCAATGACATTGTTTTGTGCATTCTCAAGTTCCGCATTATATTCAGGGTCATTGATCAAGGCACCTTCATCTTCTAATTCCTTCTGAGTGGGAGCTGGAATCTCTTGAGAAATTCGGGAACGAGATCTTGAGACAGAACGTAAATAATCTCTAGAGCTTTGATTCAAGTGTTTTAGAGGCTCATCACGAGTCGAAGTTCTACCTGTTCTAAATTCAACTGTGTTACCGGTATATGAATCACCTCTGGCTAAATGCGGCTTGTCTGTGCTTGCTGTTGTATTACCAGAGCCACGAGCTTTGGATTGTTCTCTTGATTGGACCAAAGGTGAATACACGCCTTCGGGGGCACCTGCAGGAACTTGTTGAGCAGCATCATTCTCAATAACTGAATCAGGAAGGACACCACTGTTGGATCTCTTCCTGTTTTTCTTATCAGTTGGCTTCCTCTTGCTGGTCACTTTCTTTTTCAAATCAGCTGAGAAGTCAGAAATGGTGGCAATCTGCGAATCAATCAAGTCTTCAAGAGACATAGTGGCATTAGAGTCGTTATTCTTTAATTCATAGATATTTGGATGCAGATCAGGTTCCTCCTTTTCAATATCCACAACCACAAATTCCTTTAGGGTGCTTTCGTCAATCTTGACGTTATCAACTGGATTGGAAACCTCACCAACTTCCTGATCGTCAAAGTTTTGTGAAACACCTTCTAATTCTGGTTCTTTGTCTTTTGGTTCTGGGAAATCTTGTCTTTCAAGTTCGTGCTCCTTATCCTTATCGTCGGCAATTATGATAACATTATCTCTAGACACGTCCTTCTTGACATTACCAGCATCATCAAGCAAGGCATCGTACTCCTGTTCATCATTGACCAGAACACCCTCATCCACCAATTCATTGACAGTGGTATAATCTGTCTTTGTTTTAGTGCTTCCCTTAACATTGGACTTTGAAGGAGATCTGCTGGAAGCAATGGATGTATCATAGTGATCGTTATCAACGGATCTAACACTGGTTCCAATTAAACTAGGATTGGACTCACGGGGCTCTTCGGACATTGTGGTTGGTGGCTATTCTGTGTAATATACTGCTAAAAATGTAGTTTAATTGAGGAAATCTTTGTTGAGTTAGACTTTGTTATGGACAACTCTTTTTTTCTCTACAAAGTGGTTTTATGAATTGTGTGTATGTTTTTGGGGAAACTTTAAACGTTCAGAAATATCCTAATACGGAAAAATGCCTGATTGGAACTCTATTGCAAGTACAAGTACAACTTTACAACAAATCAGATCTCTATACGGCTAAATCAGCTAGTATATATACAAATGCAAATATAAAATCAATGATGGCGTGCTTTTTATGGACGTTCAATCTCAGCACGTAATAATTTTTCAGCTTTTTCTAATGAATCCTTATCACCTTTTAAGATGATAACGTTGTTAACCCTATCCGTATTTCTTGGAATATAGATTTGGGCACCAGATTCCCTTCTGATCTTGTTCGAACGAGAACCATGTGGACCAACAACCTTACCGAAAACAGATGGATCTTTGACCCATAAGTAGCCATTTGTATCATGTTTGGCATATCTCTCCAATGCTTCTTCAATTAATTTCACAACTTTAGCAACTTCTTCCTCTTCACCTTTTAATCTCCATGGAATTGAAGTGACATCTTTGGTGGTGTCATCAGGAACAGTGGTGAATTTGATATTTTCTTCATCGGAACCTAAAGCCGAGGCTGGTGGGGTAGGCAAGCTACGGGATAATTTGTAAGCTTTGTTAGAAGCATCACCATATTCAACCTCAATGTCATGGTCAATTCTTAATCTTCTGATAAATGCACCTCTTTCTGAAACAGCTGAGTGTAAGTAAGCTGGAACGTTAACTTCAGCTTTCCAGTCGTCCTCGGTTAGCTCTATAATCTTGGCCTTAGCCTTTTCAATGTTTTCTGGTAGACCACTAACGGTGACTTTATTAGATTGTGATTCCACTCTTGGAATATTAACAAAAACCTTGAATTCTTCCTCGATTGAACGACGGACTGAACCGGATGTACCAATCAACAACCTATGTTTCTCCTTTGGAACTTCAACAGTTTCACTGACAGACTTTTCTTTATCCTCGACAATCTTTTTGATTTGTGAAATGATAGAATCGACAATGGCTTTTGGACCCGATGAGATTAACTTGTTAGAATCGGAACCTTGATCTGGAACCTGCAATAATCTTCTGTAATCCTTATCCTCGACACTAGCTCCAGCTTTTTCAATGATTTGCTTTTTGGTAGAGCCCTTAGGACCCAAAATTTCTCTAAAGTATTCTGGCTTGACTTCTAATTCAACGGTGATGGTGTTTTGAACTTCCTTGACAATCTCATTGATAGCCTTTTCAGCCTCAGCTAAACCTTTTCTTGAACCAGTCAGGACAATGACACTTTCAGACCCTTCCTCTTTTGGTTGGACTTGAGCGTCGACGCCCGTAGTGGCAGCAATTCTGTTAATCGTATCCCCACCACGACCAATGACTCTTGAAATTGCACTTTGTGGAACGGTTAATTCTTTAGTATAACCATTTGCGATCTCGTAATCTAACAGATCTTTCAACTCTTCTTCAGCTTTGTTGACACCTCTTGATGGACCATTGATGACAACATCGTCTGACGTTTGAGAAAAGTTAATTCTGACGTTATATTTGGTCTGTAATTTTTTGACATATTGACCATTAGCGCCTATTAATGAAGATCTGTATTTTTTTGGGACAATCAAAGTCTTTGTGATTTCATCAGCCCATTTCTTTGCCAATTGAACAATGTGTTGCTCAGCTTCTTTGACGTTGAATTTGTAACCAGTTATATCCAATGAAGCTTTCTCACCAGCTGGGTTTTTCTCAACTTCAACCTCGACCCCGAATTTTTCTCTCAAGCTGTTTAAGTTAGCACCATTCTTACCAATCAATCTTGATAAGACAGTGGTTGGAACTTTGACGACATCATGGAAGGAGTAAATATCTTTGACATCTTCAGCATCTTTTAATAAGGCCTCAATTTCTTTTTCAACCTTAGCGACATCAGCCTTGAATCCTTGAATGAAAACCTTGTTTGAAACACTGGTTTCACCATCAGAGTGAAGTTTAATAGTCAAAATTGATTTTTCAAATGGCCCTAAGATAGCTCTTAAAGTAGTACCATTTGGCCCTTCAATGAATTGTTGCTTCTCTTCTGGGACAACCAATACTGAGGCTTTCAAGTCAGCCTGTAATTGTCTCACTTCACTCAATGATTCATCAACTTTATTTAATCTGGCATCAATTTCTTCCTGAGATGGAGCAAATTCTTCATCTTCAGCTTCTAAAGCGACTAGGATCACCTTGTTAGGTAAAGAGACAACGTAAACATTGTTTTCTTTAGCAGATGATTCAGATGCAGATGAAGCCTTCTTGATGAATAATGGATTGATATCAGTGACGTATTTAATACGAGATGGCCCTAATGAGTTAACTTTTTCAACAATCTGTTTTCTTGAAGCTTTGATACCTTCAGCGTTGGAGACTGGCGCTGTGATTTCAATGACAACAGTCTTTAAATCTTCGGATGCTAATTTAGAATATTTTGGAGCTGAAACTTTGGTTTTGTTTGCTTCACCAATTTTATTAAAGATACCAGAGTGCTGGAAGTAAGCGGCTAATGATCTGGCATGAGTAACATTACCACCGTGAGCTCTGGAGATGTCTAACGAATCAGCAGCAAATTGTGAAGTGGCGTTTCTAGCGTGTTGGATGGCTTGAGCGATGTTGGCTGGCAACCCGGTGAAAGTAACGGTTTCATCATTTTCATTGTCTGGAAATTCTACAGAAACCTGAAATTTCTCCAATAATTCTTTGGCATCAATGAATTGATGAACTCTTTGTGGAATGATCTTCTGTTCTGATTTCACTTTGATGGATAGAGTTTCCAAAGCTTTTGAAATTTCAGCTCTCTTCAGAAGAACCGAATCTCTTAAGCCTGAAATGGTGATAACTCTGTTGTTACTTGGACCCGCGACAACTAAGCCTTCTTCCTTGATGTCATAGGTTTGGATGAATGGGACCAATTTTTCTGGAACAGTAACCCTGGCAGTTAAGTACTTAGTTTCTTCATTAACAATATTCAGAATGCTCTTTTTGGCTTCTTCGACACCATCAACATCACCTTCAATAGTGATTTCAACAGTGCTTTCATCTTCATCTTCCTCACCTTCAGCGATATTTTTATCAATATTGATTTTAGTTTGGGAGGATTCAATAATTGGCTTCAAAGTTTTCCCACCAGCACCGATAATAGCTGATCTAGTTTTAGCCGGAACTTTGAAAGTGATCTTGACAGGCCTAGTCAAACGACGCACCAATTCCTTTTTGACTTTAGCGACATCGTTAGATTTACCAGACACAATGAAGCTTCTGTTTTTAGTGATGGATGACAAAGTAGACTCAATTGAGACATTATAAGCCTTTTTTAATTCATTCACAATTTTAGCAAATTCAACTTTTGAAATGTTCAAAGCGACAACGTTAGAGATGTGAAAGGCTTCTTGGATAGTAGAAGAACGGACTTGAGATTTTGGAGCGTGACTGGCAGTAGAGTTTGATCTTGAAGAAGCAGCGGTGGACATCGATGGACCCCATGAGATGGAAGAGCTAGCAACAGAACTAGCAGAACCAAGGGCAGGAAAGGCTTCTTCATCGTCAATTGATGGTGGAGCAACAACAGCTTTGGTTTCTTGAGCAGCAGGAGTATTTTCGGTGGCTTCATCAGCATCAGTGGCGATAGACACCTCAGTTTCCTCAACTTGACCAATTGGGGCAGCGGTTTCTAAATCAGTGGACATGATCTCAACAGGAGCAGAGCAGAGCAGGGGACAGGAGCAGGAGGGGCAGGAAGGGCAGACAGATGGCGATCAGGAAGGAGAATTAGTGTTTACTGGATCGCAATGAAGCAAATAGTACAGCAGTTGACGTTGAATTGTCTCTTGTGTTTGTTGTAACGTTGGAGAGTCAAGAAAGAACAGCGCATATCGAAAAAAGCCCAAAACCGAGGGGAATGAAAAATGTCGAAATCGTGGTGTTTTTCGCCTTTTTTGATGATCTGCGCAATTTTTCGCTTCTTTGTGCCATTTATTGATCTTTTCTGAGATATCGGGGAATTTTCGTGAAATTTTGGCGAAGTTTGTTAATTTCTGAGGAAAAACAAAAAATTGTACAATTGACACCGATAAAGACAGGAATACTAGTGTTTGAAGAATATAAGTCAAAATAGATCCACACTACGGTCATCATGTCTGATTCGCGTTTTGCTCAATTTAAACTGGTGCTTTTAGGTGAATCTGCTGTTGGGAAATCCTCCATTGTCCATAGATTTGTCAAAGATTCATTTGATGACTTTAGAGAATCCACAATTGGCGCAGCTTTCCTTACACAGACCATACAACTTGATCAAAACACTACCATAAAGTTCGAAATTTGGGATACTGCTGGTCAAGAGCGTTATAAGTCGTTGGCTCCAATGTACTACAGAAATGCTAACGCTGCGCTTGTTGTTTACGATATAACCCAGGAAGCTTCATTAGAAAGAGCAAAATCATGGATAAAGGAACTACAAAGACAGGCTAACCAGGATATCGTCATCGCATTAACTGGCAATAAATTAGATTTAGAAAGTGAAAGGAAAGTTCCAAAAGAAACAGCAGAATTATTGGCCAAGGAAGAAGGTCTATTATTCTTCGAAGTTAGTGCCAAAACTGGTGAAGGTATCAAAAATATCTTTACTGAGATTGCTAAGAAATTACCATTAGAAAGCCAACTGAAGCCAAAGAGCAATCAGGTGAAAGGTGTCAATTTACAAAGACCAAGTACAAATAACCAAACCAACTGTTGCGCTTAAGTGCTGTTTGTGCTACTTCTTTTAATGACATTCCCTTCCCCCTAACGTTTATTCTCCTTTCATCATATGCATCCTTCTTGTTTTTTTTTAAATAACAAAATATCTTATTATCTGTGTCAAGATAATATAGTCACAATTCTATAATCTTGAGATCTTGGGGTTACATTCCTTTCAAGTAATTCTTTGTATATGTCCATTGATAGATTCTTCAGTACAATTCTACTTCTTGCAGCTATTCTTATTGGAAGCCATCTTTAACACGATAGTTTGTGATGCGCGTATCAAATTCGATACTAATTAAGGTCTGGGCAGACTACAAATTCACAAACATTACCTTCTCTACATTCTCCTATTTTCAGGGTTTTAAAATTTAAGCATATCTAATCATATAAGCGTTTGGAATCAATGAATATCTAGTCACAAGATCGGATCGGAATCCAGAATCTAGAATAAAGTTCTACTTTCTAAATCAATTAGGTTAACCAAAAACTCAACTTCCAATCTCTTTCTGCTTTCAATTAGCCAATCATCAGCAATTTTTCTGCTCCAGCCCTTTAAATTGGCAACCTCTTCCACAGCATCATCCAAGTTGTTTCTAATCAAGTTATTTTTAACTCTGGCAATGACACTCTCGATATCTTTACCCTTCAAGTCACCTTCTTTACTTAATAACAATGAAGAAAATAATTTGGCCGATAAGTGACCTAAAACACCAGCGTTTGGTGGTAATAGAGCGGCAGATCTTAATTCCGGGACCAACAGGTTGAATCTTGTTATCAATTGAGCTGGAGTCAATAAGCCATTTTGAATGGATGATTTATTAATGGAGTTAAGGGCTGAAAGAATGACATCGTTCTTAGAGTCTTGAGCCAATTTTGTCAATGATGCAATTTCTGGACTCAGGTTTTCGATTTTCTCAGAGTCTAATTTGAATTTTAGTTTGTTTAATTCTAATTGCAATTTAACTTTCAGTTCTGAGTTGCTTAGATGATCCTCAATGTTCAAGACTAATTGTTGTAAATGTTCTAATTTGGAATCTAGTTCTTCGAATTTTGCTAATTTCCCATCACGTTCATTTTCAATCGCTTGCTTGATAGTTTTGGCAAATTCATTTTGGGTGTTGATACCATTTAGTTTGATCTGGTTCTTAAATTGTTCTTCTAGAGCCCTCTTGGAAGCCAGGATCTCATTGGACAATTGTGCTTGATGCTTGGATTCAATTTTTTGTAAGTTTGCATTGAAATCTCTAGTAAAGTCGTTCAATAGCTGGTTTTCCTTAACTGAAACCAATTCTTTCAATTGTTTGTCAAATTCAGCGTCTTTTTCAGATTGGATCTTGGACAAGTTTGAGTCTAGGTCTGTTATGATTTTTCTAACACTTGAAAGATCTTCATTGGATTTAACAGTACCTTCGTTAACTTGTTTAATGAATGTGTTTAATTCTTCAACAATGGCTTGGACTTGTGAATCTTGAGCGGTGATAGAGATTAGAGGTAGGTTAACGCTAGATGCAACAATTTTCTTAGCTTCTTCGACTTTTTTAGCAGCGATTGGGGTTTCTTTGGCTTCAACACTATCAATCTTAACAGATTGGATACCGGATGATTTTGGTATCTTTAAAGTGTTTTCGAAACTTTTGAATTTTTCTTTGAAATTTTGAACGTTGTAATCTTTGTTTGCTGATTTTAATGATTGAACGAAATCACAGGCTTCTTCAGCTAAAGGGACATTATCAGTGAACAATTCATTAAAGGCATCATTTTGTAAAGCTAGAGCGACACCGGCACCGTAAAGGGCAGCACCACCAGCAGTGATCTTTAAAAGTGACTTCCCAACTGTAGAACGAAGCATTGTAACTCCAAATATAGCCAGTGTGAGCAGAGATTAGGACGAGTTTCGCTTTTCAACAACCTTCTCTTGTGTGTTTTTTTTTCTCGAGTTTCTCGAGTGAAATTGAAATCTTTCATTGAAGGGGAAAAAAAAGAAGTGGATTTTTAGTGGTCCGGGAAACCCCCTTGACTTCCTCATTGGGGAATCAATAATTGAAGCTGATCTCGGGGATAATAAGACATATTAGACACGCAACCTCCGAATTTCAAAGTGTTACTCTCAGTTAAACACACATTAATTGGATCCATTTTCAGTACCAACTGACTTGCTTTTTCCTCTTATATTTGCTTTTTGGAATGAAATTTAGCATTCAGCTTCCAATTTATGATTTGGTGGTCTACGCGATCTGAAATTTAGTGCTTGGCTCCCATACAAAACCAAAGTATTTACA
Organism: Taiozyma yuanshanica; assembly: GCA_030569295.1. Lineage (NCBI taxonomy): Eukaryota > Fungi > Ascomycota > Saccharomycetes > Phaffomycetales > Wickerhamomycetaceae > Taiozyma > Taiozyma yuanshanica. Next base: position 301,611 of record JAJMKP010000007.1, read on the forward strand.
GCTTTTGTTTTTAACCTGAAACTGGTAATTTAAGAAACACTCAGTGTCTATTATAATGTCTTACGCAATCCAAGAAGCTGAGAAACTGATTCAAGAACAACGTCACGGGGAGGCTATCAACTTGTTGACGGAGGTTCTCAACAGAGAAGGTCCGACTGCTAGAACGCTCATCAACAGAGCAACTGCCTTCATTGGTGTCAATGAACAACGGAGAGCTGTTCAAGATCTACAAGATGCTTCTCAGAGAAATCCTAATCCTGAGGAGGAGAATAGAATTGATGAACTGATCAAGAGCTTGTCACACCATGTCGTCAACAACTTGGACACAACTAGCTCCAGGGCTCTTGGTGATACCCAAGATAGAGATTTACAGAGCTCATTGATCAGCGGCCTTCTTAGTGGTGGTTTCGGTGGTGGCCAGAGCTCGCAGTTCAGTAAATTGGGGTTATTGGCCAGTGTTTTAGGTTCTGGTAGAAATAACAATAGTGGTTCATCCGGCCAATTCTCACTTGGACAAATTGTTCCATTACTGGTTGGCACATCTGGTGGTTCTTCAACTGGTGGGGGCGCTGGCTCTGCTTTCAGTGCCCTGCTGTCAAGCTTTTCTGGCTCAGGTCAAGGTGGCTACAATAACGGTAACGGCAGTCAAACCCACGGTGGTCAACACTCTAACTATGGTGGCCCACAGTCCAACTATGGCGCTCATTCAAACAGTACTGGCTTCTCACAAATCATCAGTGAATTTACCAGTGGTGGCTCAAACTACGGTGGCCAAGGTAACCAAGGTGGCTATGGAAGTCAGGTTCAAAGTGGCTACAGTCAGCAAAGCTCGGGTGGATTAGGTTCCTTTATCTCTGAACTAACTGGGGGTACACAAGGCCACAATCAAGGTGGCTATAATGAAGGTGGATTCAATGGTCAAGGTGGTCATCATCAACAACAAGGATACGGCCGTCCAACTGAATTTTATGGTCCTTCAGATGGCAATGTTGGTCAGGGATTTGGTAGGAATGATCAAGGTTTTGGCGGTAATGGCTACGGTGGCAGATATTAGGAAAGTTCATTATATTACAACTCTAATATTATCTTTTATCTTTAGAATGATTCTATAGTATCCTTTTTTATAGTATTAGTATATGTGTTTGTTTTTGGTGTCTATTTTAGCTGTTATTTCTCTACATCATCTTCAAAATCATGCAGGGCATCAATCTTACCTGATTTGAAATCGTTGAATAATCTCTCAAAGACTACTAAAGAGTGCTCGAATGCAGCCATATCATCCAGTGTGTCCTTCAATGGGTCGGGTCTGTTACTAGTATGGAATTTGCTCATTGGTCCAAAGAAGTCTTCTTTGGTACGATAAAGGTCGAACTTATGAAATAAATGTTCTGGACATTCAGCTAACCTATCCTTCTCCCATGAATATTGCTCCTCCTTGGATGGAAGTTTTGAAACTCCTGACCAAACTCCAGCAACGGCAGCTGCTTGGGTTTCCATATTTCTGAATAGAGTCTGGACAATGAACTTACCTATGAACACAATTGTTGGATCCTCAATATTGAAGACATGTTGAAATAAGCCCTTGACTCTTGAGTTTGAAGATGGGAAGTTGACATTTTCTGGGATGGAATATTGAAGGATACCTTTTTCTAAGAATGGTAATTCAATATGGTAACCGGTACACAATATGACGTTATCTATATCATCTAATATATCTCCATTTGTTAACTTGATCTGGCTCGTCTCTGGTAAGAACTCTTCAATCAACGGGACGTTCCGGAATGATTTTATGCAACGGGCCATGTATTCCAAGTATGGATCTCTCGATAAATCTCTTGATATGATTATCTCTTTAGCAGTAGACCCCAAGTATTGGCCCAAATCAATAGCTGAAATATTACCACCCACAATGACAACTCTCTTGTCCCTAAATCTAGTCACATCAGTGAATGCCTTGGAATGAAGAATGACACCTGGGTACCTCTTGTTAAACTCTTTCAAACCTTTGTAGTATGGCACATAAGGAATAGCGAAAGAACCCTGAGCAAGTACAACAGCATCAAATGATTGTTGATACCATTTGTCCTTCCCATCCCGTTGACTGACCCTTAGAGTCAACACCCATCTCTTGCGTTCTTTTCTAACGTTATAAACCTCCGTATTAAATCTGATGTAATCTTTCAGAGAATGTTCTTTGCTAAAGTCCACCATCCTTTGCAACTGCTGCTGATGAGTAATGAAGGGTGATAAGTCTTTAGGGGACTTATCCCTCTTTTTACTAGTGGAGTATCTAGTATAATCTTCAGGAACATTAGTATATAATCTAGGATAAATAGCAGACTTCGACCATTGATGATAATCCGGGTCTATTTCTGTGATAATTGGATGATCATGTGATGAGTTCTTTAGCTCATTTTCAGTTGGTTTGTTTTTGTTTTTGTTCTTGATCACGTAGACATTATCATATTCTTCTGTATCTAAGATCTCTTGTGACGGTAAGTCTGGATCCTTGACATAATCTTCAGGGTTCCATGTCCCACCCACGTCAGGTTTCTGCTCAAATCCAACAAGTTGAGTGAAGAATGCCTCTTTAGCTGGTCTGGCTGTGGAAATTGTGGAATTTCCGTCTTTATCAGTGTGTAGAAACTCAAACATAGTAGCTAACCCAGCAACACCGCCAGCACCTATCACTGCAATTTCCTTGATCTCTGGAATAGCACTCGCCTCTTGGCTCACTTCCACATCGCTCTCAGTTATCTCCTGTTGTCTTTGAACGCTTGAATTGCCCCCCATTTCTTCAATCTGTCCTTGTAATTACTAATTGGTGATCCAACGTATTGTGTTAATTTTACGTGAGTGAGGGAGGGGTTTGAGATATGAAGCACTGATCGAGCTAGAGAAGATTAGGAGATTAGCGACTAGCTGGTGAAAAAGAATGCCAAAGTGATCAAAGACCATCACATCTGAAGTGACAGGACTGAGGATATGATGCCACTTAAATACATAACTGATACAGATCTCTATGTTAAATTTTTAACAAAGGAATCTCAATAGCGGAGATTCCCATACCCGCTTTTTTCCAAATCAGGTGAAAGGCGCATTTCGCGCATAACTGTGGAAATCGCTTAGAGCAGCAAGAGCCAAATGGTGATAGATCTAGCTTCTTTTAAAGCAAAAAATAGATCAACTTTAGAAGTAAAATAAGTATCGTGTGAACACTGCCATCCACTGGAAATTCTTAGAGTAGTCCCTACTCATTGGCTCATACAGTGTTTGGAATATCGAAAAAATAAAGGATTAGTAACAAATAGTTCGAACAATTTGGCGCGGAGCCATAGTAGGCCATTAACTCCGTAATCCAGAAGGTGATGAAATTATGCCATTAGTTTATACCACAGCATACAGGCTGTTAATGAATAGTTGATGCCTGCCTCTATCCAAATGAGTGAGCAGGAGCCGATCCATGATCGTTACTACTCAATACGTGCTTCAAATCCTTTTCTTTAATACATTCTTTTGTGTTACCGCGCAATGCGGCCTTTTGGTTCTTGAGTCTGGAGTAGTTTGATGGAAATTTTAACGTCAAAGTTGACAGTGAGGGTTGACTCGGGCGATAACCGTAGATACCTGCGCATTGTTATCAAATGTGGCAGAACGCTGGTCTGTTCAGTGTCCCCTTAGTGGCCATGTTCCGCTAAAACCTTTAGGTTTAATAGAAGAATTTTCATCGCTTCTCATTCATTGGATGCTCGAATCTTGAAGATCTCAAAGGCTACTAAAGAAGTGACAGTCGCCGTACAATTGGAAACTAATACTAAAATTATGAGCTGTACTCAATCACTTTTTAAGTTTCATCCCAAGGTGTTAGAATGCTTGCGATATTTTGGCCAATTGGTGCCTCTGCCATTGGCCGAGTGTTACTCATAAAATCAGAAATTGTACACTGTAACTCTTATAAAAGCGCTGCTTATAAGATTGCATGACATCAAATTTACAGATTTCTGAGATACCCGGCGGATTCGAGACTATTGTCTGTAACCTATAACGTCCTGTTCGTTTGGATGCGCTTCAAAGCCCAATTGTTACGTATCAGACCTTTCTCTATTGACGATCACGATCCAAACGCCGTTACTATGTTCAAAGTAGGAGACCCGCTCCAAATACTGTCACATCCTTCATACCTCGCTCGTTTCATACGCTTTGCCTAGTTTCTAGAAAGTACATTAGCAACTTCCCACATGCCCTCCCCCCTTCAAGCTTGAGAGTCTTCCGGTACCCATCGTATTTTGTTTCTGTGGACAACGTCTTATTTAAAATGTTTATAGAACAAGTTCGCGTAATTCGCGGGGTTTTGTCAGATCGCTTTTATCTCAAGACCTGTTAGAAAGGAATATTTATTGTGACACCTTTTGCAAGGAGGAAATCAGAGCGATATATTAACCTCATATGAACACGCGTCAATTTTTGAGCGAAGCTGAATCTGGTGCTAGGACCAAACTGCTCTATGCCTCTTTTAACCAGGATCAGAGCTGCTTTGCAGTGAGCTATGAGAATGGCTTCAGAGTGTACAACACGGACCCTATGGATCTTAAAGTTCAACGAGAGTTTGATGACAATGGTGGGATTGGGTTTGTGCGGATGCTATATCGTACAAACTATCTAGCATTGGTCGGGGGTGGTAAGAACCCAAAGTTTCCTTTAAACAAGGCCATCATCTGGGATGATCTAAAGACCAAGGATGCTTTGAATCTAAATTTCTTTTCCCCAGTTTTAAACATCTTCCTATCAAGAACTAGAATTGTGGTGGTTTTGAACAATAAGATATACGTTCATGGGTTTGGGCTACCGCCTAAAGCTATTTCCAATTTTGAAACGTTTGAAAACCCTCTGGGGATCGCTGCCTTGTCACCAGGTGCTTATAATGATCAATCTTCAAATGCACAAATACTTGCATATCCAGCGAGAGTCATGGGTCAGATACAGATCGTTGATATCTCATCAAGTGGCAGCGAAAGAAACTTGGTGTCCATTGTCAAAGCGCATAAGTCCAAGATTAGATGTCTAGCACTGAATAAGGCTGGTACAATGATTGCATCTGCTTCTGAAACAGGGACGATAATTAGAATCTATTCAACACAAAGTTGCAGCTTGTTATATGAATTCAGAAGAGGCCTTGATAGAGCCATTATATATTCCATGGAATTTTCACAAAATGGATCTAAATTGGCTGTATTATCAGACAAACAGACACTACACATCTATAATATCTCAGGTGGTCAACAACAGCAGAATAAACAACATTTATTGAAGAACTTACCGGTGCCACTGAAGCCGAATTACTTCAATTCAACGTGGAGTTTCTGCTCTGCACATTTGAAAGATGAGAACAATCAGGTTGTTGACGATAGAGGTGTCCTCGGCTGGTCCAATGAATCCACTATTATTATCATCTGGAAGAAAAGAGCTAAATGGGAAAAATACGTCATCGTAGAGAATCAAGATGAGCTCTCTGGTAAGAAGTTTGAAGTGTTAAGAGACGGCTGGAGAAGTCTTGATGCTAAATTGAACGCTGTATAGTCAGTACACTACTTGTTATCATGATAAATTGGTTCATCTCATTTAGTAAAGGAAGTAAATTCTAGGTTCTTGAAGTATTCATTATCTTCATTCTCTGCAAATTCATATTGATTGGTGTTAACTTTTTTACTAGTACTATTACTTCTTGATAAGGTTGTCTCACTTTTAGTACGTGAATCATTTAACTGGTCCAAGAATGACTGGCCTGCCGTTGTCTTTCTATCTTCATCATCAGCCTCCTTTTGGTGTTCTCTGTATTTGATCTTTGCCTCTTCAGCACTCTTTAATGACTTCTCTTTAATTGAACTGATTGCTCTCATTCTATGACTCCAGTTGGATTGATAGCTACCATTCGAGTGCCAAATCTGAGCAAACTCATCGGCAATGATAGCTAAAGTTCTGATAAATTTTGATAAATTTTCCTCTGAAATGATCTTGAAATGACAAGTAGCAAATAAAGCGGGGACACCGGCTCTTCTATGGATCTTTACTTTGTATTTCCTCTTCAAGCTTGCTTCCCTTGGTTTAGACCCATTGAATGAGATAGTGTGCGGTTGTATGACAATGTTTAAGAAGTTGAATTGAGATTTTATCACATTGAAGTCAAACTGACTTTGACCGGACTCATCGAAGAAAATGTTCACGTAATCATTACCAATGTGCCTCTTCTTTGAAGATAATCTTTGTTCCAGACTGCCATGATCCTCGTTATCATCAAAAGGCATCATGGTTGTCGTATGGAATATCACTTGCAAGACTTTGTCATTCCAACCTAGTGCGAACTCGCCATCGGTATTATTTTCAGTATCTAAACCACCAATGTTGAAGCTCTTACAGCCTTCTAATTTAATAGCTCGACCAAGTTTCTTTAAAAACTGCTCATATTCCTCTGAACCTTTTCCATTGGCCAAGATCTCATTCTCTGTTTTTTGATTTGGACCAATGTATAAAATACCAATCTTATGAAACTTTACAACAGGGATACGATCAATGTTAGAGATAGATCTGTTGAAGCTGATATCATTTGGAATTGGAATAGGTTTGGATTCATTATCAGGCCCCAAGTGCATAACAAGTTGCAGTAGCATGTAGTTCTCACTGAAAACATCGTCAGCCTCATCTTCATTATCTTCAGATTGGGCATGTAACTGGTCAGTATAGAAAGGAACCATGGATTCGTCGGGAATGATTTTGAACACGGAAGAGCCAGAAGCTCTTCTGATAGAAACAATAGATTCACCCGTCTTCCTGTGTGTATCAATAGAAATAATACCATTCCCATATACCCACTTGGAGCTTAAGATATCATAAGTTTCATCTTTAAAGTAATCAGTAGAAGATTTCACAGGCGAAAATTTCAATTCAACATCGGAATAAGTGAATCTTGTTATCAAATCGATGAAAGCTAAGTTTTGGTTATCAACCCCCTTTTTCAAATTATCAGCACCTTGTGATAAGATCAGATTCTTGATGATAAAACTGGATAATTTTCTCCTGTCTTTCAATCTCATGTTCAAGAATGTATTGCCAACGATGTCATATGTTAAATTCAATAGGTAAATTGAAATAACTGGAGTAATTTCAAGAACCTCCGTGGATGGTCTTATTTCAGCACCCAGTTCTTCGCCATGGGTCAATATACCCTGATGCAGATTTTCTTTCATAGAGGCGACATCATTTGCATATTGAATGAACTTGAAACAAATACCAAATGCCCTCTTGAACTCATCAACCGTGAAGTTAGACGTTAGTTCTGGGTTGTAGGACAAGTTCAACAAGAACTCAAGGATGTGAGCACTTGCAAAGGCACTTGAGATTCTTGTTTGTAACCTTGTCAAGATGGTAGGTAGGAACTTCTTGATTGATAATGGTATCTCATAACAACAAGCGGTCAAAATGTGGATACACGGGATAGCAGTCTTTTCCCATGACGATGCCAAACCAACCAACAAGGCAGAAACAATTTGGTCGGCTTCGCTTTTAGAGAATAGATCACAGTAAGCTATTAGCGGTGTGAAGTTTCGAACAATAGCAACCTGCAAATCATGTTTATTGAACGAATGTTCACTAGGGGCAGCATTAGCGGCAGATGAAGACGAAGATGAAGATGGGAATTTCAAGCTCGATGGTAACTTTAGCATTAACTGGTCACAGATTAAAGACCTGAAATTCTTAATACCTTCGATACAGCTCTTAGACTCAAACAATCTTAAGTTGGATAACTGAGGACAAAAGTGGGCGTAAATAAAGGAGTAAATCTCCCAATGAGGACACTGGTCTAATATCTGGATAACTAAGTTCAGCCATCTATCAATGCTAATGGAGGGTGTTTGTTCTCTTTCTTTTGGACCTATATGACCGTTTGAAACGCGAAGAAGAGGGGATGGGTTGTCCAAAACTTCAGCTGGTATGTACGAAATCGACTCTGGGTAAGTCCATTTCTCATCTAGTGTGATAGTCAATGATGGTGAGTTTTGACTGAGTGATGGTGACGATGAGCTCCTGTTTCTCGAAGATGTAGTGGAATTTTCAGTCGAGTTTCTGATAATCAAATTTCTCGCAAAAGCTGCTGATAAGCCATCCATATCAGTTGGGTTGGTCAAATAGATTGAACCATCGACGGTGGATCTAATTCTCACTAATAGTCTTGATGAAATCAGTAGAAGGTCCAAATTTTTCCTCTGGATTGATGACTGGACAACTCTGATCAAAAATCCATATGTGATTGCACATTTATCCCCACTAGTTTGTAAAGCCTGACAAAAGATCTTGACATAAGCTTTCAGAAATGATTTTGCAGTTTTCTGACTGAATAACTTCACTCTTTCATTTGAAGAACTAGAACTCAATGATGATGATGAAAAGTTGGTGATACTTGATTTTCTGTCGGACCTTGATTGATTATTGTCACCAAAATAACCAGGAATAATAAATCTGTTCAAAATGGACTCAAATAAACTTGGGGAGATATCACTTAAGGACGCACGGATTAGGTAGTTCTTGATAACCTTCAAAACAGGGGTGTCATCTTCATAACTAATATTGAAGAAAATGAACTCAAGAATCTTAAATAATAACTCCTCATTATCTTTAAAGTTCTCTAAGGATGACTCAAAAATGTCAAATACCAGCCTCAATACACTTGTTCTAACAATATAGTCCTTTGATGAATCTTTGTAGAAGATATCGACTAATCTTTCCAAGTAAGGGTACCAATGTTGGTGTACTGGTGAGCACAAACTTTCAGTATTATAGTACTTAATAACAAATACACTGTTCTTTGTAGATAACAGACTTGACATTCTTGTAAAAAGACTGACCAGATCAGGGATATCTCCCGGATATCTGGAAGATTCAACAAGGTTTTGTAATTGAACCAAAATCAGCTTAAGAATGTCCACTGTGTCTTTCATTTCTTGAGAATTACTCTTCATATCTAATTTGGTATAGATCTTCTCGAGGATGCTTAACACGGTGATGTTTGAAGGATTTGATAACGGGTCATCTGAGTCAGGGTGCAATGGCTTCCAGATAGGCAGTTGGCCAACTTGAACCACAAAGGATTCATCAGCGAAGACTGTATTGAAAAAAGCCAAAATGGCCAAGTTCATATTCGGCTTATTCCAGTGGATATTATGGTCAAAGATCTCCAACAAATGCACAAAGTTTATCTGATAAGCATAATCAGGTGCTAAAGAAGCTAATATTTTGGATGTACCAATTGATGCGTTGATATTTTTGTCATTTGAGCTTTTGATTGAAGCTTTAGCTTCAACCACGTCAATTAGTGAGTCCAATATCAGCTGTGCACCCAATCTTTCAATTAAATTTTTCACCTTCGATAAAGATAATTCGAAATAGTAAAGATCTATAATAGCACAACCGGCCAGAATTTCAATAGCAGGGTAGATCAAGGCCGACGGTAGTTCTTGATAGATGACAACGGTATCAATGGCGTTTAAACATTTCTCAAGGACAAACCTATCCGAAACTTTTAGAGCTAGTTTCAAAATTAATGATGTAAGTCTGAAGAGGATATCGCTGATATCAGTTTCAGAATCGAAAGTGAAAATCCCTGATTTGATCGACTCGATAATGAAGTCTAAAAATTCAGAGAGCGCCAGTTTATCATTTTTATGGAGCTCAGATGTCGGCGTCAAAGCACATATAAAGAATTCCAGTAGTGGTTCCTTAAATGCTTCTTGGTAATGATTGATAAATTTTCCATTATCAGTTAGATTCTTTAATATTATCAGATAGTAATCAAAATTAGGGTCAACCTTGTCTTTTGTAAGCAGACAATTTGATAAAGCGTCATTGAAATAAATAAAATATGGAGATTGGTCTTCATAATGGACATTAGTGATGCAACTGTTCAATAGTGTTAAGGCAGTTCTTTTAACTTTTGAGTTGGTAACAGATGGAGAAATCAAATCTTTTGCAAGATACCAAACATCAGGAACTTTTGAAGGCTCAAACTCTGCCAGACTATGGATCAGTTCTTTCTCGATAATACTTTGTCGAGATTGTGATGAACCTGAGCGTAATTTGTTAAGTATATCTTGTTTTGTTGGATCACTAGTAATGGTGTTCAAATCTACGCTAAATCTGTCATTGTTTGTAGGCTTCTGAAACTTGAAAGTTTTCGACAGTGACTTGAAGAAATTCAGAGAAGAATTTGTTGGAGAAGGGGGCATCTTTAGTTGTTTATGTTGATATCGGTTTTCATTGAACAATTGAACAGTCTAGTGTTGACTGATGTGCTTTATGGAAAGATCTTTAAACTTGAGTAAGAATATGCTATTTCAGCCGCGTTATGGAAATAACAAAGGTAGTCGGGTAAACTGAATGCCTTTGTATAGATGAACAAATGAATACCACTTCCGGGATTGATTGTTTTTATATGAGGCTTAAGTACAGACCGGCTAACAATTGATTGTTTTTTTGGAAAAAAAAAATTAATTAGAACAAAAAACTTTGTGATTATACCACTTTAACACAGTAACAAGGTCTATTTGATAGTGAAGAATAATCAAATTTGTACTTCTGGGCCTCTTTAGCTGACTATGAACTGAATGAAAACACCTGTGTGTGAAATTCTTGTTGTAATTCTGTGTTTTAAGATGTTTTTAGCCGTTTAAGGCCCGATGATATCATAGTTTATGTGATGGGGACAAGGTACCAAATTTTTTTATTTATGAATATTCACGCGCATTGTCGTGAATTTTGGCAAAATACCGTAGGATATCTGTAATTCACCGCGGTGCTATTTTATGGGCTGATATAATATATGAAAATATTTTTAATTCGTTATGTCTATATATATAAGCGTAAATCATGAGTTAAGTACTAATAATATATATTATTATTAATATTATTAATATTCAGCAATTTCTCGGTATTAATTAAAACATTAATAATATTTAATCGTCAACATCTTGGTAGTTAGATATATATCTGCTGCCTGCACGTACAGCTTCATTTCTATTATATTTCAGCTAGTTATCAGTATGTCAATGTCTGTAGCCCTCTTCATGAGACTTGAATTATATTCCATGAATTTGATTGAATATTGAAATATACATCGATACAGTACACCCATCAATCATGAGAAGTTATTCTTGAACAGAAATACAGACTATTAAAGGACACACTAATACACGTCCTAATGTACTAAGAAGTTTATAGCTCAGTAATTAACTGTTATAATAATCTGGCTCCAAGTTAGGTATAATATTCCATCTTTCTTTGGAAGCTATAAAAAACAACAGAGCTACAGTGGAAAAATTTACCTATAAATTACACGCCTTAATAATGCACAAAATTGATGAAAACAGATGGACAGAAACTAATTCTGCTGAGAAATGAGTTCATCAATATCGATTTCTAAGATAGGAGCATCACCAGCGTTGGAGATTTTCTTTTCTTTTTTGGCTTCCCTCTTTTCAATCTTATGTAATTTAGCCAAGGGACCAAAACCGACAACGTCATTTCTTAATTTGAATGGGTTTAAGAAGCTGTTAACTTTCTTGAAATTTTCGCCAAGTAGAACAATTTCATGAATTATATCCTCAATACAGATAATTCCTTCTTCACCTAATCTATCTTCAACAAGTTGGTTATCATTCAGCTTAACTGTTTCTAATTCACCCTGTTCGTTCTTAATGTTGATGGTACCTCTCTTTTGGATTAACTGTCTAACTGATTGAAGGGATGGCTTACCGATAACAGTATATGGGGAGATCAATTTTAATAGAGGATAGATCGTTTCTGTTAATTTAATGAAAACACCAGTGTTTGTTTGGGTTAATCTTAATAGTGTTAGCACTTTAAAAGCCTTTGATGGGATTTTAACACCGTGTGGTCCTGGAACTCTGACAATAAAATATAAAGTTGGTTCACCGTTGTAATTTGCTTTAGTCTTCGTACCATCGTTAGCAATTTTTTCAATTGTGTGGTTCACATTTAGCCTTTCAACTTTCGAAACTCTCTTGATTCTTTCTTGTTCTCTCTTGGTAGCTAAGTTCTTAACTACTAAAGTTTCAGCTCTAACGAATCTTGTTTTTCTTTGAGCAGATTTTCTCTTTCTATCTTGTTCCAGTTCTCTAGCCTTTTCTTGTTTGGCTATTCTTGTTCTTTCGGCATTTCTTCTTTTCTTTAAAAGGATTTCTGGATTAGAGTTTAGTTCAACCATTGTGACGAGCCGATTTTGATGATGTAGAATGCAAAAATCAAAGAATACGTAAGTCCACTGGTTCAATCTTAGGTTAACTTCTTTTACCTCATCGCACAAAGTCGAAAAAAAAAATTTCAAAAAAATTTCAGTTCTGCTGCGCTTACCAATTTCGCACAAAGCGAGTTGATAAAGGCCGCATCCAGATAATGGTAATGAATAGCAGAGCTTTGACACAAATGGTGAAAACTATCTTGGTGAAAATCGTTTGTTTTCATTTGAATTAATGGCTTTTCCACTAAATTCTCGCCAGTGAGATATGAATGCTGAATACACTACTAACGTCTCCAGAAAATGCTTAGAAGATAATCGATGCTATTTGGCAGGTTTGCATATCGTTTTCTCTGTTTTATCCACCATACTCACATTGTTGGAGCAGGTATAATTTTATAAAAAAACTTGAGTTCTCATTAGTGGGGTTGGAGTCAAGGATGAGTCTGAGTGTATTATTCCTCGTGTTGACATTAGCGTTGGGTATAGAGCTGGACCCACAGAACCATGATTCGATAAGGGCTGCAGCATTTACCATTGCTAGCCACATATCGGATTACTATAACACAAGTGATCCTAATAGGTCTCTTTGTCCAACCGTATTTCTGGTGGCAATCTGGGACTGGTTGGGGTCTTCTTCTCGATTAGTGATACACGATACAACCATTTTATCAAACAGGGACCATTGGCTCAAGCCTGTGAGAGCAAAGATTATGTTCCACTGTATCAAACAGTTACTGAAGGCAAGGCAATGATGATCATGCGTTTTGAGATATAACAGTAATAGATGGCTGCCGTTGAAAGAGGGTTTGAAAACGCAGATGGTTCAGAGTCCCAATGACCATACTTTGTTCAAGAGGTGTTCACTACAATGAGTCTTGGATGGGGCGAAAGTAATGCGCGTGAAGGTAGCCCAACATGGCAGATATTTAAATGGGGTTCGGGCTATGAACTACAAGAATGCAGAGTCTAACGGTGCACCCTTCCACTTTGGTTCAAGATTAGCAAGATACACCGGGAAGACCACTGATGTTGAATGGCCACCGGAATCTGGGATAGGATGGAAAAGGATGACAGCATCGATGGAAACGATACTTTCTACTTGATCTTTGACGCTGTTCATTTACATCCAGCTTCTGAAGACTGCTTGCGCGATTCATTCTTATGATGGAGTTATAATTCAGCTTTCCTGCTCAGCGATGCGGCTTATCTTTTCGACCTTACCCAGGATCCGATCAGGGAAGACAGGATGTACAAAGTTTTGAATGGGATTGGTATTTTCTTTCTGAATCATGTGATGTTTGAGGTTGCTTGTCAGTCTACTGGTAAACCAGCCGGCAAGCCAGTAACGATCAGAGATCCTTCAAGGCATATTTTATCAAGATAATCTGTGGTTAACAGCAACTACAGCTAGAAATAAGAGATACTATAAAATGGTATCTTTCAGTGTCTACAGCAAGTACGGCAAAGATATGCACTAGTGATTATGATGGTGACTTGAATTAGAAGATGGAGAACAATGGTGGTACGTGGGTCTAGGAGAACAGATGTCTGCTTTGGCAGTGACACAATACGGATTGTATGATTACAAACCAAACCATTTATAGCGGCAGATGGTGGTGGGTCAACTAGCGATGACAATGGTCTTCACAATCTTTACGAAGAATGAGGATGCTCTGACACTAACAGCGAGGGATAAAGCAGGTGCTGCATTTACAAAAATACTCTTAGCACTAAGTACTGTCGGTTTCTTTTTATGGTCAGTTCCGTGAACAAAAGAGTAGTTGATCCATAACCAGACTGCAGTCTACGATTCCTAAGCACAGTCAGACAAATTATCGCCTTATCGTTTATTGATCAGCACCATTTCTTTTAAAAATTTTGAGGAATTCAAACGATTCGGCTAATAAGTTATAAACACCAGAATCATCAGGATATCCTGCTCTAACTTGAGTCTCTACTTTTATTAAACTTTGTCTTTCCACCACATCAGCCAAACCAACCAATAAATATGGCGCAAACTCACAATACCATCTATGGTTCCATGCAGTTAGTTTAACGATTGACTCAACAATATTATCATCCAGAATATTCAGTTTTCTTTCAATTTGTTGTGGTAGAGCATTCCCATTCTGAGAAGAATCACCGCTGGCGGAGGTAATAGACCCTTTATTCAGGGACTTGGAGAGCTGTTTTTTCAAATTTTTGGATTCTAACTGGTAGTATTTCAACAAATGTCTAGTTGAATTTGGAGCAAATCTATGATTAAGGGCATTCTGGAAGGCACTAGCAGCTTCTTTGTAATGATGTAATCTGAAAGCGACTAGACCTAGGTATTCCCATTCTAATGGAAGCTTTTCGTATTGAGTCTTTTGAGCAGCAAAGTGGATAGTCTCTGCCTGCCACATCGTATATGTTTTCAAGTCATCATACAGAAGCATGAACAAATTATCTAGCCATCTTTCACATAATCTTTTCTTTTTAAACGAGTTTGATTCAGCTACTGTAGACGAAGAAGAAGTACTAGCTCCATTGACACCATTAGTCTCTGGGATATTTGCAGTCGAGGATGATTTTGTCTTGTACTCTTCCTCCATAACGAAGATCTTTGCTCTATATTTCAGTAATGCCTCCCAACCAGTCTTGTGAACAATGAGGGTCAAGACTTCATATGCTCTTGCAAAAGTCGACTTCAGGTTTGCAGCTTGTAGGTTCACTAAAGATTGGTCTATCAATTGGTGCTCTTCAGCAACTTTCTTTGAGTCCAAGCCTGAGACATCATCAATATGAACATCAACTGGCATTGGCAGGTGTACCTTCTCTGGGGGAGCTGGAATGATACGCTTCAGATGGAACTTTTCCTTAAATGCAGCCATTGGACATGAATTCAATGTCAGCAAGGCATTTTCAATATCACCAGCTTCTAGGTAAGTCTTAGACAAGTTTGCCCAAGGAGCAAATTCTGATGGGGCTGAATTAACAGCCCGGATTGAAGATACCAAAGCATGTTCAATCTTGCCCTTCTCAACTAAGAATTCCGATTGTAAGATCAATAGGTTAGCATCTCTTGAGTTCTTTTGGATGCCTTCATGTAAGACTCTAACAGCTTTGACTTCTTCATTTTGCAGGAATAACAATCTAACTAATAAACTGACAACACTTTCTTCCGTCTCTCTCAAGCGATTTAAGATGGCAAAAGCATATTCGAACTGAGCTGTTAATTCAACTGCTTTGAAAAAGGCATCAACCAAGTAATTTTGTATCAAAGATGGGTTCTGAACTTCTGGAACACAACCAACATTTGGACCTTGAAAGAATAACTGTTCGAAAGCATCAAAGAATTGAATCGCTAATTCAAGCGATGGAAATGGATTCAAGTTTCTCGACTCAACAATAGCATTGACTTGTTCATTATCTTCTTCAGCGGTTAATAGTGATCTAATAACGGCGCTAGCATAGACTTCAGTCCAGAGTTTTTCTGTTTCCTGTATTTTCTCACCAAAACCATCAATGATATATGAACTCACATGGCCTGGAATATTCACAGTCACGACAACATCCACTCTAGAAAAGGCATTGTAGGAGGCATAAATAGCTTTGGTAACTTTGTAGGGCTTTGGTTTGCCAAACCATTGTTGTGGTGATTCACCGATAATATTAGCTATTTGATTCAAGTGAGCAGCGACGGAAGAGGAACTTGAGTTATCCAAACCAGTGTAGTATAGATAAGTACCGATCTATAAATGAAATTGTATTAGTACAGATCTATGAATCGATTTTAGATTATCTTAACAACATACCTCTCCATTTTTAGCACCTGGGACTTGCTTTGTTAAACTGATCAAGTCAGCAGGTCCCAGGTCCTGGAATAACTTGATTTTATTGGCTCTCTCATCGATAGATGCCCCTGGTCTATCTTCTTTAACTCTGCGTGGAGCGTTAGTTAACAGCACGGTTGGATTAGGCGCAGTTGGACACGTAGAAAGAACGATCCATTATAGGCAACAAAAGGGGGAATACCCATAAAAATACCATTGAGCAGGTAGAGTCATCACTTACTCAGGAATAGAGCCTTGGGTGGTTCCCATTGTAGTCGAATCTTTAGCGTGTTTTGGATCTTGTTTCCCCTAAGTGACTTCGAGATTTGATTTTTTGTGTTTGGTAACTAGTAAAATATCCTACGTTATGAGCCCTTCTCACTAATGAAAGGGAATACTCTAACCTTCCTGGAAACAGTCACAAAAACCGTCCGTAAGGGACTTTGAAAGTTATCATCGACTGCAATAAGCTGTATATAGAGCATAACGTCATATAGCTACACTGTGAAATGCACACAAATCATGAATATCCTCAGAATGAGGTTGATGATTGACAAGCACAAAAGAAACAAAAAAACACTCATTAAATTAAGATAATGTACACTTCATTTGGCATCAGTCATCTTTGCATCTTCATCCTGCGGATAGTTAGTTTTCATGTTTATGGTCGTTGATAAGTTTATACTTACATCTTCCTCATCACTCAACGACCAGTCTTCTGCAGTCAAGCAATACTTCTCTGGGGGAAGTCTGATACCAAATCCTGGCATAATAGGAGGCAATGTCTTTTTATTTCTCTCAGCAGCCAGCTCTAGAAGCAATTCTTTAGGCGTCACTGGATTAAATTGGAAGTTTGTTCTAGCAGCAATGGCCAGTCTCACGTCATCTGTAGTTATCTTTTGACCAGAAAGAGCTGCATGGCCACTAGAAGAACGTGCATGGTCGTTGTAAACAACGGCATCCTTCAGAACACCAGAAGTATATCCTATATAGTTAGTATCAGGTCGGTTTTGCTGTTTGATCTTTCCTTTGCCAACAACTTACTGTGTGCGAAGTCCATAAGCTGCAGTGGAACATGGTCCTCGTAACTTGTGATTTGCTGAGCAGCCAGTATCAAATGTAGAACACGGGCATCTCTTGGGATTACAGGATCGTCTGCATTATCAGCCACGTTGGTATCACTCATGATATGCTGGTGGTTTAAAGAGAGGATGATGGGTGCTATATATACTCCGTTTTGTTGATGTTTCTAATTTTTCAAATCCTCGGGTTTCAACGACAGGCGGAAGAGGACGTACAAAAGGCAGAGAATGATCTTGAAACAGGAATAATAAGCATTATAACTGAATGGGTCGGAATTATGGAGTTGATTTGACTTGTTTTTCTATACAAATGAATCACAGTTCAATCACAGTTCATCTTTAATAGCCTTTTGAGCAACAGGCTCTTCCTTGGCTAAACCAATCGAAGCGAGTGTGACCTCTTTCAAGATTTCACCATCATCACCGATTTCACCCGTTCCAACAATAGTGACATCAAGAGCTGGTTTATCACCTCTATTCTTCTTGACTTTCTCGACCTTGGAAACCACATCAAAACCCTCAACAACTTCACCGAAAACAACGTGTCTTCCATCTAACCATGGGGTCTTGACGGTAGTAATAAAGAATTGGGAACCATTGGTATCTTTACCGGCATTGGCCATCGATAGTTTACCTGGTTTGTCATGCTTGACTAAGAAGTTTTCATCTTTGAACTTGGAACCGTAGATTGATTTACCCCCTCTTCCATTTCTGTCGGTGAAATCACCACCTTGGATCATGAATTGAGAGATGACTCTGTGAAAGATGGAGTTAATGTAACCAAAATTTGGATCTTCTGAAATGGTCAATTGTCTGAAATTCTCAGCAGTTTTTGGAACTACAGAGCCGTACAAACCAAAAACAACACGGCCTAAGTATTCATCCCCGTGTTGGATATCGAAGAAAACTTTGTGTGTGATTGGAGCTTCAATTGACTCAGCAGCAAAAGCTGAGTTAGCAAAGAAGACAATAGCAGCGACAATGGCAATAACAGAACCGATTAACTTCATCATTAATATCGAGGAGTGGACTTCAAAAGGAGTGTGAGAAGTGGCCAAAGTGTTGATCTTTTTCGAGATTCCAAAAAATTGTCCTCACCATATCTCAATTACGTATGGCCTACCGCTAATATCTTGAAGAGAAAAACGCCACTAAATCGACGTCAAAATATTAATTATAGTTCTAAAACGTTACCTGAGAGGTCTAACACCCGTTTTGGTTGCTTGTATGCTCAATTCACCTTCATCCAGTGAATCATTCTCCTCCTCATCGATGTAGACAGGCCTACTATTCAGTGAAATATTAAACAAGTTATCCACGGTTGCTTTGCTCAACAATTGTTCAGTTTTAGGAAGACCAGACGAGGTTAATACCGTGGGAGTAGTTGGTGTATAGGGTGTATTGCCTATTGTTCTGGATCTCGATGATGCTGCTGCTGCCGTATTTGATGGATCGTTAGCTTGAAACTTATATGTATGACCATCTGATGGGGTAAATTGAGCTAACGTTTGCATTTTGTTGAAAGCTTGACTCAATGATAATGTTGTACTGAGTAGCCTATTAGATATGACATCTTTTACATTTGGTGCCATGTAAATGTTGGCACCAATGATATAATAATCACTAATAGGGTCAGCTTTTTCTGGGTTTATTCTATTCTGTTTTCTAATGATCCAAAAGTCAGGTTCACGACGATGGAGTATTACAAACTCAATACCTGTCATCTTCAAAAGCTGCTGCTCTAGCTCTTGGGTGCTTATCTGCTGCAAATTCTCATTAAACTGTGTTTGCATCTTTACCACTTGATTGTTTGACGATCTATCAAAGAATGGTGATTGTGAGAAATACTCGAGAACATTGTCCGTTCTCAGACCCAATTGTTGTATGAATTCCGGATTCTTCCATTGAAGTTCGTCTAAGGGAGTCTCGTCAGTCATTATAGCTGCTGCTCCTGTCAAGTTTCTCTCTATTTGTACTTGCGATGGCTGATCCAAACTCTCCATTACTTGAACATAGACCTTGAGAATAAATTGCGGGTAACCTGCGAAAAGAATATGATCGCTTACATAATAAAATGCTGCGAAATGGTCAACTGGCATATTGAAAAATAACCTAACTCTAATTGAATGGACCTCAATTTCATGTCAAGAATCGAGAGCGTCATTAAACCTATGAACATGTTTAGTAGAAGCATAAGACCATCACTAATAAGACTATACTCTACTTCTCCAAGAGTTCCAAAACCAACACAAGAAATCCCAGACGTTAAGACATTCCTGAAAAAGATTGGCCGTGGTTTGATAGAACATGAAGAACAATTTCCAACTTGGGAATCACTATTCAAGACCTCATCGAGAGAGCTAAAGGATAAGGGTGTTGATGTATCAAGCAGAAGATATCTATTAAATCAACTTGAGAAATTTAGAGTTGGTGAAGATAAAATCAAAGAGCACAAACTAGGTAAGAAGTCCTTCTACGGTGGTGAAAGAACTAGAAGAGAGAGATTAGCTAGATTGGAAGCTGAAAAACGCGCCGAAAGATACGCAATTGAAGATGCTCAAAATAATTAAGAGGGTCTTATTATAGTAGTCCACTAAAGTCTGTACATATAATAGAAGTTTATCGTCATTTATCATTCATTGTAAACTACAGGTGCGATTTTATGGGGATAATTAGCATCTATCAAGGTCTAGTTGATTTTTATCGTAGGTTCTTATTCCTGGTAGAACTTCTTGAGTTCAGCTGATAGCCACTGAGCTTCTTGGATCATATCTTTCTCGGTTCTAGCAACTCTTTGATCATCTGGTTTGACAACTTCTCTATTCTCCGCAGCTGCTAGTTTTCTCCTATAAAATTCTTT
The DNA here is from genome assembly GCA_030569295.1 of Taiozyma yuanshanica. Taxonomy (NCBI): domain Eukaryota; kingdom Fungi; phylum Ascomycota; class Saccharomycetes; order Phaffomycetales; family Wickerhamomycetaceae; genus Taiozyma; species Taiozyma yuanshanica. The sequence continues at coordinate 321,672 of JAJMKP010000007.1, forward strand.
TATACTATCATCGTAGTCAAAATTTGTCAGTTTCTCATATATCTTGTCGCCAATGTTGTTCTTTCTAGTTCTTGGTATTATATGTGCATGCAAATGAGGAACGGATTGACCTGCTTCAGGACCATCTTGGATAGCAATGTTTAAGGAATCGGCTTTATAGATATACTCAATGAACTTATGTACCTTTTGTAATGTATCCATGAAGTCTTGACTCTCCTCCTGTGTCAGGTCCTTTAGTCTTGGGACATTCCTTAAGGGAACGATAAGAACCTAATATCGTTAGTTTTGGCGGTCTGTTGGTGTGTATAGGAATCCTTAACTTACATGTCCAGGAACAATGGGTTTGAGGTTCACCAATGCATATGTTAACTCAGTTTTCTTGGAAGTATTAGCATTCAATGATCACTTGAGCTTTAATATATGGACTTACGTAGAATACCTTTGCAATGTTAGTACCTAGTGATTCGATGATTTCGATAGGCAGCAGCCCGAGTGAACTCACTTGTCCGGTGACAGCGAAAGTCGAGAAATGGATGACACTCTGAAGCTTCGACATGTTGCCTTATTGAATACGAAGAATCGTGCCCATGAAACTGAACTGAATTTTTTCGATATTTGAGGACGCTTGCATACATCATTACGGTTGAAATTAAGTAAAATACCGAAATAGGAAATTACTGCAAATAATACAATCACGGCATGCACCTGATAAACGCGGCCAATGAACGTTGAAGATGGTTTACGACAGCATCAATAGATCAAAATTGATCAAAGTGTGCCATTTACAGCCAGTTAATGGCCTTACCGGTAACGCAGTCATAATTCTAATTAGGGTAAGTACTACTGTGGTTTCAAATAGATGGCATCAAGTGTATTTATAAGTATATCAGTCTAGTATATCTATTTGTTAGCTTTACCGAAGTATTCCTTTGAAGCTTCAACTTCTGGTTTGATGGTTAATTGACCTGGAGTCCAGTTACATGGTAAAACTTCACCGTTAGCTTCAGTCCATTGGAAAGCTTCTAATAATCTGTAAGTTTCTTCAACGTTACGACCAACTGGTAAATCGTTGATGGTTGATTGTCTAACAACACCGTTTGGATCAATGACGAAGATACCTCTTAAAGCGATACCAGCATCTTCAATTAAGACACCGTAATCTCTTGACAAGGAGTGGTTGGTATCAGCGATTAATGGGATATCAACTGGACCTAAACCACCATCTTTTCTTTCAATGTTAGTCCAAGCTAATAATGAGTATTCAGAATCAGTGGAGGCGAATAAGATTTCAGCACCCTTTTCTCTGAATTTCTTAGCAGCTTCAGAATAAGCAATGATTTCAGTTGGACAAACAAAAGTGAAGGCTAATGGGATAAAAGCCAAGATAACCCATTTACCTTGTTTGGTGTATTCTTCTAAGGAGACTTCTTCGAATAAACCATTAACGACAGCAGTTTTCTTGAAAGCTGGAGCTTGTTTTTGAACTTGAGCAACCATTGTGTATTTGTTTATTTAGTTTTAGTGTAAACTGATGAGGTTTAAGGTTGTGGCATCTGGCTTTTTCTTGGGATTTCCGTCGTTTATATAGTTTTGGGCCCAGGATGCATGAAAGATCTGGATGTTCCATAGCTGATAAATTCAAATCGTCCTACCATAAAAAACGCCAGAAATGAAAGTGGATCAAAGAACATCGGTACCAATTGCCACTCATAGAAATTTAAGGATCGCATGCTTATGAATCAGTTTCTACAAGATTTTGGTTTTGGTTTGTCTTTATAATCAATGTACATCTTTGATGCCCCAAACGTTTCTACTCCTCTTTCACATGTACTTCGGATCTGATCGAAATTCAATCACACTGACACAAAAGACCCGAAAAACAAATGGTGGGCAGAATGTTCAGCACTACATATTATATACACACTACTATAGTTCATTGAACGAGCTTCGATGAAACCATTTTCGAATCCCTTGAAATTAACCAAATAGACCATTTTTACACCCTGAAGGCCTCGCCTGTCTTGATTAATAAAAATGTGGCTCCAACCGTAGAATCTACCAGAAAGTTGAAAAAGCCACAGTATCCCGTTCCATCCCATGGATCTGGATGTGGATCTGGCTCTACCAGATCCAGAGCCAGTACTTACGTGTGTACTTACGTTACAACTTCCTACGTCGTAGTAACCTCTATCTGGCCCTGATGAGCTACAACCTTTGAACGTTCGTCTCATTCATTCAATTATTTCATAGTTCAGCACGTGGCTGGGCACCAGTGGAACCTCTCTCTTGCGGGATTGGGGTGATATGATCTCCATTTTCGTCATATTCAGCTTCCTGTGCATGTAATCTTTCTTGTTCTCGTCTTTCTTCCTCCTGCCTTCTGGTTCTTTGATTCAGTAACATTAAAAATCGATTATGTAGTGGCATGAAGAAGCTTGTGAAGAACAATGTGAGGTCAACAAATCGGTCCAGTACGAACTGGACAACAGGGCCTCTTCCTGGGGTCTCTTCGGTTAATGATAACAGCTTATCCATTAAATTTAGTGTAAGATCTCCAACCGACTCACGAACAAGTCTTACTCTGAAGATATTTAGAGAAAGTATTGAGTTTCTGATATTGTGGGGTAGTAGGTTGAAGAAGTGTCCGATCAAATGTCGATTTTGTTGTCTTGTGATAGCATAAATAAAGAATCCTAAACCAGTTAGTATTTTGAGGTATATATCAGTAATTTCTGAAATGATGAAGAAATAAACCAATACACATTTGAAGACAAATGAAATGAGCATTAACAGATTCAAACCATCAAGTTCAACATTCCTTGGTTGTAGACCAAATGCATTAGCACCAGGAACAGCAATATGAGGTGGATTTTGAGCATCAGGAACCGCTTGTCGATTTACATTTCCCTCCCCAAATATTCCTTGCTGAGGTAATGGTTGAGCTCCAACATGATTCACCCTGATTGAGGGTTCATCTTCAATGACAATTTGGGGTTTCTCAATTGTGACACCGAGAGAGGATAACTTGGCAAAGCCAGAAGGTGATAACATTAAATATGGATTATCAGGTTCAGAATCGTTGATAATGACTTGTGAGCTGGATAATGTTACTTCCCTTTGACCTTGGGAAGTTTCAATGGTAATCTTATAGACAGTAGATGATGCTTGTACCTGGTCAATATGCAACGGGATACCATTCATGGAAGCAACTTCGATAGCTGTACCGGTCAACTGCACGTCATCAGGCAAAACAGGAGGGCCATGTGTAGTTACACCAGAACTTATAGTCCGTGTTGGCTCAACGTCAGGTATGTGAACAGACGTCGAGTTTGGAACTGAAATTTCTTGGACTAAAACTGACTCAGCAGGAGCATCCACAACAGATCCACTTCTCAACTGTTGTCTCAGTCGTTCATCTCTTTGAACTTCAGCATCAAAGTTTGGATTAGGTTCACGAGGGAGAAACTCAAACAGTGACCCTCTTTGAAGGTCTCTCCAGAAGCCTCCGGATGCTAATACAGGCTCAGGCTCTTTGATGACAAAATGCAATGTAATGTTCTCAGTAGTATATGGGGAAATCTCGTTCAATGTTGATGTCTCTGAGAGGATACGACCGAAATAGATAATTTTAATATCAGCCTCTGTGATTTGTGCAGTACCAGTGTATTGATCAATTATGAAATTTTTAAGGATTAGGACTGTGGTATCTAACCCAGCATGAAATTTATTTGTCCGAATGATATTTTCATTTGGGGATGATAGTTTTACTAGGAAATCAGTCACTTTCTTGACATAGAGATTCAATTCACCAAGTGGAGCGGTATCAAGCTGCAATAAGTTACCTAAGCTCTGATCAATATCGGTGATCACCTGGCCCCCATTGAATTCCAGATGCTCAATATCAACGGCACGTAAATCAGTATGATCCACAATAGTTTCAATCAGTGAGCGAATGGTGGCATCTAAAGTCTCTCTTGTGTTTATTTTCTTTCCTGAACTTAGCTTGATAACTAAATTCATCATTGTTGGTCTGGTGTCACGGGAACCCAAGGAATCAAGATCGAACTCGACTCTTAAACTTTCATTGTAATCAACATGTTCAAGGAAATCCGATAAAGAACTATATGGTTGTCTTTCACGGTTTCGGTAAATGATTTTAATAGCCCTAGGGTTCAATTCACCACCTGCTTGAGCAGACCTGATACTAATTATCTCTTTGATGTCCGCAACGGTGTTATCCAAGGTAGTGCGTATGACCTTGTTCGGTATTGTAAAATGGATGAAATCAGAACTCCACAGATCCAAAGTAATTCTTCTCTCGGACAATGTAAACGTTAAATCTTTTGATCTGGACATCAAGAGAGGAGACTTTTCAAGGTGGCTTAGAAGACTAAAATGGCACTTAAAATTAGACTAATCAGTTTTGTGATTGTGTCAATATTTAAGCCTGGGAATTATTCCATTTGAACTCGGTGTCTTTTTCAAGATAGTCGCGAATTTCTGGTGTTCAGATGCTAGGAAAGTAATCTATATGCTTCTGATAGCCGATTCATCTGATCTGTGCCATGTCGAAGGAAAAAGAATTTCTTTAAGAACCAAGTTATTTTTAGGTTCTTCGAATTAGAACTTAGCAGACGATTTACATTTACAAAATTATTCTGCGATTTCACACCCTGGAGATTCACACATGCTAGGAGTGGCGGTGGTCAGTGCTTATCTCAATACCCCGTTAATTCGGAGTTAACCCTGTTTGCAGCAACAGGGTTTCTACTCAGACCCAGCAATAGCGTGCTGCGTGGTGAGAACTCTCTGACCTTTTCTTAAAGAATCGCTTTTTATTTGCTCAATGCTTATGACATAGAATGCATGCTCATGGAACTCGTAAAATTTTGAGACGATCTTATTTTTTTTCGAACCTGTTTTCCCACAGTGGTTGGCGCGTAAGATGCAGGAATTTGCGTTTTTAGCCGATATGAATTTCCCTTTTGGGCCTGTTAAAGCCCCCAATTTCCGTACAGATTATGGGAGAGAATTATATTATTGGAACTAGGAACTGCAAGAAAAGCTTACGAATTAGCGTAGAAATCTTCTTACAAGTGACAAAGACACCTTTTCAGGTACTCAGAGAGTCCAATCGTCTGAAAGAACAGTGTTGGGACATAGAACGACCCCCAACAAGTTTAGCTCCCGATTCTCACTCAGACACCTTCCAGTTTAGTTCTCTTCGTTAATTATCAAGGTTTTATCGCCACCGAAGGGACTTTTCATAATTGGTTGTGTCAGATTTTCTGCTACTCATCTACTAGTTGCCACCGACAGATCCTAATCGATTCAGAAAATTCATTTATCACAAAATGTCTCAAGAAGCCGCTTATCAACAGTCCTTCTCAAGCTCAAAGGCTAAGAAGTCCAGATATAGAGTCCCAACTGTTTGCACTGTTTGTCGTAGACGTAAGATGAAATGTGACAAAGCCAAACCCCACTGTTCCTCTTGTGTTAAGAATGATACTGCCCACCTGTGTATGTATGAAGAGCAACCATGGGCTGCCAACAATGAAGTTCAAAAGTTAAAAGATCAAATATACACACTTCAACAGCAAAATAACGAATTGAAAAACCTGCTGAACCAAAAATCAATTAACACATCTGAAAACACGACGCCTGAAGGTGCCGGCTATAACCTAATTATTCCAGATCAAACGCCGTCAGACCCGGTCTTAGAACTTAGTCGTGATTTTGACTTACTTCTTTTAAAAGAAGCCAAGATGGCGCATTATGGTTCCACTAGTTATATGGCTATTGTGTCCAATGATCCCATTTTGAGAAACATGTTTAAGAAATATTTAAGCTTACAGAGTATGGGTATTAACTTCAAAAAGTTTTTTCTATACGATCAAGGGTTTCGTCCTTCAAATGATCATTGCTCATCATTAGCACCTCAAACTAACGATAAAAGCGTTTTAGAGCCAGAATTTGACAAGAACCAAGAAGAAATAATTGGCTCAATCAACAAACTATTACCAAAGAGGGACATAATTGAAGCACTATTTGACCATTTTTTCACAGAAGCCTATATTTTCGTCCCATTTATTGATGAGAAATCATTCAGAAAGAATATGGAATCATTGTTGGCCTTTGATAGAGATGGCAAAACTCATTTGATCGTTACATCTTCAACCTTGATGACTAGTGTTGCATTAATGCTTTGCGTTCTTCGTTTCGCGTTCATCTCCATCCCAATTAACTCATCGGCTGTCCCAAATAACTTGGAAGTGCAAAAGATTTTAACATCAAAGGTATCAATTGGCCCGGAATTTATTGAATTTGCAAAAGCTTGTATCTCTCATGCAAATGCATTGAGAAAGCCAACATTGAAGAATATTCAGGCTTTACTAATGTTAAGACTTTATAGACATTATGCCCCAGAAGATGGTGACGAAAGTACTGATTCTACAATTTTCTTATCCTTGATTGTCCAGATGGCTCACATGCATGGCTTACACCGTGATCCATCAAATTTTTCAATCATCACTGATCACGCAACAGCCAATATTTGGAGAAAAATATGGCATACTATTTTGTATCTTGATGCACAGCAAGCTTTCTTATTTGGTTGTCCATTACTCATTGATGATGAATACGATACAACATTACCGGTTAATGATTCTAGTGATTCATTATTAGAGAAGAAGATTATTGAAAGTTTCGTAAAGAAGAACGAATTGGTTCAATTAGAAAGACAAATTGTTAGAAGTTGTTCTAAGATCAGAGATCATCCAAAAAGATCTAGTTTAGAAAATTTACTTAATAAGGCCGAATTTGCCATTGAAAGATATCCAAGCAATTCAGAATTGTTGAATATTGGGAATGATACATTCCTAACAAAAGTTGGTAAGATTTTGGATTTGAAGGTAAAAGCCGAGCTATACCAAATATATTCTTCCACCTATTACATTTTAATGTTGAGTTGCGGTTTACAGGAAGTTGGTACAACTTTAAAGTACACCCAAAGAAGTGCAGAATCAGGCTTTGTTCTATTTAAATTAGTCCATGACTATGGCCGAAACATGAGTTACTTTAACAATGGTTCCAACTTTGAATCATTCTTAAGTGCGTCCCTTTTTGAGTGTGCTAAGCGTGCTACCCAGATTATCATTTCATTTTGTTGCCGTGACCTTTCAAATAGTATAAATCTATACAAGTGTATCGATGACTCTGTGTTTTTTGACAGTGAAGGTCTCAAAGAGTGGCTGACCCCATTAGGCCCAGAACACAGCATCGGTGAACAAGGTATAATAAGACTGCAAGAGTTGGCAGAATTCTGTGCAAGATTACAAAATCGATATTTCGTATGTTGGAGAATGGTTTATGGTCACAAGTTGTTTATTGATTTGTTAGATGCTGAGTTTCCAGGGAAACTTGAGTCACTAAATCTTCAAGTTGAAGAACACAACGAAAGGGCCAAATTGGATCCAAAATTCGAAAGAATTAACGTCCACATTAGTGGAATTGCTCAATTCACTGAAAATCTTAACAACGCAAACAATGAGCTAAATACTGTATGGGCCGACATGGTTGATAGTTCCAACCAATCTAAGTTTGACTACTTGACTCCAAACTTTGATAAGTTCAGAGACATTGGAGATCCATACTTCAATGATAACGGTTTTGAAGGATCAGCCAACTTCTCATTCCAAGACTACAGTACATTGGTGAATCCAAGCAATCAAACTCCATTATATTTTGGTAATTTCTCAGCCGGGCCAGAATCTAGAAATCCAAATAATATCACTGACTTCAATAAAAAAACCTCTGTGTCAACGGATGAAATCTCTCCAAGAACTGACTCGGACGTTTCACAAATTGATCCTAATAGCTATAACTTCGGTATCTTAGGCATGCCCACAGCTGGTCTGGACCCTCAAGAGATAATGAAGAATGCCAATGTCAGTGATCATGATTTGGCATTACAAGTTGCTGAATCCATGTTTGGTAGCTCTGGTGATTTGTTTAGTAATGATTTGAACTGAACCTATTTTTTTGTCCTATTATATGATGAGTTCCACAATTTTGAGAAAAGGGCTTGTATATATGAGACGCAATCTGGTTGTTAATGCTTTTAGTTTCTTGTTTATAAATATGTTGTTCGTTTACATTCATAGTTACGGGGTAGAATCCACTGGCGACATTTTGTATACTTCATTAAACATCACCACAAACAGGGCAGTCTGGTTTTCGTTCATAAGTAAAGCAGTAAGTGAATACTGAATCTGAACCTGAATACATCATGAAGTTATCTAACACTGGGTTAGAACTTGAGATAATCTTGAAGGCTTCATTACAACATGAGGCTGCAATGATAGCATTAGTAGATGCAATTGCTGGAATGATGTTCTTTACAACACCAAGGACTAAACTTCTAGTGATCCCTTCAATCTTGAATTGATTTGCCCTCTCTAAGCTAGCATTGAATAACCAGGTGACATGATCTGGATTATCCATATCTAATTTAATACCATTATGCTCCTTATTCCATGCAAGCGTACTAGCATATTCGATGCAATGTTCTGGTAATCTTGGATTATTAGTGATTGTACACATTGGGTAAGTAGTCTGGCCACTCAAAGTATCAAGGGAGCATTCGTAACAGGCGGTGAAGGTTGGATATATAACTTTAGCTTGTCCTCTAAATCCTTCAGTGCCCCCATCAATCAAAGGCTTAACTGATTCTAAATCGTTTGGATCAACTAGTTGAACTAGTTTGGAGTTGATCCATCTCCTTGCTTCTATACTATCTAGACCAGATATCACCAGTGTGAATTGTCTGTAATATTCTTCATCTTTGTCTTGTAGTTTACCAAAGTATGGTGTAATTCTTACACCTTTGAAACGATTCATCACGTATTCAGCAGCAACCTCAGCTTTTGATTTGCCGATATCCGATTTTCTGAATAAGAATTGTCTGTTCAAATTTGATAGATCAATGGTGTCCATATCTATAACATGAATGTCTTTAAACCCAGAACATGCCAAATTCTTTAAAATCTCACAGCCGAGACCACCAGCACCTAGCACCCTATAAAACCAGTTAGCAATGAAGAACTATATTGAGATTCTCTATCCACTTACAGAATCTTTGCACTATGGATTAAATCAAGTACATCCTGTCCTGGTTCAAACTCTTCATCCGCAAATTTCCCTTTTGTGAAAAGGTATGGAGCTACTGAAACATCACTGAATAATATTAGTAGTCAATCAAGATGAAGCTTAAAGCAAACCTACGCCCTGGACATGTCTTTGGATTCGATTTTTGACTGTCTTTTTTTTTTATGTTGTCAATGTTCTTTATTTGTGTCTGTGCCCTTTTTTCATAACTAAGGAAGGAGTTGCACAGTTTTGGTGAGCTACAGTTAACTGGAGAAAAGTACAGTTTGATTTGTAAGGAAGGTAAGTTTAATCATCAATAAAACGGAACTTATATGCCAATCTGGTACTGAATATAGCAAGTTTGGAGCAACTAAGTAGTGCACGATTCAGATATTAGTAATTGTAAATTCAGAGGGCAAAAAACAAGATGTAAAATTGTTGCCTGTTTATGCCGTGAGACGAAGTATTGACACAATCCACGGCTTTACCAAAAATATCACCGAGAGACTATAAAGAGGCTAAATGTCCCCGTTAGAACCATTGTTCTAAACTATTAACATTTTAGACCTTTTATAGAAGAAAATGTCCTTACCAAGTACACAAATTGCATTGAAAGTCGCTGCAGATTCCTCTCATTATGAATTGAAGAAGGATGTTCCTGTTGACACTACTTTGAAACCCGAGCAACTCTTAATAAAAGTCCATTCAGCTGGCGCACTACCGGTCGAAAATTTGTTCTTTAAGATGGGTGTCTATACACAGGGCCAGTCTACCGGATTGAACTTAGCTGGTGAAGTTGTTGCTATCGGTTCGGAGGTAACCAGATTCAACGTCGGTGATACTGTTGCCGCTTTTGTATATTCCTTCGATGTTGATCACAAAGAAATTGGAGCTTATCAAGAATATACAAAAGTTTTCGAAGTCAATACATTCAAGTTCAATTTGAAGCCTGCTGAATCCAGAACGATTCCTGCCGGCCCAGTAACTACATTTGAAGGTGGTGCATCCGTTGTTGACTCTATCATCACTGTTGGTATTTCATTATATATCGTTTTCGCTCATACTGATGAGAAGAAAACCATACTAATCTATGGTGGTTCAACTGGTGTTGGTCAGAGAGCTATCATCTTTGCAAAGCATTTCGGTTGGAGAATCATTGCCATTGCCTCCCCAAAGCATCATCAATTTTTGAAAGGTATTGGTGCAGATGTTGTCATTGATTATCATTCAAACGACTTGACCCAGGACATCAAAAACTTGGACGAAGATATCGACTTTGCATACATAACTACTGGAGGAGTTGATGCCATAGAAAAGGTCTTCAATGCCCTACCAGAGAACAAGCCAATTAAATTAGAAAGCATCGAGAGTGATGACTTCTCAACTGTCAAGGGCAGAAAACCAAACGTCACATTGGGCTTCACAAGAGCTGGTACCTCTTATGGTGGGACCGTGGACTATGGTCATGATATTATTCACCATCCATTACCAAATACCAAGGAAAAGTTAACCGAATTTCACGATGTTGTTCAAAAGGTTTATGATGCTGGGAAGCTTTTGAACAACCAAGTCGAAGTTTTACCTGGCGGCCTAAATAGTGTCAATGATGCTTTAAAAACACTTGCAACAGGCGCAAATGGTTCAACTAAACTGGTCATTAATATTTCCGATACAAAATTCTAGTGGCCTTGAAGCTATTTTAGAACAGTCCATTAAAAAAACATCTAATAGATACTACCCGTTCAAGACTTTTAATCAATGTTATTTTCGTTATTTGAGTCCCCTGTAGTACTGGTGATTCCACCAGATTTCCTGCTTGGAGGATAACGAGGTCTCCCAATTTGTCTGTTCGGATTCAGTCTTGGGTTATCAAACCGCATCGATTTTGGTTCTGCAACTTGTGATTTCTTGATCGGAGTTGACTTTGTGGGGTCCACAGTTCTTCTAATTGATGGAGATATAAATTGTGGATTAAATGCATGGTCATTGGTTGCACTGTTTTTCTGGACTTGCTCAGCTACTCTAGCGGTGAAAAATCCAACTTGCGAGTTTGTAAATTCCTGCTCCTGCTCGTCATTAGTATTGTTTGGTGGAGCGACCCGTATCCCTTCATGGTCTTGTTGCCTATTAGTATTGCCATTAGTCTTTGAGCTGGAAAATGATGATGCGGTATTCTTTGGCTCACTTTCTTCAGGTGTCTTTCTCTTGGTTTCCAATAATTGATTCACTTCATCATTAAAATCTTCGGATTCAAGGTTAAGATCATCACTGAATATTAAAGAATCATCGAAGGCATCCTCTTGCTCAATATTCTGTCTCTTTGCAGTACTTTTCTGCTCAATTATATGTCTCTTTTCTGGAACGGCAGCCTTTGGGGCAGCTTGTGGATGAATTTGACGAGGAGGATTCGATGGCTGATTAACAACTTTTGGTTCTGTATTTTTCAGGCCGCTGGCTGATCTGTCTGATGGTAGTCTTGCGGGGATAGTTGCTGATCTGCTGGCTGTATGATCTGTAAATCTCATTAGATTTGACTCATCAAAGTCTGGAGGAGCACACTTGACGCCAGATATTTTACTCAAGTATTCCTTGTCATATAAACAGTTACCCATAGCATTGCCAAAACATCTCAATGCTCTTTTCAAGCCGTCAGTCATTGCCTCTTTCTTTGCCTTCTCAAATGCCATGGCTTTGGTTCTTGCGTTTTCACAACTACCATACCCGATATCCTCGTGATATGAGCCATTCTTCAAGACGACCCTGACAACAATTGACAATCCAACATTATATTTCCCACCTTTATCATCAAAGAAATCAACTTGTGCGTTCTTTACCTCGCTAAACCAACCGTCATAACCAAAAATCTGGTTGGCTAGATTGATTGCTTTCCAGCCTTCAATGTAGGAGACTCTAACACCACCACCGCCAGGTCTTGTAGAGACATATTCAGGACCCAATTGCTTCTCTAGTTTCAGCTGAATCGCTGCGCGCTCATCATCTGTAAAAGGTTCATGTTTTACAAACCCTGAACCACCTTTGGCGTTATTATTGTTGATTGTGTTCATGTTTAACCTTCAACTCTTTGAACAATTGTAAAATCAAGCGCCGCGTTTGAAGTAATGTATGAATTTTCCGGTGGATAATAACTATGATTCTCTCAATAAGACCACCAAAGACACCCTTGAAATGCCCTTTCTTGAGTCTTTTGAGGCGTTTGATGGCGTCCCAGATCTGTTTTCGAAACTGATAATAACAGTATTACGTAATACAGTCGCGGTACTTTGTTTACCTTTTTCTCGGGTTACCCGCACAAAGCTTATTGCCCAAAGAAAAATTAATATTGTACCAACTTCTAAGGAAATGTGCCAACTGCGGTGACAAATTGTCTTATTGAAGGTTGGGATAGTCGTCTTGAGGCAATTGGATTGGAACCAGACAATTTGAGAGTCCAGTATTGACTTTGCATACCATTTTTGTCAACCAACTTACCGACAAATCAAAACTTTTTTATAAATCAAAACCACAGTGATGAGCACTACAAGTCATTCTTCAGCATATAGCTACCATTCCATATTCGGTGATGTCTGCTCCAGAAGGTTCCAGATACTTGGAAAATCACTGTTTATCACAACATACCTATTAACCTTTGTGTTGGGGTTCTTTTCTAGACTCAGCTGGTGGTCCTTATTCTTACCCTTTAGAGCATTGATAATAGGAACAGGGTTCTTTCTATTGATTTGTCTGAGAAAAAACAATTTACATGTCAACTTTCTTGGTTATAAGACTCTATCAAATCAAGTAATTGGTCAAGTAATCAGCAGAAAGTTTGTGTACTCTTTGATATTCTATTGGATCTCATCGTTATCATTCTTTGCTACTCTACATTCACAGTTTGAAAACTTAAGCGTCAAAGCTATACCTAAGAAGCATCAATACCCACCACTAAATGACAAATTTGTGTTTTATTACTATTTGGCACTGTTTATTGCGATTATCTATACTTTGCAGCACTCAATCTTTGACCGTGATAGACTAAGTTTTAGTTATGGTAACTTCCATGCCCACCCAAAACAAACAATTTTAAAGAAATTCCCAAAGGTCATCTCCAACTCAATCTTATTCTCAATCACAGCTTCTTCAATCGGACCGTTAGTCTATTTGTTTACACGTTACATATTATATGATATCGTGTTTGCTGTTTTTGGTTTGTTTTTGAGCTTAAATCAAAGTTATCCAGCTTTTGACGTTTCAATCTTGTTCTTGTTCAAAATTTCATTTGTTTCATTTGTTCTATTTTTCAGCTGGGAAACATTAAATGTTGCCTTTGATGCTTACTTATCTGCTGGTTGTTTATATAGAAATCACACTATCTCAGAATTATCCTCAGATCCTCTAGGTACCTTATTAACCGGCTTGAAATCAGAGAAGGAGTTCACAAAGATGACGGCCTTCCAGGAACTAGCATATATTGCCAAGAGCGAAAAGGCTGAAAGCAGAAGTGCTATCTATAACAGAAATACTAGGAGAGATTATATTTGGGGTGATATCTTACAGGAGTGTGAAAGAGTAATAAAAGAGAACAATGCACACATCAGTGCAGTCCTTGCCGCTAATACCTTGACTGCTGCTCATAATCCTACTACTTCCAGATCATCACAAAAGAGAGAACCTATCTTTGGCCATGAATATTATGTGGAAACAGATTTGTATGAGGATGAACTGTTCTCCAAATCCACAGCTCAAGATCCCCAATCGTTTTTTGACAGCAACATCATCACACTAGTGATTTCTCATCTAACGGCAGCTATAACATTAGCCAAAGAGTATTATCACAGTTTTTTGACTTCAGGTTTTGGTATCCCATTCAGATATACTCTTCGTCGTGAAAGTGAGAGACTGTGCCCAACGCCAGTGACTGTTGGGAATGCCATAATTGCCATTTCATTATTTGCCACTCATGCCTATGATGAGGATACAAAAGGAGTTGTGTCTTCTACAATTGCTGAGATACTTGAAATTACAGAGAAATCAGTTTCTATCTGTGGAAAATTTGTTCAGAATCCACCAGATTATGTGATCGATAGAGATGAAGAAAACATAATCTCCTTATTACATGAGCTATCGATGAACGCATTTTTTGAAGTCACCTTGAAGTATAGTCCAATCTTGAAAGACATAGTGCTCCCTCTTGATGTTCAGCGCTTGGCGAATTGGTCATTGGAACAAGCAGAAAAAGAGGATTTATTAGATTAGAGCAAATATGTAATCATCATACGGAAAATAAATGCGATATATCTTCAGAACATATAGTTATGTTTTAATAGTAATAAGTTGAGTGTGATATACGCAGAAAATATTGCAGTTAATCTAATGTACATTTCACACACCATCAGCGCCATCTCTACTATTTCTGATGCCATTGGGGTTATCTAACAAGACCGGTTTCAACACTTGTTCGTCGAAACTCTGGAACCATTTACTTCTGTCGTCACTGTGGAAGATATTTTGGACTGTACCTACGATTGATTCACGAGGTTGATCAAGGCTGGAATTAGGCACAAGCGGTGGAATATCATCCAAATTTCCTGGAACGTCTTCATCTCTCAATAAATCTTGCTGTGATTCCAAAACGGGACTTTGTCTTACTCTGATAGAATCTGAATAAGGTTGGCGTGACTGTGATTGGAATCTTCTATTTGATAGAATATTGTTTTTGGTTATGGCCTTTGGTGCTTCTATATCAAATTCATCATCTGATTCATCTTCATCAACACAACCGGTCTTAATGTTTAGCACTTCTAACATGCCAGCGGTGGTACCACCGAACAAAATTACAGTCAACACAACAACAACTAACACAGTGGCTAACAAAGTACTCTTGAATTCGCCTTGGATACCCATGGCCAATGCAACACCAACGGCACCTCTTAAACCTGCCCAGAAGGTCATCATTTGATATTGGTAAGGCATTTCATCAGGAAGGTTTTGGTTTCCTGAACGATATCTATGGACCCAGTTCACTAATCTTGATAATGGGAAAACGGCACACCAACGAGCAACACAAATAGAGATGGTGGTGACAATGATCAACATTGGCTTATAGACTAACTCGACTTCTGTGAATAAAGCAAGGCCGAGGTAGACAAAGATGAAATTCTCAGACAACCTGGCTAATAACTGAAAGATGTATTTAGTTGAGATTTGAGTCCTTCTTGACATGTTATAGTAAGCGTAGTGCTTTAGGGTGATACCACAGAACAATAAAGACACTATACCAGACATGTGACAACCATTTGAGAAGAAATAGGACTCATAAGCGATAAGTAAGACAAAACAACTTTCTATTTGTGGATATCTTCTTATATGTGAATGTTTCAAGATTAAAGCAACGATGATACCTATCACAACCCCGATTAATAATGAGATGGTAAAAGTCATTAAAAATAGCCCGATACCTTCAAAGAAAGATGAGAAATGGGCTTCTTTATCATGGAACTGTTGACAAGTTTCAAACATGACGATGGAAATAGCATCGTTTAACAATGATTCACCAAAGATGATTGTGTATAACTTTGGATCAACTTTGTAAGCATTGAAGATGGATAAGATGGTTACAGGGTCGGTAGCGGATAGAGTAGCACCAACAGATAGGGCATCCACAAATGATATTTTGGTACTTTCTAAGCCCAGTGAGGTCCAGATATACAGTATTATACCAAGAACACAAGCCGAGATGAAAGTCCCCGGGATCGCAAAAGTCAAGATTGATCCAATATTTCTGAAGAAATTCGCTTGATGCAATTCATAGCCAGAGTTCAGGATGATAGGGGGTAGTAATATATTGAAGAAATATGAAGAATTGAAAGTGACAGAGTCTTGGATATAACGGCCAGGGGTTACTCTAAGAATCAAGCCAACAACCATCCCATAAAAGATTGACAAAACCGTCTCATGAACAGCCTGTATTCTCTTCTGTTGTAGGTAGTAGCTACTCCATAGAGCAGAGATCAACAAGAATAGAAGAATGAATAGTGCCCATGAGCTGAATATTTCCTCAGTCACTGGATTGGATCCATCTAAATCATCATCATCTGGTATTGTCACATCGGGGTCTTCATCACCGGCCACAGCGCGCTTCAAAAGGTATTTTCCCACACCAAACACTATTCCAGACATTTACGCAGCTGGTCAAATTGGTAATTGAGATAAAACAAGCAAAAAACGCACCAATATCAAAGAACAAAATCGAATTTGGTGATTAGCGTTCAAAATTTATATTCTATCGGACCTGTTTCTTCTAATTTGTTATCTTGATCCTCATGACATAAAACGAGTTCGCGGAAATTTCTATTTGTTGTTTCTCGTTTATTTTTTTTTTTTTTTATTTTTTCGAAATTTTGTACCTGATTTCGACATTGGCTCACGTTGATTCCATACTTAAATCACTAAAATGGCTGGTATGTTGACTTATTATCGTGTTAAAGGAGATACTGAGAACGATACTGAAGCTTGAGGGGAAAAATAGGGATGAAATCATGAAAATCTCATAGTTTTATCACAGAAAGAGCTATATATTCCTATATAATAGTGTCTCCATATACACTGGGACGTGTTTATTTTTTACTAACCACGTTTATTTGCAGGTCGTCCAATCGTTCTTTCGGGCCCTTCAGGTACTGGTAAATCCACTTTGTTGAAGAAACTATTTGCCGAATTCCCAGGTAAATATGGTTTCTCAGTTTCAAATACTACCAGAAGTCCAAGACCAGGTGAAGTTGATGGTAAGGATTACCATTTCGTTACTATTGACCAATTCAAAAAATTGATTGATGAAAAAGCCTTTATCGAATGGGCTCAATTCTCAGGTAACTACTACGGTACCACTATCAAAGCTGTCGAAGACGTTGCTACCACCGGCAAAACTTGTATCTTAGATATTGATATGCAAGGTGTTAAATCCGTTAAGAACACGAATTTGAATGCTAGATATTTATTCATTGCCCCACCATCAGTTGAAACGTTAAGACAAAGACTAGAAGGTAGAGGTACTGAAACCAAAGAATCATTGGAAAAAAGAATTGCTGCTGCTTCTGCAGAGATTGAATATTCTAAAACTGGTGCCCATGACAAGGTCATTGTTAACGATGATCTGGAGAGAGCTTATAAAGAATTCAAATCTTTCATCTTGGAAGATCAATAAGCTTACAAAAAGATAGATATCCCATTCCTGTTTTATGTAGTGTGCTCAAAATCTGAGAAGTGCTAAAGGGTCTTTCTCTTCACCACAAAGTTTCAATAGCTCAGTGTAATCTGTTTCTAGGTTTACATTTTGTCTTAGTCTTTTCCTTTTCAAAGTTTTGGTTAAAGATGGAGCTGCAGCTGATGATGTTCTTTTTCTAGATGACATGCCGTTACTATCAATGAACTCTACATCGTCATTAATTCTCACCCTTTTTTTCAAAGTGTTCCCACTAGGGTTTTGTGAATCGGAAACAGGAGTAGATTGAGATCGAATCTGATGGGTATCAAGGAAGATATCACCTACATTCATCATTCTGAAATCTTCACGAATCGAATGTTTACCGATATTAACATGGTCAATATTGATCAGATCATCTGTGTTCACCTCATCATAATTCACTGATGAGCCCAGATTTGGCGTATCATTAGGCCCAGAGTCTTTGCAGAAACTTTGTTCTAGTAATCTTTTCCTTCTATCTGTGTTGTATGGCGCCAAAGGACTTTCATCAGTCATATTTGTTATTACTGAAGAGGAAACTAACGACTCATTTGTATCATGAAGCACATATGAATTGGCAAGTTGATCCTCGACAACTTTAGAATCAAACCTGAACAACGGAGTGGAATACCCAGCTGGTCTCTTGTCGAGGTATAAATCCTGGTTTGGAGTTGACGATGATCTTGGAGGTTGAACAAATTCAGATAAATGTATGGATGAAGGTGTTTCATTGATCTTTGAACCTTGTTCAATGTTGGAAATATCCCTCAATGGAGTACCGCGGTCCAATCTTGGATTGGATAAAGGTGAACTATCATTAAAACTTCTAAGTGCTTTATGAGCTGTTGGTGTTGTTTTCATTCTTCTGGGTCTAGATACCGTCATATTGCTCATTGTTGCACTGATGTTATTCAAGGAGAAGATATCTTGAGGATTGAACTGATCATCCGAATCTATTGGTTGCAAGCTATCATCTTCCTTCTGATCCCTATGAACATCAAAGCTGGAATCGCTCAATAAGATATCTTGAAGTAGTTATTAGTACTCATAACTAGCGTCATATGTGCTCCTTCTATTCAACTGAAAAACACCATAATAAGAAGGCAAGTGGTATTCAGACAATACCTTCTGCTTTGAAGTCTCTGTAGATATTGAACCTGCGTTTTCTGGAATAGAACATCGATCTGGACACAAAGAATAAGTTGATGGTTAATGCTTTGTTATTGTTTTTTTTTGCCTCTATCAATTCATAAACGATGAAAATAAGCTGCACACTAAAAAAACATTGAAACAATTCTTACAAAGGAAAACCCACATACAACACTAATAATAACCAGAGAAAGAAGTCACCAATGAGCAAAGAAATCATTCATCCGTCCACTTCCAAATCAACAAGCTTCAAAGCAGGTTATAACCCCTCGTTGGGACCAATTCAACTACCTTCTTCTTACCAGACCCAGTATGTTTCTGCGAGACACAAGACAATATACGACCAATCATTATCCAGAAGGACGCCGGAAGTCAACCTATCATCAATCGCATTTCTGTTCTCCAGTATGGTGGAGTATTCACAATCACAATCAAAAGGTGTTCAACAACTTGAATCCAGACTGAATTCCCTAGGTTACGGCATTGGAACCAAAGTGCTAGAGTTGATCACATTAAGAGATGGAAAGAATGCTAAAAGAGAGACAACAATAGTGGAGATGTTACAGTTTGTGTATACACAAGTATGGAAAACCTTGTTCAACAAGACAGCGGATCAATTGGAGAAATCTCAAGACTCCGATGACGAATACATGATTACCGATGACTCTCCACTAATATCACAGTTCATCTCAGTTCCTAAAGAATATGGTCACCTGAATGTTAATGCCTTCATTGCTGGAATCATTGAAGGGATCTTGGACTCTGCATACTTCCAGGCTTCAGTCTCTGCACATACAGTTCCTATAGACGGGTCTCCCTTAAGAACCGTGTTTCTGATCAAGTTTGATCATGGAGTGATAGAAAGAGAGAGTATAAGATTTGGGAAGTGAATAGCATCAACTTTTCACATTTTTAGTACAAGCAATTGATATAGGTTGGCTAACATGGTGTAAGTGCTGAAGATTACGTAATTCTCTCGGACGAAAATTTCGATTTTTCCTTCAAAACTTTTCGAACAATCAAACGTCGAATTCAAGAAACTAATAGAGAAGCTTCCAGTTCTTCAATCAGAAACTCTTTAGCAAGAGCATTGTTTTTTTTTTTTTTTTAAATCATATCCAATTGCACAATTATCACTCACCATTCGAGCAACTGGCAGTAATTGACACACCATCATTCCATTTTTCATTCTTCATTACTTGTTCATCGATAATTATCTCGGTTCAACGATGGCTATAACGATTAGAAAAGCCAGAATCTCTGATGTTCAGGCTATGCAAAATGCAAACTTACACAACTTGCCAGAGAACTATCAGTTGAAATACTACATGTATCATATATTATCCTGGCCAGAAGCAAGCTTTGTGGCTACAACAACCGATGGTCCATCCAACTCATTAGATGACACAGAAGATACAGAAGTAAGATATCAAGAAGAGGTGAAAGGTGATCCTGCTTACGTTGCTCCAGGTGAGAAAGTGGTGGGCTATGTACTTGCAAAGATGGAAGATGATCCAGATGCAGCAGATAAGACCCCACATGGTCATATAACCTCACTTTCCGTCATGAGAACCTACAGAAGACAGGGTATTGCTGAAAAACTGATGAGACAAGCATTGTACGCATTGAGAGAGACTTTCCAAAGTGAATACGTGAGCCTACATGTGAGAAAGAGTAATAGAGCTGCTTTGCACTTATATAGAGACACTTTGAAATTTGAAGTGTTGACAATTGAGAAGTCATATTATGCAGATGGTGAAGATGCTTATTCTATGAAGAAAGTGTTAAAACTGGATGAATTATTACCATCTAGTTTCGCAAACGGTGAAGTTGACAATCTGGAAAGTGATCTGTTGGAAGATTTAGAAGATTGAATACATGTGCATAGTTTGATAGAGTATCTGGATAGGTTTATGTAAGCTCCCCAATATGATCAGCAGTGAAGACGAATGCTCTACATTTTTTCAATAAGGAATCTATTCATTTGTATTATAACCGAGCTCTATAAAGTATAAGATTAAAACTAGAATTGCATTAGCTCATTGTCCAAATAATTCTTTGAAACAAAGGTTTTTTCTTTTATGATATGATATCAGAAGTTAAAAGTAAGGTAGCGTGAGTTTTTCCACATCGACAGAATGTCTCGAGCCAAATGCACTCTAGTCATCATTATAATCTATAAAAGAAATAAACTTTCTGTGTTTCTTAACTGAATTCTCCCAAAACTTACTTCAATTAAATCATTCCTGTTTATCACAAAATTGACGAAATTGTTGAATTTCAAAAAAATTTTCGACTTTTTAAATTTACTTGAAAATCTGAAAATTGAACAAATTCGCGATTTTACACAGAGTGATGACTAAGCAATATGTTATTTAGGGCTTTAGATAGAGCTAAGTAGTAAGTAGTAAATTGCGTGTATGTCTTATTGACCGATTGTGTTTATTTTGGATGCTACATATCTAAAACGACATTTGATAAATATTACTACTCAATCGTCTATTTTTCCATTACTGCTGTTGACCTTTACGATAACTCACCTTATCCACTTTGACCTCCCCATTGATGTAAGTGTAAATGTACAACGTGATCACAGAGCCTTGGATGTCGAGTAATGTAAAGCTTGGAATAGTATCGTAATTTATGACTTCATCGTCATCAACTTCACTGTTATCTTCTTCCTCAACAGCTTGTTTATTCTTGGTTTCTTCATTCTTTGTTTCAGTCTTGTCTTCTTTCTTTTCGTCATCATTTACTTGGCCATCAGCCTCAGCATTCTCCTTTTTAGCCTCGTATTCTCTAGATTCCTCCAGGTCTGGCCAGTCAGTGCTGAAGGCACCAGTAGCACTGCCTGGATTGATGAAGAATTTGCCCTCTAAGGTGTATGCCTCGACCCTATGAGTGCCACCCCATATCAATACATCAACGTTCATCTGTCTAGCCATCGTTAATAAACTCAATGGATCACCTCTAGGCACAATGGTGTAGCCATTCGTGAATCCGATACGTAAAGATCCATGAGTGATGATTAATGATAATGGCAAAATCGAGTTTTCATCGTATTCACCCTTGACATGCTGGAAATCTGGGGATAAGTTCTTTAGAAACTCAAGAGTACTTTGTGAAGTCGTGATATTTCCGAGACATAACACCTGTGATATCTTTCCTGGAACTAGTAGTTTCTTGAACTGTCTTAAAGTTAGTATGCACTCCGGTTGTTAAATAGTATGTGGTATTTTTTGGTTTGTCACATACTTTTGCTGGCAGGTCCTTTGAAAAAAGGGTTAGTTATCTAGGTGAACTATAAGCGTTAAAGATACCCACAATTGCCCTGTCTGGGATGTGAAAATCACCAATTGCTAGCACAAGCATTATGGTTGGATGATTCTAAGAAAAATTGAAGAGTTGTGCAGTGTTCAAATGCTGTGAGCAGCTACCTCTCTTTTTTTGAAATCGACACACTAAAAAACTGGTGGTTTGATGCACTGCCCCAGTCAATGAAGGAATGTACTACATAGCATCATTAATAGAAGGCCGCGCTGTTGTGAAACTCTAACTTTCACAATGGAATTACAGGTTATATATGACCTCATGGCCATCAAAAACTCATGCGATAGCCATGCCATTGATATTTAGATGCCCCCCTATCAATCCGAATTTGACACTTTCAACCAACCGATCTAAAACTCAATTTCCAGCACACAGTGACTTGATCTCAGGTCCCCTATACTTCAAGATTCTATAGGAGAAGATTCAATCACCTCTTAGCTTGTACCACCGCAGTGTTAGTGATCCTCGTCTGCGGTACCACTTCACTTGGAATATGTGTTCTTGCAAACGTCTCAAAGTGTGGTATATTGGGAAAGGTAGGTCTGTAAGTGACATTATTACTGCTTAAATGTCTGTGAATCTGATAAAGTCTATCCATTGGGCCAGACATTTCACGTAAGCACATGGAAAAAAGGTATGACTGAAAGATCGATTCTTGATTGAAATATTCAGAATTTTTTTAGCTGTACCGCTTTTTAGACTGTCAACATCATCATATATCTCTAAATCTCACGTGATATACACTTTTCGTCACATAGAATTGACACCTACAGAGACGACGCTAGAAAATAGAAATCATGAAGTCCCCCATGATCAGAAATCGGAAAGAGTTTGGAGAGATGTTAGTGGGAACATATATATAATATAATTGTATCTCTGCTCTTGAACCTTGCTAGGAGTAGTCCTTATGTAATTGAGCGTCACTTTTTCGGTGACTCGCTGATATTGTTTCTGTGACCGACTCTCCATAAATAATTATAATGAGTATCCAACCTGTATAGTTTGAAAATAGGAGGCTAAAGTGATCGATCCACTTACATTTGTGAGTATAAAATAAAATTAATGAAGTTGAATGAATATTTATATGTACAGGATGATATTTGTTAACTTCTAATTCACTCAGTACAAACTTGGCATTCTCAAAACCTCTCTCTCTCTGTTTTCACTAAAATCTTGTAAGAGTTTCAACACTTTAGACTCCTTCCATTCTTCAGGTAAAGGAGTAACATCGTAATTTCTAGTAGCCCAGTAATAGATATCCCAATCCAGATTATCTAGCAACTTATCATATTCATCCAGCTCAGCTTCTGAAAATTCATTCAAATATTTCTTACTGAATCCACTTAACAATAAATCTGTCTCTAGAATACCTCTCTTGCGTGATTGATACACTAATCTAGCTCTTTTGGTGACTAATGATTCACCTGTACGTTCAAGAGGTTTGATAGTGATGGTTTCCTTGTTTGTTTCTGGGTTAATTTTGGTAATAATCTTTGGAGAATTTGCTTTCAATAAACGACTAGTTATGGATAATTGGCGAGTGAATTTCAACATTCCGTCTTCTTCTTAGTTTCAGGATACCTTCTTGATGGTAAACCTATTCTGGTAAAAAGGAAATTTGGTGGGTTTTTTTAATTTCGGCCCCGCGAAAGTGTCAACTTGCCTGGATCTGTTTTTTTTGCATCCCTTTTAGGAAGTCAACGATTGGCAGTGTGCGGAAATCCTTCTAATATGCAGCTAAAGTGAAGACCACATCACATACAACCCATTAACTTGAACAGTTACTATAGGAGAAAGCAGAGAAAAGTCTCAGAGAAAAGCTTCTGCATTCTCATACCCATGAAACGGTTAACTTTAATACGAACTCTCCAGTTTTCTTCAACGTTTATAATGTCGATATTATTATTATGTTGATATCGATCTACGTAGTCGATCGACTAGTATAATTGGAGTGGAATATATCATTAAAAAGTTCGTATATATACATGAGTGCGAGTATTCGTAATTGGATCTTGTCTATCATTTTTGTCCATGATTTTCATTCGTTACTGGATCCTTTCTTTGCAGCTTCTTCAGCTTCTTTGAATTTGCTTCTTGCAATTTCAGCTCTTAATTTTCTTTGTTTAGTTTCCAAGTCTCTTCTTTCCAACTCTTCGATCCATAACTTTTCTCTCAACTTGGCCTTTTCCAATAGTTGTTCTTCTCTTGATTTCTTAGCACTAGCAGACTCCTTTCCATATATCATACCACCAATAACCAAAGCAGCAATTGTGAAACCTTGAAAACCTACTCTGTAACGAAACCATTTTTGGGCACCAACCTTGTTACCAGCTCTCATGGATCTTGCTGCTAAAGTAACAGCAACACATGTGGCTAATGTTCCAAGAGGTACCAGTGGTTGTTGTTTACAATTTTGGATACATTTTTGAATGAAATCGACTTCTCTATTGGTGGGTAGTTAGTATTAAGATCATTAGCAAGGATATATACTCTTTATCAGCATAATAGGCAAAAAAGTATCAACTTTTGGAGACAACTCACTGTAGATCACCTTGCTGTTCGAAACTTGATGGAATTCTGGACATTTCTTTCTTAAATATAACTGACTTAACTTTAATCTGACAATTTAATCCTGTATTGAATTGTGGAAAATATTCGGGTTCTGAATTGTTATATGAACTCGGTTTTTTTCCTCTTAGTTTTATTTGCTCTTGCGATGCTTATTATAACACTGATAACAGTAACTAATAATATTTTTTTGTTCGGTTGAGTCCGCTCACTCCTGTATACCATAACGTGTCTGGTTTGATGTAGTCTTCGACAAAGAAGAGGCTCCTACAGTGTATGTACTATACTAGCTATGTTCTTTATAATAAGTGGCCAAGTACCGAAGAGCAGATAAACGAATTCGCGGATCAATAAATTGAAAAAATCATCAAAGTAAAGCTGTCAAACCGTAACAGACAAAGGCGTTGAACATCTACCAACAAAAAATGACACTCCCAAGACTTTCATTCAGTGACGACACAGGTGATGATCATAATACTTCGTCACAGAATATCTATGTGCAAATTGCCACTCCCAAATCTCCAAACTCAGATGGTTATTTTTCCCCAGAGAGAATACATGATCCTGTGAGTGATGAAGTTAAACAGAAGTTAATGGATCAAGTGGATCTAGAGATATTACTGAAACATAGAGAGTATAATTTAGTACAGCAAGAGATTAAGAAAGTGGAGGCGCAGTTGAAAACTATGAAGAATATCCATAATGATCCTGAATATGCAAAATATGTTCAAGAATTGATACAATTGAAAGAAGCTGCTAACTTTAAACATGAACCTTCTATGTCAGAGACAGCTTCATCCGGAATCAGCACCTTTGTACCATCAATAAGGAGATCTTCTCTGCGATCACAGGATCCTGATAAAAAATTCGTCGAAAAGGAACACAGAACATCATACGGCGGAATCCGTCCGGTGATTGATTCAAGTGGGAATAAAGTCTGTGTGCACAAGAGATCAGATGGCGTTATTGTTAAAATTGTATGTCCTTCATGTGGAAGAACGGATTTTGGATCGGCCCAAGGATTCTTGAACCATTCGAGGCTGGCTCATCAAACTGAATATCGCTCACAGGATCATGCCGCATTAAGCTGTGGTCATCTAAGTGACGATTTAGAACAAGATGAAGTAGGGAGGTCTTCGATTAACAAATTAAAAGAATTGAAAATGGATCCAGATAAGAATTTAGCACCAGGTGTGGTCATTGATGAGCCCTTGAGGAAGAAGAGAAAGAATTCAGGAAAAGAAGATTCGAATATCGCTACATCGTATTTAGCTAAACTATATGATGAGAAAGTTGATGAGAAGCTTGATGAGAAGGAAGATTTTAAAGAGTTGGTAGATAATGTGACCACGAAAGTTGAGGTTGATATAGAAAATGAAAGTTCATTATCTCCAGGTGACACGACGGGGATGTCCTCATTAAATTCAAGTTTCAAGAAAGGACATAATAGAAGAAAAAGTCGTGGTGCGTTATCAGCTGTTAAATTTGATGAATCAACGATTGATCAAGGGGATAAACAAAAAGAGAAGGTAGAAATCGAGGCTGAAAAGAATACATTTGAAAATACAGTACAGAATCAATATCTTGAAGAAATGAGTCTTGAAGATCAAAAGAAGCTAACGCCAGCCCAGCGTCGCCGTGTGCCTACGATTCCAAACCCGCTGAGAACTCGCAGTCGGTCATCTAGAGAAAACTCACGCTAAATAACAAGAAGCAATGTTTATATTGAATGGAGGAAAAAGAAGTTCTAATGAATTGAGTATTTCAAAGTAGACCTTCTCTTCTAAAGACCTCTTCGGTTTTATCAAAACTTTCCAATTCCTTTAATTCAACTTCAGTACCAAATCTTTTCCCATTAAACCAAATTGTAGGAACCCATTTTCTACCGGCAATTTCAGTAAATGCCTTTTCCAATTCCACAGCATCTTTTTGATCAGCTAGTTTATCCAATTCCAAGATGGTGACTTTTGAAGTGACGTTGTATTTCTTCCAAATTGCATAAGCATAATGACAATCTGGACACCAAGATTTGGAAATCATGAAGAATTTATTAGAGGATATGTACTCCTGAGCACGTTTTAGATGGGAGGAAGAGGCCATTTTGGTAATTTGGATTCAGTGGATATATGATATAGCCTTCTTGAGTGATTTGATTGAATTTTTCAATTTTCGGTATTGAATTTAGAACTGTGGCAGTTTAAGCTATAAAGAGTCAAAAATGAGGCACGTCTGAATACAGAGCTCATCCTCTAGTATATTGAATTTTATTAGTGAGAAGGCGGTTGATGAGGATAAACGAACTTCTCCTATAATGATGCGATATCAAATTAGACTAATATTACAACGTGAAAACAATTAACTACATTTGCTGAGGTAATCCAACTCGTTGCTATGGCAATGTCACATGCATATCTTCGCTTCTGGGGACATGGAACTCAGCATTAAATTATCACCAGTTCATCACCAGAACTTTGTGAATACTAAAGATCACAACCAAGCTTAACAGTTAAAACAGAACAATTGATAACGCTGGTCAAATGGTATTGGAACTGCGGTCACGCTTATTAACAACACAACATAGCAAATTATATAGTAAACACTTTCAATTGTTGAGATATCAGCCTGTGTTCCATTTTAGCCTACATACAACAAACCCCATTGTTTCGTCATTCCATAAGAGGTCTATACACACAACAAGACGACAGCTATCATCATTGAAATCCATGTCACTAGTACAAAAGAGCAGAGATCCTGATGCTCCACCATTACCGTTCCGTTGGTTCTATGCTACGGATATACCTAATTACATGCCGAAAGAACACGAATACAAGAAGACTGAGACCCCAAAGAAATTCAAGGCATTCTCTACACATGACTCAAAAAGACTAGAAGGTGCATACCAGTTATTAAAGAAAGATAAGTATCGGCTTCTTAGGGATAATGGCCATTTGGTACCGGTGAACGAGGATTATTTATTCGAAGTTGATATGACAAAGAAGGAAATGAAGCCTGTTTATTGGGATGGTGCAACTTATGAAGTTAGAAGAGGAACTTGGTTTACTGACGAGGGACATCCTGTATCAGAAGAGCTTGCTGATGAGTTAGAACGTGGATTTTTGAAATTAAAACCATATGCTAAAAGAGAAGTTGAAGGCACTGCTTCATCAAACGGTATTTATGACCTAAAGGGGTTTAAAGAAGGTAAAAAAGTTGTCTATGTCCAAGATCAGCAAGTTGCTTATATCATCAATGAACTATATGGTGGAGAATTACAATTAAAAATCATGAAGAACGTTATATCTGGACCAACACCAGGTGCTACTAGGGTAACTCGTGGGTTTAGGCGACCAACTGCTGCAAAGACCACCGATGGAAAGAAAGATAGTAAAGATGCTGTTGGACTTTCGAGTATTTTTGAACTTGAACTCAACCAAATGTTTAAAGAGAAAAGCGGTGTGAATTCTAACAGAAATGATGATGAGTCCACTAAGCATGCAATGGAGTATGAAATTGCTCAAGATTATAACGAGGATGCTAAAGAACCACATCCAACCGGTGAAAGAAAAGTTGATCATTTGATCTTTTGTATTCATGGAATTGGTCAAATGCTTGGTACAAAATTTCAAAGTGTCAATTTTGTTCACACGGTGAACATATTGAGACAGAATATTAAGAAAGCATATTCAGAGAACAAAGATTTCCAAAAACTTTTAAATGATGATACAAATTGTCGGATTCAAGTATTACCAATCACATGGCGTCACAAAGTTGATTTCCAAACTGAGAAAGCAGCTGATGACCTGGCACCTGATGGTAAACCAAGACTTCCATCTCTGGCAGACATCACTGTTGATGATATGAAACCATTAAGAAACCTGTTAGGATCTGTGTTGTTGGACGTTTTGTTATATTATGAACCAAGATACTTGAATCAAATCTTGGAGGAAGTTGTTAGTCAAGCTAATATGATGTATGCAATCTTCAAGGAACGGAATCCAGGTTTCAATGGGAAAGTGAGCATTATAGGTCATTCATTAGGTTCTGCAATAGGGTTTGATATTTTATCTTTACAACCTAATGAAATTAGTCCAATTCCAAAAGATCCAAAGCACTTCACCTTCGAGGTGAACAATTATTTTGCTATTGGTTCTCCAATCGGTGTTTTCAACCTGTTAAAAAGAAAGAATGTTGGTTCAAGAACCTTAAATAATGATATCCCTGCTGAAGTCATATCTAAACCAAGGGTTGAGAATTTTTACAATATTTTCCACCCATGTGATCCTATAGGCTACAGAGTAGAGCCATTGATCTCTCCAGAATTCAGAGAGTTTGAACCAGAATCGGTTCCTTTTCTCATTGAAGATTTCAACAAACAATTATCAACATTTGCATCATTCCATAACAATTTAATTGAGAACGCAAATGAGGCATGGAAGACCTTGACCTCTAACGTCACTGCAAATGTTAGTGGTGGAGCTGTTAACTTGTCCAAATTGCTGAGATTGGCTTCAAAAGATGAAGAAGCTGAATTAAAACAATTAACTAGTAAATCAAGGGATGCCCAAAGCCAGACAAAACCAAATAACAAAGTATTAACTTCTGAGCAGCTAAGAAAATTGTCAAGTTTGAATTATAATGGAAGGGTGGATTACGCGTTACAACAAGGTTATTTTGATCTTACTATAATTTCATCAATCAGCGCCCATGTTAGTTATTTTGAGGACAAGAACACAGCAGCTTTCATTCTTAAAGAAACACTTACAAACCATGAGACTGTTAAGGAAAAGAAAGTTCGAATTTTACCAGGATATGTCCTTTCTACTAAACCAACTGATAAACCTTGAAACACATTGGCGCCTAGTTAAATATAAATTAGCCAAAACTAATTTTACAATAGATCATCTAAGGATTGTTGAGAATCTTCTTTGATCAGCTGTAGCATACCTTCAGGTAAGATTGGTTTACCTTCGGAGTCAAGGATGTAACGGAAGGGCATTTCAGTCGCTTCATTCTTGTTAAATCTAAACTCTGGATAATCGATGAAGTTGATATCTTCAAATTTTTTCTTTTGAGCAATAATTATCTGGGTGGTTCTGATTGCTGTATCGGTGGTCATTTGTTTATTACCTAGTCTCTTACCAATGAAGCCGTACTTCTTTCTCAATTCACCAGTTCTATCACGAGGTGGATGATCACCTAAGATACCACCGAACACAAAGTAATCAAATTTATCAGCATCTTCTGGGACTAAATCAGTTTTGGCAGATGGATCCAAAAGACAGACACGTTCTTTTAGAACAGGGAGTTCAGAAGTTCCGATTTCAGTGACTTCCTTGGTGGTCCATTGTAGACCAAGGTCTCTTAGACGTTGTGGAATATCAGCTTCTGTTGTCCCTTCAGGCAATGATGTCAAGATTAGGTTTTCTTTGCCGAGGTCTCTTATAATCTGACTGTATTCAAGAATAACCCATTCTGTGAACCCTGCTTCCATGTGCTCTATAACGTATTTCATCTTGTGTATTGAGAATTTATAGGAGATATGTCAAGATTTTCCAGCGTTGTTCAGTGATGAGCTTTGAATTTTTTTTTTCAGGCTCGGTGATATCATCATCAGCACTTATCACTCACTGTAAGTGACAGCAACGAGGTTGGTTGGTTATCCTGTGGATATCTATGAATGTACGCCACTTAACATGTATTAAGCAGGTATTCCAGCAAAAACTTTCCAGTTGATCTACAACTCACAAAAGCAGTTTATCATTATCATATTTTTCATTTATATAGTGTGATTATTTGTTCTAGGAATATCGTAGGAAAATGCACCTGGGGGTATGTATTCTACTTCTTTTCTTCGTTGTCTTTCAAGAAGTTGCTATAGTTTACGTTAGTAAGCAATTAAATCAATTGATTTAATAAATCGAATTTACTCACTTTAATAACTTTTCAACATCTAACTGGTCTTCTTCCTTAGCAGCAGCAACTGGTTCTGGGGCTTTAACTGGAGTTGGATCTTTTGGTAAGTATGATGGGATAACAGCAGCACTAACAGCAGTGGTTAAAGTAGCAATTGAGATCTGCAGAGTATTTGTTAGTGAATCTCAATTCGAAATGAGGATTTCCCCAATTTGGTGAATGTAGGGTTTAGTCCTGACTGAGACATTAAAATGTCCTCAATTAAAGTGAAACATACCCAGTGTGAGGCAACTTGTTTACCGAAAATAGTATAAGTGGCAACCATTGTAAAATAGTCCTTTGAGAGTATCAACTTTAAGGCATTGCAATGGCAGTTTTCACCCGTTTAACGTGGAATTCAACAAAGTTTCGATCTATTCGCGGGATGGAAAGCAATATTCCCTTAAGCGGCAGAAACTCAAAATGGAAATGTTATGAGTGATTGAAGGATTGAAGGAAGCGTGTTCTAACCAATAGTTTGACACATCAGTATTGCTAAATTAGGAAGTGTTCAATTTTGGGAAAGGTTATGCAGCCGAAATAAAATCCGACAAAAATTTGTGTGGAAATTTCTGGAAAAACGGTCAAAAGTTGGATAAAAAATCAGAACAAACTTGAACTCTTTTAATTTCTTCCATACTTCAATCCAGTAACTCCCAATCATAATCACAATGGTAAGTGGTCAATCCTGGTACTGAAACCCAGTTAAACCGACTTATTAACTTCATTTGCAGTCCTCTGTTTTAAAATCAGCTTCTTCAATTGTCCCATTATTAGACAGAATATTGGTTCAAAGAATCAAAGCCGAAGCTAAAACTGCTTCAGGTATTCTGTTACCAGAAAAGAACGTTGAAAAGTTAAACCAAGCAAAAGTTTTAGCTGTTGGTCCAGGTTTCACTGATGTTAACGGCAACAAAGTCACCCCAAATGTTGCTGTTGGTGAAACTGTCTTGATTCCATCTTTCGGTGGTAATCCAATCAAAATTGGTGAAGATGAAGTCATCTTATTCAGAGATTCAGAAATTTTAGCTAAAATCCAACAAGATTAGAGAGATCTACCTTTTGGTCTACTGTAAATACTTATTCCATTCAATCATAATGAAATTCAACGTTTTAAATGTGTTTTAGCTTCACGTAAGTAACTCTCCACACCGAATCTTGTTAGGTAATCCAATGCAATATCTTCACTGTTGGCTCTAAATATACTCCATTTCTTGAAGTGGAATTGTTTCAATTGACCTTCCCACAGAACTTCACACATATTTCCTGTTAGATCAATCTCTTGATCGTCAACAGTTATGCTTTCATCCCATTTGATCCTGTTTGTCATCAACTTTTTGTAGAATTTGATATTCTTCTCAGTACCTTCCACAATGATTAATACAAAGTCCTCACTGACATAGAGCACTGTCCCTACTAGTTTCAACTGTTCTGCATTTCTATCAACTTTGAACTTATGACTTGGATGTTTCAGTTTCCTCACTAGAAATATAGCTGTATAGTAACCCTTTTGTAAATCTTTTTCCAATTTCTCTTGCTCCTTCTCATGACGCTGTTCCTTCGTCAATTTTCTAGCTTCATTATCTTCAAAATGTTTTCTTTCACGCTCTTCAACTTCTTTTCTAACTTTTTGTTCCAAAGCAGTTGGATCCTTGATTGCTTCATTGGTCAACGCGGCCATCATATTACTCAGTTTGACCTTTGGCTTAGGAGCTTCTTCTAACCCAAGCTTGATCTTATCCTGTAGGTCCTTGTATTTCTCAGCCCTATTGTTTCTTCTAATTCTCTTCATTTCCTTTCTTGTCAAAAACATTGGTTTTGGTGGAGGCAAATGACGTTCCCATGGTGCCATGATGGGCACTGGATGCTGGACATAAACAGAAACAGCATCTTCATTAATCTTTGAGTAATCACCACTTGTAATTAGTGGCTCATCCCACCATTCAACAACAGGAGGATTATGAACATTATAACGATCCTCTCCAATGGTGTGATCAGGTTCAAGACCAGCTTTCTTCTTCTGTGCTTCAATTTTGCTCTTCAGTGCAGATAATCTCTCTTCCTTTCTTATCTCTTCAGCTTGTTTAATATATTTACCCTTCTCGTTGAACCTCAATTCTCTATATGGACGTGATTCGGAGATATCTGTAAGGTATGGGTTCACGGTGAAACCACGTCTGTTGGCCTTGATCAAGTTTGGATTGGGCTCATTGATGACTATTGCTGATGGTGAGGATGATGATGGTTTACCAGATAACAAAGGATGTAGTTCCACGTTCAAGCCTTTAGCTTGCACGGGGTTTGTAGTAGCCTCTGTAGTGGACTTCTCAGTCTTTGCAGCTGCAATATGTTCTTTCAAGCTGGCTAAGTCAGACTTATTGACCTCGGTCTTGGTGATTTCTACTGAGTTGGCAGATGCTGCTTTCTTGGCCTTCAACTGTGCTATTCTCTCACGCGCACGCCTTATAGTTTCTTGCCTCTTTTCATCATCAAATTTTGGCCTTTTCCCATCCGATGAAGCAAAGGAGCCACTATGAGAACGTTTTTCGGACATTGAACAACGACCACTATTATTGTGTTCTGACAATGATGATTGTTTCTATGTCAATTTTTTTTTTTTTTTTCGTAGAGGGAGAAAACACAAGTGATGAGATTAATGCTACGCTACGCATGATTCTCAGAGATGAAAACGAACCAAAATGAGAGCGGTTCCAAGATCTTCGCTGGTGAATACAATCAAGCTGATCATGTTGTATTTATGAAGTACTTTCTTTTCTCCATTAATCTATCAAAAACCTCTCTGATCGAAATCGAGAACATTATCAGCAGCATGAGGGAATTACTACAATCGAATATAAAAGAAGCTGTGATCAGCCATCTCTTTCTACCTTATAATCAACTAGAAAATATATCAATTTACTGTGAGACATGGCAGTCCAAGTTAAAATCATTAACAATTCTGAGATCAGCCTTGATTACGACCAAATGATCACTCAAAGTCGTAACATTGGAGCATTTACCATGTCAGATTCCGATTCCGTCACTTGTTTCTGCTTAGCTGATAAGGAATGGTTTCCCTCAATGGGTGAATCATTCATTCTCTTCACTACAGATAACTCAAACGTGACTTTCTATTCCAATGATGACTTGGCTGTTGAAATGATCAGCTGTGATTTTGCATGGTTCCAAAGAACGTTTGAATTTGATACAATTCACTCTGCAATTTGGACTCAAGTTTTCGATTTCATTGATGTTTGTGCTATAAGATATATGACCTCACTTTCAGAATGTCACTCAACTGAAAAATTATGTGCCAGAATAACTGGGTTCAATTCAGGGAGACATCATTTTTCGCTGGTTGAAGAGGTTAAACAATTCAACAATGATATGAATGATTACCTACAACGATCAACAGTTGTGAAAGAATCAGGGAAAATCGATATTATCAGAAGTGAATTAGAAGCGCGCTCCAGGAACATAATCAATACATCAGAAGACTGGTGCAAAATTGAATTGTCGGAGCTGGCTGATATCCTGCACGGCCTTCAATGTTCCCTAAACGATCATAACATCAGCGCTTTAATCAATTGCGCTGTAATATGGAGAAAAGTGTAAAGCGGCAATACTTCTCTTTTGCATAAGCTGCTAGTTGCCGAGCTTAATGTCATTTATTACAAGTAGTGTTATATTAAAGTCAAAGACATAACTGATTCCTACAACTTCTAGATTCACCTGCCTAGTGCTAATGTTAGCAGCGCACAACAATAATGAGATACAACAAGCGCTAATCATCGGTTACAATGATTACTCAATTGTAGCGGAGACTTAACATTAAAGCAAAACATAACTTTAAAATAATATACAATACACTTAAGCAATACCGAAGCCTTCGTGACCTTCAGTAATAGCTAAGAGCAATGAACCTCTCAGAGTTTCATAAGAGTCATACGCTGGCAAGTCAATTTGATTAAAACAAGTATGAGAAGAAGGTAGACGATCCGTTGACCCAAAATCTTTGTGAATACTAAATTTGTTAGAACCATTTGAACCAGCTAATTCCTTGAAGCCATTCAATGGGACTTTACTTGTACCTGTGGCAAATTGTAACAGTTTGGCACGCTCTTCAGCGTCAAAAGAACGAACAGCTCTCCAGAAGTATTGAACCTCTTTAGATGATGAAGTGTAGTTAACATAGATTGTATTATTCTTCCAGTCATCAACATCAATATCAGGAAGACCACTAATCAATAATTCTAGCTCTTGTTCATCAAAGATGGAGATCAGATCTTTTGGAATAATTTCATGGAAACCTTGTAGGAAATTGTCAACTTGCTCTTTCACTGATTTCTGCAGTCTGTATTCAACAACTAAACGAACATATTCATGTTTATTCTCTTCAGTAACAGAAATTTCACGACCATTAGGAACTAAATCGATAATTTTAACCTCACCATAATCATCCGTCTCAACGGAGAAAGTCTCGATAATAATATCAGTGATATCATTTTCCAACATCCACATCAATGACTTATAGTATTCTAAATCAATGGTTTCCAAGTCTTTCAATGAAACAGGACGTCCTAGAATTGACTTGTAAACGTCTCGAGTGAAGTGACAATCCAAGAAACAGTTGTCATAAATAGCCTTACCAATAATACGACCAATGAATTTGAAAAATGACAGGTGTTCAGGATTAACCCATGAGGTACGGTTCGGATGGAAAGTAGTCTTGTCTGAAGTAACAGGGAGAAACAATGCATAATCTGGATTGAACATTTGACGCGACAAAACCTGGTACCACTCTCTGGTGACACCACCAGCGTCGACACCTGCTTCACCTTTGAAGTTGATCTCCAGTTTAGAGTTACGAAATTCATCCTTTGATTTGAAGAAGAGAGCACGGTACGAGTCCAAAAAGACTTGATCACGGCGAACTGAAATTTGTAGTGTCGGCTTTTCATCTTCCTTAACGTGTAGCTTTCTGTCAAAATAGTTCTTCTTATTATCAAACTCCAAAACTCTTGGGTTTCTAACCAGCATACCAAACGGACCACTCATCAATTTTGGATTTGATCTAACCATTTGATTCAAGATCTTTTTGTGAGTGTCCGTGAAGCTGAAAAACAAGCTTTCGATCGGTTCATTCGCAAAATCGCACTTCTTGTTCTCATATTTTAGAACATCTCTTGCTTGTAATTCTTTAACTCTACTGTGCTTGCAAACCACCATCAACGCTTCAATGACATAAAGTAAAGCAGTTGATATGTGAGTGATGTTCTTATTATCCTCAAGGAAATCCAAAGCCTCACTTAGCGAGCCCCATAAGTTACCTAATTTCAAACTATTGTAAATCTCAGTCAACTCCTTGTTGTTTTCCACTCCAGCCTTCTCCTCCTCTGGCTTTTCACCAAACAAATAGTCCAAAGCTGTTAATACCCTCAAAAGCTTTGATTGGTCGGATCCAGCAGATGTAAATTTCAGGATGATATCAGAGTCAAAGTCCTTAGCCTCTTTATTTTTCGATAACTCGGATGTCAGCTTGATAAGATCAGATGATAATGAGTCACTCAATCTTTTAGCATACTTGGATAATTCTGTTGAAAATACTTTACCCCCAGGATTGACAACCAGTAAATTTTGCATAGCACTCAAAGTCTGTTGGAAGGTTCTACTTGAACAATCATCAGAAACGAGGATAGTGACAACATTTCTCAAACTCAAGTTCAAAACAGTTGGGAGTTCAGCGATCTTCTTTCTCGAGGGTTCTTGTTCAGCATTAGATTGTGCCCTCTTCATAGCATTCAATGGACGTGTCGTAATTTGAATAATTCTAGATAACAAGTCCATCAAGACTGATTTTTCTTTCAACAGCCCACGATTCAATAATGACAGTAATGTGTTCAAAGGATATTTAGATGCTTTAACTAACATAGGTTTCTTAGCAGATGAGCCCTTCTTGCCAAACGTGAGAGCCTCATGCTCAGTTAAGAAATAGTATCTTAGTTGTGGATCCGATTCCAGTAAGAATTGAAGAGCCTCTAAGACTTGACTAGCAACAATGAATGGTGTAGCGCGCTGTGGAAAGTAGTTTGCCCCTTGCTGACTTTTGACTGGAGCAGCAGTTGGGGTTCTTGGGGTCGAAAGTTTCTCTGAAGGTCTCACAAATGTCTTGGAGGATTGTGAAGTGGAGCTGATCAAATAAAATGTCTTCTCTAGACTGTCTTGATCACCAATACCATACTGCAATATGGCCATTAAATAACCAAGGACTTCAGCTCTTGTTTGTCTATTAACGGATATTTGAGATAGCAATTGGTATAGCGATCTTCTGCCACTGAATGACTGAGGTACGAACACAAATCTTATAAGGGATGCAACCCCAAATTTGTCCACTAATGGAGTGAAAAAAGTCTTCTGCTTCTCTTTCTTATTGGCATCTTCTTCATGATTGGTTTCGTTTCCACTGTTCCCAGCGACATCATCTGTAGAAACAATATTGGCTATAGCTGAGATTCTATTCGTTATAGCTTCCTGCGCCAGTATTTCTTCCCTGATCACATCTGGTAAAGCATTAAGGAATTCCTGATCAATTTCCCTCGTGTTGGTACCACTTTGCGATGCTTCGGCACGACGCTCTCTGATGTGTTGAGTGAAAACCTCCTCTCTCATATAGTCTGGTAAAGCTTCGAAAAATTCTGGATCAATATCAGTGCCAGCAATATCAACTTCCCTGTCACCAATCATGACCAGGATAGGCTCTCTGTTGGATGCATTGGTGCTTGCAACTTCCTCAGTGGTATTATCCTGGACAGCGTGTTCAGCTTCCTGTTGTGATGCCTCTTGCTCTTGATGTTTTCTTTCCTCTTCTTTTCGACGTGCCTTTTCCTCCATCTCCTTCTGTCTGCGAGCTTCTTCAGCTTCAGCCTCCTTCTTTTCATGTAGCTCCTTACTTGGTTCGAATAAATCATTGATAATACGATTCATAACTCTCAAATAGTCAGACTGTTTGTTGTAAAGACCAATGAAACTTTCAAACCATCTTTCTTTGGTACTCTTCAATGTGAACTCAGGCTGTGAGCGGTTGTCAAATGAAAAACCATGACGGTGTGGATGCAGAAGACCATTCAGGCGACGTAGAGCAGAGTCTAGTTCAGATGGTCCTGTACGCGAACCGTGACGTCTCTGGTCACCAAGGTTCAGTAATACCCTTCTTGGAGAAATCTCATATTGGTTTAAGGCAGCACGAGCAGCATGATACGTCCTATTAACCAAACGGCCACCATACGCAGTTTGCAGCTCATCAATAATTGAGTAATCATCTTCAGAATCCTCTTCTTCAGCATCATCATTATCAATATCATCATCGTCATCATGATCCGTCTGAAAGCCATCATCCAAGGCATCTAGACCGGACAGGTCAACACTAACTACACCCGGAGTTCTCACTGGAACACGATCATCCTCGTTGACTAGGTCTTGAACTTGTTCTTCCTGCTCAGAGTCCAGTTCTGCAATCTCGCCAACATCTGCTTCGACCTCGTAGTCAGACACATAGGCATCACTTTCACCATTTTCAGCTTCATCGATTTCAAGGTCATAACCAGAACCATATTGGTCGCTATCCAGGTCTTCCAAATCCTCGATGTCCCCTCCTAGTTCAAAATCAGATGGAATCTCTGAATCATCAGGAGCCATATCCTCTGGAACAATATCATATTCAATGTAGCTATCAGAACCAGAGTCGCTATCTTCAGATTCCGAGCCAGAGCTTGAGTCTCCTTCGCCATGTTCATCGTCTGTTTCGATAATTTCACCTTCATCACTACCAATAATGACACTGTCATCCGAATCTTCACCATTGCCACTGTAAACAATTTCAAGGGATCTTCCATGCAGCTCTTCATCCTCCTCATCATCCTCATCATCTTCATCATCCTCATCATCCTGATCATCGTATCCAATATCCTCATCTGAGTATTCATCCTCGGAGTCAATTTCAGCAACATCATACATTCCAAGCGTGGAGTTCTGGAACAGGTCCGGTGTTTCCTCACGATAATCATTTTCATCCTCCACAACTTCTTCCTCGTCAATCGCATTGTTTGGTTGTGAGTCACGGAATAACTCTTGACGATCTGTCTTGATATTTCCTATTGAGTTCAAGACGTTAACTATTGATTCCAAGGTAAAGTAGAATTCTGGGTAGTTTAGATCGATATTAGCAAGAATCTGACAAAATGTGTCTGACAGACCTGAATCCAAGATGATCTTAGTAATATGATAGTTATCATACTGAATGGTAGAGTGATCAACAAGCTTTTCTTTTGAAGATGTGAGTAAGACAGAAACCAGTTGAGTCAATGACACCAGTTTCCTGTAGCGAACTTCCAATACTAATGTTGTGTTGTTGATATCTTTGAGAATTTTATGAATAGAATCCACAGTAAACTTTCTGATGAATGTTAAATCTGGATCAACTTTCTTTGGATCAGCTTTCATTTCTTTTGATTCTACTGTGGAAACAAAAGCCTGAATAGTCTTTGCTGCTTGTTTTGCAACGGCTTCTCTTCTAATCCTGTGGGAGTGTTCTGTAAATGACTTGGAAGCTGGACCTAACAAGAACTGATGTAGGACAAAGTTCAGTGATGTCGACCTTGGTTTAGTCGGCTCATCAGCAAGATTCTGGAACAGTTGCTTCTTTGAGAATGTTAAAAATTCCAGCTTCGATTGCTTGTATGAGGCCAGCAATTCAGTCAGTAATTTTAACAAGAAGATTATATGAGCACAACTTTTGTTCTTAGAAACATCAACCTTCTCTGGTCTTGGGATTTCTGCGTCATTATTCTGTTTCTCCTTCTTCTTTTGTTCTTCCTCACTTAATTCAGGATCTTCAAACCAATT
This sequence comes from Taiozyma yuanshanica, assembly GCA_030569295.1. Classification (NCBI taxonomy): domain Eukaryota; kingdom Fungi; phylum Ascomycota; class Saccharomycetes; order Phaffomycetales; family Wickerhamomycetaceae; genus Taiozyma; species Taiozyma yuanshanica. The sequence continues at coordinate 360,958 of JAJMKP010000007.1, forward strand.
CTCCTTTGAAGCTGACATTAATTCCGTTAGGATTACGTGAATAATACCTGTCTTGTGACTGAGCGGACTTTCAGACGTCACAGCTGGACCTTCTAATTTTGGATTTTTTTCATTTGAAGCCGCATCAGCCATCTGAAGATCTCGATCGTTCGGATCGTGTAAGATAGTTGACAAGTTTCTCAGTGGCTCTGAAAACTCGTTGAATCTGGTACGTTTAACAAATTCTTCAACAAAGATGTCTGGTGCTCTCATTATAACAGAATATGACTCCTTCAAAATTGGGACCAAATCTTTAGATCTTGATTTGAATCCGTCTCTCTTGGAACTAAACTGTCTTTCGATTTCACGAACTACTATATCATGCAAAATCGAGGTGGTTTCAAAGCATCTCCTGGAAAGAGCGGCAAATGAATTTTGAAAATTGACGGTAGTAACTTCAGAATCTGGTTCGAGCTTGGCAATAAGAACAGCTATCAGTGAGATGATATCACTTTTGACTAGTCTCTCTGCATACATTGGGTCAGAAGCATAGATAACCAGAAGTCTTGTGACGGCATATGCACTCAAGGGATTATCAAGCTTTCGTATGCCAATCAGCATTTCAAACAAAGTATCGTATAAGGCATCATTGACCTTAAGAACAGCGGGAGTGCTCTTGACAGGTAAAATATTCATAGGGACTTTCAACTGCTCAACCTCAGGTAAACGATGGCTAGCAATTATCTTCTCCAAGCCAAGCAATGCATGAGGGAACCAGTCGGCATTACAATGCTCCAATTTCAATGATTCAATGACACCACTAGCAAAGCTTTCTAAGCTAGCATGACAGCCAAAAAAGACAGTTTCATTTGATATTAGCTTTCTGAGAATACTTAACAATGCCTTTAAACTGGATGAGTCCTCAGAAGTGAACTCAAAGGAATAAATGAACTCGAGGATTCTCTGTACAATGTCCTCTTCAAATGTTGATATATTGAATCTCCCACCTGCGAGAAATGACGATAAAAGGAAATCAGCAACACCTTTAGCAGTTGATGGATGCGTCTGAGCAAGCAAAAGGATTTGGTCAAGAAGATACTCAAACTTGGTATGACGTAAATCTTCTAGCGATGTTAGCGTGTGAAAATCTTCATACTGAGGTGTGACTAGCTCTGGAGATGGAACTTCATACTTCACTATCTTAGCTTTTTCATGAATATCCTGCCATTTATCAGTTGATCCCAAACCCTCTGGGACACTTTTAGAGTCAAGAATACCTAAATCACCACCACATTTGGCCAGAACTTTATGTGAATCATCGTAAGATAGACCAAGGCTAACCATATAATCAATTCTATTACGTGAAACACAAGATTGCTTCCATTTCAACTTGAACAACGCACCATCAGATTGGTTCAGACTTCTTTCGCCACTGTTTGAAAAAATGTTCCTGGTAAGTGTTATGATTTCAGAAACAACTAAGTCTGGCAAGTTAATGTTTTCATCCAATGATCCAAACCCTTCATCATCAAATATAGCAGATAGCACGCCAAACCCAAACAGTTTCGACTGCACAACAAATGAAGCAGCCAAATTGTTAGCCTGGATGTTTGAAGACCCATCTAGTTCACCCTCGTAGAACAAGGGGCTATGAGGAACACCGATAAGCTGCTCAAACAGGTTGCTCTTGTTGAAGAAAACAAGGATGTTTAAGACAATAGCAATAACAATTTCCTCTATTTGCTCTTTTACATAAGGACGTGGCTTGGTATCTTTCACTTTGTTGTTATCTTGTGATAGTAACTTGTCCCAGAAGTGAATCAGAATTTCTTTTTCTCTCAAGAATCCACCCTTTTGCATATAAAGAATAGCAGCAACCGTGAGAATCTTGTCTGTATTGGTGTCCGTAATACAATACTGAATTGTATGGATAATGATCAAAAGAAATTCAGGAACATTTATCAAATCCTCTAGCAAGTAGTCGACAAATATATCAGTAATAGTTTCACCAATCAACACAGTTGACCCTCTATAAGAGTCAATAGTAAATTCTTGTCTTGCAGTCGTTGGCAGTGATAGCAAAGTGTGGAAAATTATAGAAATTGAGGAGTGTAGACGTTGAAGGGTAAAGCGAAGCTGAACACTGTTCTTAAACTTGGCAGAAGTTTTTTCATGCTTATTGTCCTCTGGAATGTCTTTAGTTACAATTCTTAGTGGAGGAAATCCATCTTCAAATTGGTTGGAAACTGTTTGATCGACAACATCGAGCGGAATGGTAGACTTAAGAACAAAGTCTTCATACGCAACCCGCTTCGCTAGCGCTCCCAGATCATTCAATAATTGCAAACCATAATCAGTGGAGAAATGTCTAGCAAGCTGCTCAACACGACTAGCGGACAATGAGGTTGGATTACAATAGACATCTGTGAAAGTGAACAACAGATTACTGATACCTATTAAATCATTGAACAAGTCATCTGAATCTCTATTCTCCAGTTCATTTCTCTGAAACACAGAAATCACATCTCTTGAAGTAGAAAAGTGACGAATAGCAGCGGCCCTATTAGAAGCCTCCTGAACCATGGTTGACCCGACGTAAGTTCTTTCTTCATCATCAAAGTATTTGAGAATACCATTCAACGGATACATACAATTCGAATAAACGTAATCAAAGGGTGCCTTATCTAAGCAAATCAATGGTACCCAATTGCTGAATGGAATCATGCTCATTAGCTCAGACCAAGAGTTACTCAGCATAACTAGGTTACCCAAAGCAACAGATGCGTTCTCAAGAATGTAGGCTTCTTCAATAGATTCCCATGTATCTAACTGTTTAGATCCTTCCTCATTGTCAATGACCTCATCATCACGACCATGATAGAACTGTCCTTTCGGAGACTTGTAGATGTGAGGCCTTGGCAGGCTAGCAGTGCCAATTTGAGGTAATCTTAAGACTAAAGATACAACTTCTTTCATAATTATTGGCTTCAAAACGGGATAGTGTCTGGATAATTCTTCTAACGCACCACCTAAACTATCTGAAGCATCATCATTTACAAGAACTTTTGCGAAAGAATTGTTGTCGAAGATTTTGAAAAACTTTGGGATCAATTCATCCTTTAATATCTTCTGAAGACCGTCTGAGTTCAAAGCAATGGCACCAAGAATATTGGGCAAAGCAGCCAATAAGCTTGATGATTCTCCGAAGAAATCCTCAAAATGGCGAACTATGAAATCAATGGTACCTGATTCTTTCAATATTGAATAAGATGTTGGTTCATTATTGATAATGGAGGTGACAGTGTTGAGAGCCAGTGTTAAAATAGTGAAGCCAAAGGTTTTCACGTTGCACAGAATTGTATTAATTGATACTAAAATTGGCGAATCGAAAAGGTTTCTAATATTATCACCACTTTCTTTCTGGATCAAATGCTGAACGAACTTTAGTAATGACCGTATATAACTGACTTGTCTAAAGCTGATAGTGTAATGAACGACCGTTAGTCTTGGAGGACCACCAGCGTAGCCGGGATTCGTTAATGCAAAGGCAAGTTCATCACCAACTGCTTCGATAAGAGCTTGAAAACCACCATTGTCTTTAAATAATGTAACATTATCATGGTTGTTTGAGGTCACTGAGTCTAGTAAGGTAGCAGCAGACGATAGTACCTTTCTGTGATCACCTCTGATAGTCAAAAACTCTGCTAATTGTTGAATTAAACCAGCAGAAACCATAATGTTTAATAAGCTCTTGGTGTCACCTAGATTGGAGATCACACTGAAGTAATAAACACAGAATTCTTGGTCTAACTTTGGGTCATTATCTTTCAATCTCTTGAGAATATTTCTTAGATTCTGGAACAGTAAGCCATGCGAAACACTACCACCTAGACTTCTAACCATTTCTGACGACCAAGTCTTCATGGAAGATATGCAATCAAGAGCTTTGACAGCAGCGAGTCTGACTTCATCCGGAACCTGATTTTGTAAGTTTGTCAAGTCAATCAACGAGCTGAGTAATGTTGGATCAGCTTCGAAAATTTTTGCAGTAACTTCAAATTCACCATGAACAGACACCAAAATTGAGACAGCCAAACTCTTGATGACAACAAGATCCTGTCTTAGTCTAATGTTTTCAAATGAGTTAGAGTTGAAGGCCTTTGTCATTAATGTCTTCAGACTGAATCTTAACCACGACTTACTAGGAAGTTTCTCACTACCCCTGTCGAATATCTGTTGCAATGTCAACTTACGGACATCTTCCTCGGGGACAACTAGACGTGCAGAGCTTGAACCTTTAACTTCTTGATTATTCTGATGTCCCAATTTGTTTTCGATTTCTTTTCTTTTCTTTTTAGAAGGCGATGGTGTTGGTTGTTGACTTTTAACTCTCTTAATAGGTGAATCAAAACTCTCTATAGTGGAATTCTGAGATGGATCAGACTGAGGATAGTAAATATAATCCAGCTGTTTCCATTTTGAAGGGGCTTGTACGTTGTCTTTGATGAAGTCAATCAATGAGTAATTTTCAGATGTACCGATGTTAGATGTTAATGTTGATGCAGGTAAGAATAATGCTAGTGGATAAATTCTATCTGACACTTTTCTGTTAGATAAGATTGTCTTCTTAGAGGCTCTGATTGAGAACCTTTTACCTAGCACGACAAAACATTTCAAAACGCCCTTTATAACTGGAACCGTTGGAGAATTTAAAAGGTCAAACAATCTGTGAGAGCTGGCATATACTGATTTCATGGTACAGTTTTCCAACAACATATGAGTGAAATCAAGTATGGAAACAACAAGTGATACATCCTTTGTGTCCATCTCAATTGGTTTGGCATAATCTTCCGACAGGTTGTACTTTTTGGTTACAGATTCAAGGATCTCATCAAACCTGTTTAGGACAGAGACCCAGTTCAGCAAGGTACCTTTTGAAGTTTCCCACTTTAGGTTTGAGTTTAACAATGGAGGCAATTGCTCAACATTAGAGTCATTTATAGCCTTCACAAGGTCCTTTAATGCCTGAGAGACATCATCCAGTTGCTTTTCCTGTCTCTTGGTGATCTTCATTTTAACAATATGGAGCTAATGAACAGAATCAGATCAAAGGACAAAATTTAGCAATGAATAAAGGATTTGATATTTGAAACTATCAAAACTGATCAATTATTACTCCTAGTGGTTGAAGTCCCTTGCGAAAAGTTAAATAGCGCAGAATGAATAACTTAGGGGTATCCAGGTGGCAAATGTCAATACCCTGAGCACCTAATAGTTTGAAAAAAAGGTTACACTAGAAACGTCTGAAGCTTTGCGATATGATCGAGTTTGGTGGTAAAAAAAACAGCCAAAGACACTTGTAACTAAATCACTGTTCAGACTGGGTATATCAATGGGCCACTAAATAACAATTTGATGTCTTTAAGCTTTTCAAAATAGTATCTATCTACCATTCTGTCAACTTAACATGCTGAATGTTTTTTGATGATTTGAGAATTTATGGTAGATGCACACTAAAGTAGCATCTTGGTCTCTACTGGGAAAAACTTTAGTTCGCTCTAATATATATATTTTAGGAGGGTTTTGTAACTGTCAGTATGCTTCTATGTACTTCTTGTCATCCATGTAAGACTGTAGGACCTTTGGAATAGCAATTCTTTTGGTGGTTTTGTCGTAAAAGTTCTCAATAATGGCAACGATGACTCGAGGAACCGCCATTGCAGTACCATTCAAAGTATGCACAAATTGCTCCTTCTTAAGGTCATCATCCCTGTATTTAGTATGGAGCCTTCTTGATTGGAAGTCGGTACAGTTGGATGCCGAAGTGACTTCACCGAATGAGCCTCTCCCTGGCATCCAAGCTTCAATGTCATATTTCTGATAAGCTGGTGCGCCTAAATCATTATAAGGCATGTTAATCACCTTTGCACTTAAGCCTAATGATGACACTAGTTCTTCTTGGATACTTCTTAAATTTTCCAACTCTTCTTTTGATCGTTCTGGGGTTGACCACACAAATAGCTCAACTTTTGTAAATTCATGAACACGATACAGACCTTTTGTATCTTTACCTCTAGCACCAGCTTCAGCTCTGTAGCTTCTACTGACACCAACAAGTCTCTTAGGTAGTTCTTTTTGTTTGAATGTCTTGTTTAGACCCAAGCCAGCTAATGGGATCTCAGCGGTACCTGTTAGACAGAGATCACTGCTAGCCAATTGATAAGTCTGCTCTTCGTTATTCTGATCTCTTGGCTTAAAACCACAAGCGTTTGAGACCTCATTTCTGACAATAGATGGGGGAATGGCCATTGTGAACCCATTCTTTCTTGCAAATTTTAAAGCATACTGGACCAAAGCTTGCTCTAAGAGAGCACCATCACCTAGGAGATAATACCAAGAGGAACCACTAATAGCTGACCCAGTCTTCAAGTCTAAAATACCAAGATTTTCTGCAATTTTGTCATGTGCTAAACTTTGATCTTGTTCATAAGATTCCCTGGGATTGATCTTATTAACAATTTGTTCTTCCTTACTGACTGAAGGACCAATCTTATTTGGGATTATTTCGAGTATACACTGTAGTTTCGAATCTGACTCTCTCAACTGCTGCTGGAGCTCTTTTTCCTTGTTCCTATACTCAATCTGTTTGGACTTCAGCTTGGTGATATCACCTTTATTCTTCAATGCTGATTTGATCTCCTTTTGGAATGTGTTTTTCTCCCTCAGTACTTGATTTACAGCAGCACTGATTTTTTTATGTCTTTCATATTCTTGTGGTAGAGTTGAAATGATGTCAATGGTAGACTGTGGAAGCTCACGTCTTTTGGCGATGTCGATGACCTTCTCAACATCGGAAACAATTGATTTGACATCAAAAGCCGGCTTCTTCAAGACAACGTTGTGTATTTCTGTATCATGAGTGGATAGCAGCCTTAGGCCTTTTCCAATTGACCTTCTGGAAGAGATCCGGAGCATCTCTTTTAATTCTTTCAGTTGTTCAATCGAGATTAAAGGTTCAATAACAGTAGCACGATTTTGATGATTTCGGCAGAAGTTCGCGAAACTTCAGGTCAACATAGATCAGAGCAGGAGTGAGAGTACTTGCCTAAAATATCAGAAGGAGACACATCAATATTGCGCTTAGATATTTTTCGCTTTGTGCCTCATTTACTTCTTCTGTAAAATCTGAATAAGGGTTTCGCAATCCTCCTACAGATGAAACTTCCGTTATGCTATGAAGAGTCAATGTATTCATTACGTAAAAAAGCACCTTAGAAGTTTAGTTTAGTGAAAAACCATTTGTTCTTACCAGCTTGGTATTTTTCTTCAAAAGCTTTCTTAACAATTTTTTTAGCATTTTCTCTTTGAGAAGCTTCTGCTAGTGATTCTGTGGTTAATTCAGCTTTGAATGATTCGACGTCTAAAGTGTAACGGGTTGGTAATAGATGGTTGTAGTTGATCACTTTGACAAATGGTTTCACTTTTGATCTCTTAGCTAATTTTTTAGCACCAATAGATTTACCAACCTTTGATGGATATCTTTCGATACCAGCAACTATAGCATGAGGGAATTGGTGTGCTTTGGAACCTTCATCGTGTGGTTTGACGATAACGACCTTTTTACCGGCGTAACGACCTCTGACAACAACGGCTATAACTAATGTTAGTTCCAATGCAAGCATGCAAGAAAAGAGAAGACATCTCCCTGTATATTCACATTCATTTATGCCGTCAGAAGGACATCCATCTAGATCATGATACCAAACTCTTGGTCGTGTGAGAGAAAAAGTCTATACCCGTTGATAATTTGACATGACTTCAGTATCTCGTTCTTGTATCTCGTATATTTTACTTTAAGCGTAATCTCTGAATTGATCCCACTATATTAAGTCTTTTGATATGTATAACTTGGCCTCCATTGTATAATTCCAGGGGTTTTAAGGTAGTGATGAGCTTCTGATGAATGAAAGCTGTCACAAAGTGTTCATTACTTCATAAAATAACATGATATACAACATTGAAGACTGCTCATCCTTCATCCAGTGATATCTACTTACCAACTTTACCAGACTTAATGAATTTAGCCATCTTGAATTATCGAAAATTAAACAACTATTTTGAGGTATCAACCTTGCTAACGCACTCTTTTCTATGGTGAAAAATTACCAGTTGCGTCGAAATTTTCCACTGTTCTCAAAAGTTCTTACGGGATGTGTATTACGCTAAGTGGTTGAATTCGAGGTTTACCCGGTTTTCTGACATTGAAACAATTTCGCGCCGTTGTTTACTTTTCAAACTGTCAACATAAATAAAAGAATTTGACTGGATTGCATAGTCGGATAATATACTTCTATTGAGACTTTGAAGGTCAGACACATCTCGGTCCAGATAAAGAAGACTAGCAATAAGCACGATGTCCTTGAGCACTCCATTACTTGCATCGCCCTCAAAGGAGAATGTGGATTCAAACACACCAACACGCCAGACAAAAACCAGTCCAGAGTCTCCAGTACACGCGAAGAGCAGTATGTGGGATAGTAATGACCCAATGAGAAATCCCCCACCTCTTCCACTGTCACCACGTATGCTCAAGATTAACTCATCCATGTCACGAGGATCGAGTCCTACTGCTGTCGGAAAGCTTCAGTTGACACAAGTTGACAATTCAGACATAGAATACCAGTTGAAAAGACTTGCTGACAATCAGGTTAACTTAAAGGGTTTACTCTTAGGTATCGACACATCAGTTAAACAGACTCAAATAGACTTGGATAATTTGGTGGCCAGATCCTTGAACAACAATTCACACTTGAAAGATCTATTACAAAATGTCAACAAGACCGATAAGGATGCTGATGATTTTAATCAAGAACGCTTCAGTGATATACTTCAGTCTCACATTTCCCCACTAAACCATAAATTGGAAACCATTGAAGAATTGAAACGTGATCTCACGGATTATCTTCACGTTTTGAAAGCTTCTGACACTGATAGTAGCCCGGTTGTCGGAGAAATTAACACATCAATGTCGCATTTCAAGGAACAAGTCGAATCCTTAGTCAATTCCCATCAACTATTATCAAAAGAATTTGGAGAGTCGCGAAGTTTGTTTTCTGGTTCCGATAAAGCTATCCGACTAGAGCTCAATAGTCTTGAGCAGAGTATAAATTCGTCTACACAGAAACTCCATCAACAGCTTGAAGCCCTCCAGCTGGAGGACCATTTCCGCAACTCTAATGAGTTGTCCAAAAATGTTCTTAGTAGAATCGACTCCATTGATGCGGCGTACCTAAGCAAGATTGAGTCAGCTCTAGATAGTTTAGGTTCACAAGCAACATCATCGAGCGAAAAACTAGCCACCATCAAAGCTATTCTTCAATCAGCAGAGATACATCAACAGCCATTGAAAGAAATCAAGGAGAAAATAGAAGCAGTTCTACATGAACAGTTGAACGTCCCTAACAGTCATCTCATAGAACGATTAGAAGCGAACTTTTCTGATCTTATGGGGAACATTGAAAGCTTGAAGTCCACAGTTTCCAAGTATGATCAGGACCAGGCACATGGTTTTAAGCAATTACAGGAGGCATTCACTAAAAAACTCACAAAAATTGAAGGGCAGTCGGACAAGGTTAAAGAAGAGAAGGAAATTAAAAGATTGAAAGCTGTAATTGAAAAAAAGGAGCTAGAAATCCAATTGAAGGATAAAGATATCGAACGATTGAGGCAAAATTTATCAGACTATTCAAACAAAGAAGAGCTTTCTCAGAACATAATCAATCTTGCTGTCAAGTCTTCTAAGTTGGAGACAAGATTTGATTCATTGAACGAGGCATATAACAGACGTTATGAGGAGTTCAAGAAACTTTCAGAAGATCATGAGGCTTTAATATCTAAGTTATCATCTATAAGCCTGGAGAAGTTGACTTCCATTATGAGTAATGCTGCTTTATCATATCAAACAAATCAGGAAGAATACATCAGATCATTACCTAACCCCAAAGCATATGTGTCAAACCGAGTCTTAAGCACAAATTCATATTTAGGCAACTCCAAGTTGGGGACTCCCAAGGGCATTAAGAACTATGACTTGAGCCCAATCGATAACGAAGATGATGAAGATAAAGAGAACATTGCATAAATACAATAGGCAACTAACTTGTTCAACTTGCACCATTTTGTAGTTGAATGGAATCCATTCTTAACTCAATCTCGCGATTTTAATTTTCTTTGTAAGGGAAAAAGAAAAAAAAGGTCAAGCCAATTTTCCGGGATGGCAAGGACAAATTGAAAACAACAACTCAAATAGCAGGCCCCGAGCAGTTTCCATTTCTGCTGTATCACTTACCAGAAAAAAAAGAAGCCTTTACAATGAGTGAGTCTACGAAGACTCTCAGACCTTACTATGACTCGGAAACATTTAACGGTGGTTATCCAGCTGTCTACAGACCGGGGATTGGTGTTGTTGATGAGCATGGGAATACAATTGCATCCAAGATTAGTAGAACTTCCAACTTTAAACTCTCGGTGAATAATGGTCCTGGTATTGGTGGGTTCTATGGCAGCTCGAAAAAATCTGGGCTCAGTACTAGAACTTTGAGGGATATGGCCAAAGTGAATGATTATAATGAAAACATCAAGAGAAATATGTATTCCGATCTGGAATTGAGTGAATACTTTGAATGGAACAACATTGGTGAGCTTATCAGATCTTTGGTTCAGTCCTTTATGAGAAATTATTTGAGATCATTGATTGCCCAACCGTTCGAGGTTGCCAGGTTATTATTGCAAATTGGTGATTTCAAGACCCAACATGGCCTGTTGAAGAAGACTTATGATAAGAGTAGACTTAATTCTAATGATAATGATGATAAATATGATAATGATAATAATAATGATGATGATGATGATGAAGAAGAAGAAGAAATTGATTATTTTCAGCCAAGATCACAACCGGAAAATGAGATCATTCATTCCAGAACAAGAACAATAAAGAGAAAAATCCCTGAGACTGAACCAAAGAATGCAAAACCAAATCAATACTTGATACCAGTGTCCCTAAACACAGTTGATGTTATGTCTTCTTTGATGTCTCTGGAAGGAGCCAGGGGTCTTTGGAGAGCTAGTAATGTTACATTCATTATTAATGCACTGTCAGTGACATTAGAAGCATGGCTAACCGGGTTCATTTCACCATTTTTACAAATCCCAGACCCCTTTTTCGTTGACGTTACACATTCCCCTGATCCAACAAGTACACTAGTACTTTCAATATCAGCATCAGTTATAAGTGCACTTTTATTATCTCCATTAGATTTGATCAGAACTAGAATGATTATTACTTCTATCAATGGTAATGAAAGAAGTTTGAGAAATACAATCAAAACTTTGAAATTTTTCACTTGTCCAATTTCTTTAATCATACCAACGGTATTGAATACCCTAGCTAACAATGTTTTCAAGAAATTTACCCCATATATACTCTATGTCAAATTTGGAATTGACACATATGGTTCACCAATCTTGTATAGCACGGTGAATTTAATATCATCTACTTTGGAATTGTTTTTGAAACTTCCTATTGAGACTTTGTTAAGGAGAGCACAGGTGAATTATTTGTTAAAAAAATCAACAGATTTTAACCAGTTGAAGATTTCTGGGGAGGATAAATTAATTGTGAAATTTGGTGGATATTCTGGAATCTGGAAAACTTTATATGATTTATATTATTTCAAAGGTGAAAATGCTGGGTTCGAAGGTATATTCAGAGGATGGAGAGTCGGTTTATTGAACATCGTGGGGAGTTGGGGTTTAAGTATCCTTCAGCAGAATTACGATGATCAAATATTGAAAGAAGAGAAATTTTAGTTGTATATATATATATATATCCGTTGAAATACCAAAGCGATAATTAGTTTCATTTTTTATTGATTGATGATCATTAATATGGAGTTGACGTTTGATTTATTATTTTTTTTTTATATATTAAAGCTTTTATTATTCTGTATAGGAGTAATTATTCATTTGTTTTCACTTTTTTGTATGAGGTATTCACCCAATTTCCTTAGTGGGTCTTGTGGTCTCTCTACAGCAATTTTACGCATTCCTTCAATCAAAGTAGGTGTGACATTTTCGTTCAACCATTGTCTTACTGGAGCACCACCAATGATTTCTGATGGTTTTAAGTCTGATGGGAGTTGAAATTGAAGACTTTGAGGCATTGGTGTATTTCTATTGGAATTTGTTAGTTCGTCTTGTTTTAACTGTGGTGATTGAGTCGCTGTTGATGGGGTTGATTGTGGTTCTTGTTGTAAATTTGCGGTAATTGAACCCTCATTTTGTTGTGTAGGAGTTTCGACTGGCACTTGAGTGGCATCTGGTTCCTGAGTACTCATTTGTTTTCTTAAGAAAATATTTTTAATCTAATAAGTTAGTTAGTTAGCTCTGTGTTTAAGCTTACAATTGTTTGTTTGTTCTTTATCGCGGTTTCTCTCCAGTTTGGTCAATTTTATCTACTGTTTTTTTTCACTGTGTTTTCCCTTCTAAAATTTAAATAAGTAAAAGGAAAACATTTATAATCGACCTTTTTGGTGTTGATCAATACTGTTGATATTTCTTGAAATCCATTAAAGATAATATAAAGTAAAAAAAAAATATGGATCCATTTTTTCAAGTTTATGAGGATGCACAACATCAAGATAAGAATTTAAAAGATTTCATCAATAAAATACATCAGATAACCAATGATAACAAGATAGATTTCCAAAACAATTCTCAAGAACTACAAGAAACAATACAAGATCTAAAGGAATCCGTGGAAATTGTTAAACAGGATCCTGATCTTTATAAAGTGACACCGCAAGAAATCAATAAAAGGGAAAGATTGGTCATTGAATTGGATGAATCGTATAAAAATTTGTTATTACAATGGCAAGCCAAAATAGGGTCGATAGATCTTAATAATCCATTTGTGAGATATGATGAACCGGAATCAAATGCTAACCCATTACAACAAGAAGATGAAGAAGCATACCAAAATTTTCAACAGCAAGAATTACTGCGAGAACAGGATCAACATTTAGATGGTGTTTATACTAGCATGCAGACTATAAATCAACAGGCGAGAACAATGGGTAATGAGTTGGAGGAACAAGCATTTATCTTGGATGACCTAGAGCAAGATTTAGATAGAGTTGGGACTAAAGTTGGTAGAGGGTTGAAAAGAGTCGAGCACGTTTTGAAGGCTAACCAAGAGAGGGCTACTGATTGTTGTATTGCCTTACTTATTGTAGCCCTTGTGGTGTTATTGGTGATGGTAATCATCGCTTAGATATATGAATATGTATATGAATATGTATATGTATAATGATTCAATAATGTTTATAATTCTGGGGTCCCCGTGACTGTGTGTTGCACGTGACGTCTACACCCATCTTTTTATACTGTAACAGTAGCACAATAAAAGCGTCTATGCACTTTCACGATGGGAAAAATGGTTCGATTTTTTTTTTTATTGCCTTTAAACAAAAACAAAAACAATAAGGAATTGGGCTCTAAACTAAAGGGAGATGAAGCATAGCAATTTACATTCACCTGCAGGAAGGTAAAGAGAAACTAATTCTCTCTTTTTTTTTCATGTGAATTACAATTCTCCCCTTCTACACTTCTCATCATCTCCAATTAATTCATAAACAATAAATTCTTTTGTTTGTTTCTTTGTTTCTTTGTTTGTTTCTTTGTTTGTTTCTTTGTTTCTTTGTCAAAGAGTTTTTTTAATTCCGCGAAAATATTCATTTTTGGTTTTGTCTCTTAAAATTGAGAAAAATTCCAAAATTTATCGAACGATAATTAAAATTAAAATTTAAAGGCCACACCGAAAGTAATTAAAACTGCATTCTTTTAAACTCTTTCAATTTAAATAAAAAGATTCTTCTTCAGAACAAAAGATATTGTTGATTTCTTTAAAAAAGAGAGAGATTGTTGATTAACCGGTTCAACTCTTTCCAAAAAAAAAAAAACAATCTAGTTTCTTATTAAGGTTATATAGCCATCTTTTTATTATTAATAACTGACTTCAATCTTATTTCTAAAAACAAAAAATTTCAATCAAAAATATTAGTGATTAAAATACTCATAGGAAAGAGAAATTCTTTTTGGTATCCAATTACATTAATCAATTAACTTTCATTAATCAACTTTTTATCCCCCCCCCCTATCAAAACTTTTTATTTTGTTGCATATTTCCCATATATATCAGCCTAAATTTTCTTCCACACCCCACAACTATAACTCATAAACACAACAATGACTGATTACTTAACGTTCCATTCCATTCCATCGGGTAAAGCAGAAGGTAAAACACATATAATAATCGTGGGTGCTGGTATCATTGGTGTATGCACAGCATATTATTTGACAAAGCATCCAGATTTCAGCCCAGAAACTCATCATATCACCATCATCGAATCAAAGAGAGTCGCCGGTGGGGCATCCGGTAAAGCTGGTGGGTTATTAGCCAATTGGGCCTTCCCACAACAAATCGTTCATCTAAGTTTTAAACTACATCAAGAATTGGCTGATGAGTATAATGGTGGAGAAGAATGGGGGTATAGAAGACTTACAACTGTTTCACTTCATGGGAATATTCAAAATTTGTTACATGAAGACATTGAAGATACAGACTCATCCAGGGAATCATTGAGTACTTCATCGGTAATCACAGGTAATCATACTATCGATAGTGATGCCCCACCTCTTGAAGAGTCAACGTCTCAAGCATCTGGCACCGGGTCATGCAAATCTATAGGTAACCCACCACCAACTACCCCAGAATTGGATGCTGCATCGACAGGTCCATTACCAAAAAGGAAAACCGTCACTAAAAACTCTATTAAAAATGAGTTTGAAGATACTGGTGTCCATCTACCTAATGATTTGAATTGGATAAGATCTGAACTAATTGATAGTTGGTCTACTTTAGGTGACACGGATTCAACTGCACAATGTCATCCATATAAATTCACAAATTTTATCTTAAGAAAAGCTATAGAATCCGGGGCTGTTGAATTAATCCTAGGTAAAGTTGATGAGATTTTATTCTCTGAAGAAACAGGGGCTGTTTCTGGATTAACCTATACCCCAACGAAAAACCTGGGGAAAAAAAACGCTGAAAGTATAGAGATCTTGGGTGATCAAGTAGTGTTAGCTATGGGTCCATGGACTTCTAAAATCTTACCAGATTGTCCAATATCTGGGTTAAGAGCCCATTCAATCACAATATCCCCACATAATGGCACCGTTTCACCGTATGCCGTTTTCACCGAATTAAAAATTGGTCGAAATAAATATGTTTCTCCAGAGATTTATGCTAGAAAAGATGAAGTTTACGTCTGTGGGGAAGGTGATACCCTTGTTGATTTACCAGAAACAACGGATGATGTCGAAGTAATCAAAGAAAAATGTGATCAATTGTTTCATTATGTTGGGAAATTATCTCCAAACTTATCAAAAGGTCATATCTTAAAAAGACAAGCTTGTTATTTACCAGTTCTTGATATACCTTCATCTTCAGGCCCATTGATTGGGGAAACTAACGTTGAAAATTTATATTTGGCAAGTGGTCATTCATGTTGGGGTATAAATAATGCCCCAGGTACGGGTAAAATCATGGCTGAATTATTATTGGAAGGTGAAGTTCATAGCGCAGATATAAGTGCCTTGGATCCAAGTCTGTATTTTGATGCCAGTGTGCTCCCTGAGGATATTGTTTAATTTGGAGATTTTTGAAGTTCTATTGTCTGCCTCTGCCCTTGTTCAAAAACAAGTCATCTTATATTTGCCAAGTGGCTTTAACTGGTGTGTGTCTTTTTAGCTTTGTGTATTGTGTATTGTGTCTTTTCTTTCTTTTTTTTTTGTTGTTTCTGATTTATTCTGTTTGCCTATAATATAATAATGAGGGTGTTCTTTGTTGGCGTTGCTAAATACAAAAGCAAGAAAATAATTAGTCCAGGAGGTTGCTGATTAAAGTTTATCGCTTATCCTAGATTGGTAGTTTATTAATGATATATAGTGCTTTGAAATTCTGAACTTTGAAGTGATTATGAATATAAATATTTTTCTTTTAATTAATCATATATTTTTACATGATAATATCCCTATTGGAAACTAGTCACTCTCATACGTCAAGCTACATTGGAAATTTTTTTAGGGAAGAATTAATGAAGAACAGCTTGTATATCAATGCATTATATCATTTGGACTATCTAAAGTACATCATCTTGAAGCTTTAAAAGCTGCTGCCGCTGCACCACCTGCAAACTTCTTATTTTGTTGCTTAATCTCATGGACAGTTTTAAGATTGGAAACGATACCATTAGCACTTGGATTTGAAATTCTTCTACTTTTAGGGCCTACCGTTGACGATGATGTTGTAGGTGTGGTGGATGTTGGGTGTTGTGGTTTTTTTTCCTTCGTTTTTGACGTTTCCGTAGCGACTGAAGATACAGCAGATGTAGGAGTAGGACTTCTCGAGGTGACTGATGTCGGTGTATTTGATGTCAAAGATTGTGGTCCATTTCTTGCTGCCTGTAATGGTTTCTTCTGTTCCGCTAATGATAATGATGATTTGTTCTTCAAGATCTCTTTTGTCTTCAAAAGAGAGTCAATCCATCCTAAATTTGGCTCGATTAATAACTTTGAATGTTGCAAAATTTCAGCTTTTGTTTTCTTGAACAATGGAGATAAAAATACCAATTTTTCATGCTTCAAAAGTTCTAAAATCAAATATCCTGATTCACTAAACTCACTGAACTCATAATCATACATTGCAAATGACTTATCTGTCAAGTCAACTTTTAAATAAAAGTTGATTTCATCAATGTATTCATCGTTTTTGAAAAGAATCAAATTACCTTTATCTGTAATTATCAGCATCATTCTCTTGACTGAATTTTCCAAAAGTATTTGGTTCTTCGTGATAATTTCATTGATCAAAACATCATTCAAACTAATAACCTCTGGTGATAGCTTATTTCCAGCAGAATTTGGATCAAATGTACGTATTTGAGAGTAGTTGAGTTCTGACGAGTTGATGTAATCCATCTTTATTATCTCTTCATCATCATCGAGCCGAGTCAGCACCTCAACAGGCACGTTGTCGAAGATGCTCGATCTTTCTGTGGTGTTTGGTGAAATCTTTGGAGACGATGTCTTTGATGGCGGTTTCGGAGCTGACTTTGATGGCTTTGGTGAAGTGGGACTTGAAATTGAGGTCTTTGTAAATGTTGGTGGTTTAATGCTGGGAGGTTTCGACGATATTTGTTGGCGTGGTCTTGGGTTGGAAGCTGAGGTACTAACCACATGCTTAGTTGTTGATTTTGATACAATTGCAGCGGCCGGCTCAAATTTCTTCTCAGGAGCAGCAACTACAGATGATTGTGATGGATAGTTTCTACCAATTGGAGAAGGAATATTGGAGTGAATACTTCTCTTGGGTGAGTTCAGTGTATCAGAGGACAAAATGGCTGGTTTGGTTAATTCACTAGCAGGAAACGCGGTGACAGGTGACTCTTTCTTCATTGAGTTTGGTGTTCTAGGAGCCGTTGAGACTTCTGTTTGTAATGCAGGTAATGATGCCGGTTTTGGAAGCTGGATATTGGTGTGCTGCTGAGATTGTTGTGGAAGTCTGTACTGTGGAGAAAAAGCTTTTGATCCATGATTCAGTTGTGGTGATTGAGCAAAAAACCTACGTTGAGGTTGCCCTGGCTTTTGTGGTTGAAAGTGGGAAGCTGACTGTTGTGATTGCGGCACTAGGCCTAGCTCAGGAGCTTGTGGAGGCTGTTGCAGCTGGATTTTTTGAGGCTGGATTGGGCTCTGTAAGTTACCTGAAGCAGTTTTTCTGAGAAGCGGCGAAACTTGTGAAGGCGGCTGTTTCAGCTGTGGTGGATTTAATCTTTGCTGCTGGATTGCTTGCATAGGTTCATTAATAGGACTTGGTTTTGATGATACGGATTTTGATAAATATCCATTGGTATCTGTGTTTCTTATTTGAATTATGGTAGAGTTCATCAGATTCTTCTTGACAGTGGATGCAGGTAATTTCTTTTGTATTATGATCTTCTTGAAATTGTTATTGTTCGACTGTAGTTGCTGCTCCACTACTGGCCTATACGGTTCTAACGGTGGAGGACCTTGTGCCCAGATTCTTGATTTATCATTCCAGTTTAATCTTGCAAACCATTGGTGTTTCTGTAATTGAGAAATGGTTAATCTTTCTTTTGGTTCTAGTTTCAATGTCTTGTGTACGATGTCTTTGATCAGCTCAGGGATGAAGAAGTTTGGCCACTGATATTTTAGGTTGACAATCTTTTCAAACGTGAGGTATTCTGTCTTTCCTTTAAACGGAGGAACACCAACGATGAACTGGTACAAAATACAACCTAATGCCCATATATCAGATTCAAATCCACACTTGTTATACTGCAATAATTCAGGAGAAACGTATTCAGCTGTACCAACAAATGAACCTTTGTTGAAAGCTTCTTCTGTCTCTTCATCCTCCACAATCTCTCCTTGTTCATCCAAGTTCAAGACTTTAGCAGCACCAAAATCGGTGATCATGATCCTTCTTTCTGAATTGACAAGAATGTTCTCTGGTTTCAAATCTCTATGGATCACACCCTTCTTATGCATGAAATCCACAGCATCAATCAATTGAGTCATGTAATACTTTGAACAATTCTCACTTAAAGATCCTAATTTTCTAATCAACGTCAACAATTCACCTTGCTCTGCGAAGTCAATCACAAAGTATAGTGAGTTTTCATCTTGAAAAGTATAATGTAAAGTGACTATACCTGGATGGCGTCCTAACCTGTTCAGTGTTATCTTTTCGATATTGACATATTTGATCTTCTTTTCCTTAACAATGTGCTTCTTAGAAAGAACTTTGATGGCGAATATCTTTTTGCTGCCAATATCCGCTGCCTTGTAGACGCTTGAATAGGACCCTTCGCCAATCCTGCTTCCAAATTGGAAATCCTGGGCTGTTTTTCTTTTAGACATTTTGGGTGGTTATCATATGGTGCTGAATCAGGTAAAAAGAATATTGAAAAGAATGAATGGACAAGCTCTCAATGGTTGCTTATTGCCGAGAGAAAGTGAGTGATGTGTTTGGAGTTGCTTCTGTTCTCTTTGAGAGTTTGAGTGCCTCTATGAGTCTGAAAAGTTGAAAAGTTTGCAGTTTTAGTATTGTTTGTTGTCAAATGTGTGTGGTATTGTGCAGGTGAGTGATCCCAGATTAATCTAGACTTCCTAATATGGAAAATTCAAAAGAAAATCCCTATAAAGATAAAGATTTTGTAATAGTATTGAAGAAGAGCTAGAAATACATCTAGATCTACGTCATTTCACACTACTTAAGCACTAGAGAGTTGCTTATGTTCGTTTATGTACTATATAGCATCCATTTCTTGTTCTGTGTTATGTTTTCTGCGTTTATGCTGAATATTACCGGGCTGTATGAGATATAGAAGACCGATATAAGTACCCAAAGAGATAAAAGCCAACAGAAGCAGTGAAAGTGGTAACTTAATCGCGTATTCTGGTGATAAAGGATATAGCACTGAGACCCAATAGTTTCTTTGGTCTAAGAAAGGCTGTAAAGCGGAGATTAGTAATTGAGATCTGACAATGTACTTCAGTTATACGTACCAATAGGAACAACCAACTGGTGTAATAGATAAAAACGAGAAATAACAGAATCAAAAGCATCAAAATTCTGTTTCAATCTGTTTCAATCTGTTCAATTTCACCGTCTTTTTTACCCTGCTCAACCACAATTCACGGTTCTTTCGCTTTCTCTTTCGCCTTTGTCTTGTTATTACGCAATTGCTGTTCGCGATTGTTTAAAGCCAATGAGAAGTCACTATAAAAATTAATATATACGGATTTAGTTCCTTTTGATTCTCCTTTCTTCATCAATTAAACCAACAAAAACTCAATTACAATGTTAGCTTCAACTTTCCGTGCTCAAGCTTCCCGTAAATTCGTCAACGTTGCCAAATCAACTGTTTCTGTCAGAACCAAAGTTACTCTACCAGACTTGGATTATGACTATGGTGCTTTAGAACCATACATCTCTGGTCAAATTAATGAATTGCATCACAAGAAACATCATCAAACTTATGTTAACGGTTACAACACTGCAATTGAACAACATGCTGAAGCTGAACATGCCGGTGATGTTTTGAAAACTATTGAATTGCAACAAAACATCAAATTCCATGGTGGTGGTTTCAGAAACCACAATTTATTCTGGAAAAACCTCGCTCCAAAATCTCAAGGCGGTGGTGAACATCCAACTGGTGAATTATTATCCAAGATCAACGAACAATACGGCTCAATTGACTCTTTGATTGGTTTAACTAACACCAAATTAGCCGGTATCCAAGGTTCCGGTTGGGCTTGGATTGTCAAGAACAATGAAAATGGTGCTATTGAAGTTGTTCAAACTTATAATCAAGATACCGTGGGTGCTAACTATACCCCATTAGTCGCCATTGATGCTTGGGAACACGCTTACTACTTGCAATATCAAAATGTTAAGGCTGATTATTTCAAGAACATCTGGAACGTCATTAACTGGAAAGAAGCTGAAAAAAGATTCACTGCCTAAATTTCTTGAGCAAGCTTGAGCTATGGATTAGCTCTTACTTTATGCCACACACACATATATTTACATATATATTCAAAGAATACTTTCTTCATCGTTGTATCTGACGTAAATAGTTTTGAACTATTTTATCCCTTGACGTCCCATTCGGAACGGTTATTAGCCATGGTGTCTCATCTCATCGCTTTACCGAGAAAAAAAAAATTGGCCCTAAGTAAATTAACAAGGCTCTAAAGCTGACTCTTCATGAACTTGCCAAAATGTCTGAACTACATGAACTATGCCGCTTCCCTAATAGACCAATTGATGCCTCATACTTAGAAAGGTTACAATTCTACCTTTCAAACGGTATCCCTGCCACATATACAATTGAAGAAGCTGAAAATTTTGAAGCAGGTAAAGAAGATTCAGAGATTGAAACCACCACTACTCCGCTCCATTTAATAACTCGTAATATTCCTGATGACTATACCAAAGATGAGGAAAACCATATAAATTCTTTGATTGACGAATTGTTCTCTTGGGGTGCTGGTTGGAATTTGACTGATTTTGAAAATTTTACACCTGGTGATATCTTGGTGAAGAGAGACTTACAAAAGACTTCATTCTATAGTAGGGTTGTTGATGCTGGTGTTCGTGCAGAGATCTTATTGAGAAAGATCAATGATGGCGACATTGAATTTCTTTCAGATTTCGAAGGTGAAGAGATCCAAGAGACTGAGATACCTAATGAACCAATTGAATCAGCGGAAGAAGCTAAGGAAGAATGCAATGGTCAACTTCAAGAGCAAAATGAAAAATCAGCCAAAGAAGCTGAAAAATATGAAAAGATTAAAGAAGAACTCATAAATGATCCGGCAAATACACAGGCCACTTATTTAAGAACTAAACTGGAGTATAAAGATGGTGCTTTGATAACGAAGGACAACTTGGATGGTGTGATGATGGATTGGGAATATGAATTAATGAAAGCTGGTCGTGATTCTATTTTCAAATCCTTAAAAACTGAAGATGAAGATGATATTAAAGAAGTCAACATATTAAACATCGGATTTGGGATGGGTATTATTGATAGTTTAATTCAAGAGAAACAACCAACAAATCATTATATTTCAGAAGCACATCCAGACGTTCTTCAAAAATTACATGATGATGGGTGGTTCGAAAAGCCAAATGTTCACATTTTAAAAGGAAGATGGCAGGATACCCTACCTGAACTATTATCTAAAGGTGTCTTCTTCAACGGTATTTATTATGATACATACAGTGAACATTATTCTGATATGTTAGATCTATATGATTTAATTGTTGGATTATTAAAACCATCAGGTGTGTTCTCGTTCTTTAATGGGTTAGGTGCTGATAGACAAGTTGTTTATGATGTCTACAAAAAGATTGTTGAGATTGATATGAATAACTACGGTTTAAATGTTGAATATACTGAATTAGATACTCCAAAATACACTGGTGAAGATTTTGATGAAAAAGATGAGAGTACTTGGAAGGGAATCAAGAGGGCTTATTGGAGATGTAAAACCTATTATCATCCTGAGATTAGATTCATTTAAAGAATGTTGAAATGAGTTGTTTCTATTTGTAGTCTTGGGAGTCTTGGGTGTTGTTGCTGCCACTCGCCAACTGATTTGATCTCTTCAATTATTGCAGTTATGGGGATTACTGATGCGAAATTGAGATAAAGTGGCACGGGCAAGAAGCCCAACTTTTCAAAAGATAATTTTCTATTCAAATCGAAAGTCTCAGCAAAATAATTAACAGATTTACTGGATGATATATCATTCGTCATGGTGCTAAAATTGCACAATCTTCGTGAAAGGTGATTCAGATATAGATGATAACAGGTCAACTCGTTTAAATGGGACGTTTGTGTCATCGTTATAGAGCGTAATGGATTACTTTGAGTGAATAACTCGGCAATCTGGACATCTCCAAATATCACCGTATCTATCTTTAGAATCCTCATAAATTTTTTCAGCTCCTCAGATAATTGAATGATAAATCTGCTAAAGGTCAAAAAATCAGTTATTGTGGTAACGTTGGAACCAATGAACCCTTTATAATTTGATAAGTCTTGCAAATTGGCTTGAACTTCTGTACGGTCATCTAGCACGGATAGAAGGATATAGATATTGGAGTATAACTGGTTATAGGTAAGCTGCTTGAAAGTTTTGGAAAGGACTGATAGTCTCAGAATTTCCGATTGTGGTAAGAGGGTTAAAACTTTGGCTATTAATTCATTTGGTAGCCCGGAAACCATGGGTGGCTGATCTTTGAGATGTTAAATGGTTTCAACTAGAAATGGAGTCCCGCGTGCAAATAATATATTAATATATATATTCTATTCAAAGTAAGCTAGCTCAGATAGCTAGTAAATATTAACATAATTTTAAATTTCATGAAATAATAATTATTACCACAATTTATTGACGAGCAACAATTTGTGACATTTAATTCGTAACCGTTATCATAAATTAGAAACTAACTAGTATTATAAAAAAAAATTAGCCGCTAATTATATATACAATATATTTAGAAAAATTTCTCTTGAATAACATCTATACAAAAGAAAAATCAAAAGTGTAATCAAAAAGTTTAAATATTAACTTTATCTTTTAATCAACTAATTCATCGATGACAATAAATGAAAACAACCATAATGAAATTATCCATAATCTTCAAATGAAATGTAAGAAAAAATTGACACAAAAAGCGAGAAACAAAAAAAAAAAAAAAAGAAAAGAAAGAGTGGTGGTTCTCATAGCAACGAAGTTATGATGATTGAAAGAAGTTATTGGGAAAAAGCAATAATTCGTCCCATAACTGTCAAAAAAACAGTTTCAAAGTTCCTCCAGAGACAGTTTGCTTAAGAGAATTTTTGGCTAGTGACTCTTCTAATTTATGATCTTTCTTATAATCTAATTTCACATCTAATTAATTCGTTCGTAGACCCTTGAGACGCTCTCCAGAAATTAGATGCATATTTAATATACAGCGCTGAATTACGAAGGAAATTAAAGCAAAAATTACATATAATTAATTATTATTAAAGATTGGTGGACTTTCTATGTCGGTAATATGTCAGCCGTAACTTCCATGAATCTGTGTCTCTTACTCCACCATTACCCCATCAACTATTTAATTTGTCCAACAATTAACTCTTTATACCTTCACAAGCCTCCTATCATCTTTTCTTTTTACTGAATTTTATAATATTCTCGAGAGCAAACATACTTTAATCCTTAACCAAATGGGGTAAATTCTAGAACACATGTCTGCTATTAATAACCCGTTTCTCATATTAAAAACTTCTCGGTAAACTCTTTGTTTACAGTTCTTCGATGAGAAGACTAAAAGAAAAGAGTTCCATTTTTTATTGTTGAAAGGAAAACTTTATTTTGAAAAATCCTCTCTATAAATACCATCATTGATACCCAGTTCTTAAACCCCTCTGCTTGCTACATTGTTCTTTTCTATAAACACGTCAATCGCTTTAATTCAACAATAGGCCCATAATACAATGCAATTCTCAACTGTCTTTGTTGCTCTATCTGCTGCTCTAGCTGTTTCAGCTCAATCTAATACCACTGGTGGCGGTGCCGCTGGTTCAAATGCTACTGGTAACCGCACTAATACCACAAGTGTCTCTACTGGTTTAGCAAACGTTAACAATGTTGGCTTTTACTCCATTGCTGCTGCTGGTGTTGCTGGTGTTGCCGCTTTGTTGTTATAATTTTCATGGTGAAAGTGGGTTGTCTAATTAATTATTTCAAAAAGACCAATTAATATAGAGAGAGAACCCACCCATAGCACCAACCTTTTTTAATACTTTCTATATCAACTGGGGTACTCTTCTAATTATTCGATCTACTGAGTGTACTTATTTCATAATTATGACTTTAATTAATTTTGTTCAACTGTTTTATTATTAGTTTGACGTTTCACTTTTGTCCTTTATTTACTGTATTGATGACACTACAATTTGTAACACATCTTTGCCTTCTTAACATAATTATAATTAAACCGTCAATTGTAGAACTTATAAAAACTAGAATACAACAAACATTCTAAAGAAAGGAAAAAAATCACAGTTGAAACCTCATTACAAAACCAAGCCATAAAATAAAAACCTCATAAAATATGAACCTCCCAAAGGTACAAAATCAAATCAACAACAACAAATCATTATTAAATAAAAAACACATGCATTTTGGTTAGTACACCTGATGATCAGTTATGCGAATAGGACGATAATAGAGTGATTGTTCCACATCCAATGAATATTCGTCATTATTTTCATAATCATCATCAGCTATCTTAGCAGTAGTGTTAACTGAAGGAGCATTATGGAATTGTAGTGAAGACATAATAATTTGTCTAGATGATGGTTGGACAACTTGAGTATAGTTTTGATGATGGTGATGATCGTGATATTCTTCTTCCTCCTCTTCCTCTTCTTCTTCTTCAGGACTCGAATGTAATGAGTTTGGACTGTCTTTATTTGGGAATTGGTAATTCTTCTTTCTTGAATTCTTTGGTCTGATTTCATAACCTTTTGGTAGACCTTCACAAGCACCAGTTTCAATATGTTTCTCAACCCATTCTTTATTGGAATCGAAAGGTTTGGAACACAATCCACATTCACCAGGAGTTGTAGCACGTTGTGAAGATTTGGTACCTGGTGGATACTTGAAATGACGAGTCTTTAAATGAGTCTTGTAAGTGTCACGTCTTGAAAACCCACCATTTGGATGACATTTATTTTCAGAATTTTTTTCGTAAAATGGACATTTATAAGCCTTGTTGAGAGCATGTTTCTTAATATGACGAGTTAAGTAACCACGGATTCTAAATTCTGACCCACAATATTCACAAGTATAAACTTTGTTACCTGTTGAGGTTGGTGATGATGAAGAAGATGATAATTTTTTACTTTCATTTGAAGTTTGTGGTGATAACTGCGGTGGGGAAGTGGATAACGGTCTAATTTGATTCTTGATATCAAAAAATTCAGGATTTGGTAAATCTGGGATTCTGTCTTCATCTAATGAGTTGGTAGAATCAATATCAGAGTGTACAATCTTTTGGTGATACAAAGGTTGTCCTTCAATTGAGAGTGGAGATGGTGAATTAATCATGGCATTGTTGTTATGATTCAAGAATTGGAAATTTGGATGAGGATGAGCATGGTTTGAAGGGGAGAAGTCACCAGAGCTGACAGTAGATCCAGTACTTGTCATGAACGGAGATGTTATATTGCTAAAGGACATTGAGTTCAAATTGTTGGTATGTTCATGGTCAAATTTCCAGGTGATGGTGCCATCATTATCTTCAACTTTCGATAGTTTTGACTGTTGTTGAGTTGAACATGGGATAGCTGTACTTTTCTTTAATAAGTTCTCGTCGTATTTGATTTCTTTTGGAAACAAATCATTATCTTCTTTCTTTTCGTTTATCCTTGGTAAGATGGTATTGATGAATTTAAAACTCTTGAAATAATCTTTAACACCATTGATTAAATTCACAATTAATAAGTTGGATTCCAAGTCCTCTTTTATCACTGAGGAGTCTCTTTGGACTTTAAGAAACCCTAACATTGTGAGGCCGATGTATGAAAACACTTTAAAAGTTGGCGTTTTTTGATAACAACAAGGGGTTAATATAAAACTGAGTCCGGTAATGAACTTGAGCAAAAACAAAAAAATTAGATTAAATTGAAAAGAACACAGATTTTCCCTTTTCTTTTGATTATTCTGAGGTTATTGACTAAAGAGAGTAAAAAAGCAACGAGTCGTATCTGTTTGTGGCTTTATAATTGAACTTTTTTGGTGGATGCCTCCTTTAAATCCTCCAAATTCATTTCTTTTTTCGCCGTTGAAAATTTTTACATCCAAACACCACCATGTTATTACAGTTATTCATTTACAGCAACTACAGCACCTGATTGACAGTACCCTCTATGAACGTATGATTAAAGCTCTATACAGCTAATTTAGATGGTTTAGACATGTTCAAGCTCAATGAAATTATTCCTCTTCTGAAGAATATGTTCCTCGTGCTCTTTCTGTCTGATTGTGTATCTGTAATAATTATACCACACAATATCCACAATTGTTATCAGCAACCCAAAGAAGTTTATCAACGTTAAACTATCACCATAAACGAAGTGTGATACCATTATGGTTAATAACTCCTTGAATACACCTGCGATTGATAAAGTAATGACTTGTGCTCTTTGTAAGATCCCAAACTCAAATAAAGTCATAAAAAACACCAGAACACCAGGGATTAATAACAAGATTAACGATTTAATAATACCCTTCTCTGTCCAAATAGGTGATCGCAGAAAAGAACCAAAACCTTCAATGAAAAGACCGATGAAGAATAAAATGCAAAACATAGGTGGTGATAGCTGATAAATTGTGAATATTGGATTTTTCTTTCTCTTGGGTGTTTGAACTTCTTTATTTTCTTGATCTTGAACTTCTTGAACTTCAGGAACCTCTTGATCACCATCTGGAAGTTCATTTAAATCAAGTTTATGATTCTTATGCAATAAAAGTTGTGTAAAGACCCAACGTAGACCACTCATGCAAGCCGATAATAACACCAAACAGAACCCCAATATGAAGTACTGATCAACGTTAGCATCACCATCTTTCTTATCAACCATCAACGTTACACCACAACTCATCAAAAGAACAATTCCCAGTAGGTTGTAAGAGAACTTTTCCAGTCTAGCGATAACACCAAATAACAGCACAAATGCAATTGAGGATGATTTAACCATGGTGTATGTTGTCAATGAAATGTATCTAAAACTCATATTTCCTGCACCGATATCACCAGCAGATGCCATTGAGCACGGTATAATATGTGTGATATAAAATCTCCATGAAACTTCTTGATTTGGCCTTAGTGAAGGCTTTAATACGATGGTTATAAGAGATAAGATAGATAACAGTAATTGATGAAATGAAGTGATAAGAATTGGGAATGGAAAATTCAATTTTGACTTATCAAACATCCATTTGTTGTACAATGATAGAGTCAATGATGTGAGGTACCAGCCAGCAGTACAGGCAATAATTTCTATCGTTGTATGGTTTATTAATGGTGCCTTTATCTCTTTTCGAAGCCTATTATCAAGCAAAGGTTCGGTGATTTGAACATTTGATTCATCTTGTCCAAGGACATTGATCAACTCAGGGGAGCTGGCACTGATAATGGACGGTCTTCTAACATGCAGTTCTGTTTGGGAAGAAGAATTCTTCAGTCTCTCTGCTTTGCCCATGGTAGGAGATGAATGGAAAGTTCGACCAGGGCATTTTAGTTTAGAGCGTGTTCTTCTTTAAATTTTTCCCCCCGTGTTTGCTTGCCTAAACCAGGCCGCCTGGCCGCCTAGCAACCTGGGCAGCCCAGCAGTCCACTAGCCGGAACAGGGCTCCTGATCTCGGTGAACATTAGCCGCCACTGTATAACTTTAAAATGTACAAAACTTGGTGAAATTCGCGAAAATGACGTTTTTGATAAAAAATTTTTTTAATTTGAAATCACCGAAACAAGAAAAAGCCCCCAAAACGAGCGGAACTCAAAAGCTTAAAAAATACACGGTAACTGTACCTGAACAGGTGTAAAGTCGAAGAGCCTTTCTAAAAGAAAAAAAGTAAAAAACACACAATAGTTTCAGTAACTTCCTGGATTTGCACTTAGGGAACAAGAGACAAAAAAAAGAACACTCCGAGACATTCCAGTGAACGCTCAGATCAAAGAGGCTAGTGTTTATCCTTTTGTAATAACGGACACTAAAAATAAACGCTAAACTCAATCTAAATAAAACAAAAGAACTAGATAAAATTACCACGGGATAAACAACAACATTTATCCCTCCATACACCCAGACACATACTCGCTTTAAACCTATCATTACTGCTATGGTGTTGCTTCCACTCCCTATCACAGTTACATTATTGGGACTAATACCCGGTATACATTCCCAAAGTAGTTCCAATTCGTCTCACAGTCTCAGCGGGTCATATAGTGCGTTACCAACACTTGAAGCTTTTAGTCCCTCAAAAACAGGTGCCTTCTATGTCAATTCTTCATTTGGCTACCCACCACAAAATATGGAGCTGAGGGTTGATTTAGGGCAACCATACTTGTGGGTCATCAATGGTAACGATTTTGAAACTTGTCAAGAGGCTGCTCAAGTATCAAGTTCTATATCTGCACATTCTATTTCAAGTTCAGATCCTTCAATCCCATCAGCTTATGGGTTGCCTTGTATCAATAATGGGTTTTACAGAATCGAGGATTCAAATTCTTCGTACGATTATAATTTTTGGCAGAACGAAGTGTTTTTAAATGGTGTCATTGTTAATGGTTCTCTTGTTCAAGACGATATGTCGGTAAAGAATGTCATAATAGGCAACAATTCCAACCAAACTCTTAACTTTGAAGGTGTCAACTTCATCAACGCAAATAATACAAATGTTCAGCTTGGTGCCCTTGGTTTAGCTGGCCCGATTCAGAACGAATTGACTGATAATAACATTTACTTCCTAGAGATTTTGAAAAATGAAGGTCTTATTGAACAAGCTTCATATTCCTACTACCCAAAAGATGATTCGAATTTAGAATTAGTGCTTGGTGGCTGTAATCCAGATCATTTTGTCAATGATTTAGTCAAATTTTCCAAGATCCCTTATTCTGATGGTGAAAACGTATTTTATAATTACCCAATTGTCCCTTTGACTTCGATGAATGTACAGAATTCAAATGGTGGTTCAGTGCTTTTATTCGACCAAACTGAAGCTCTTCCAGTTTTATTAGATTCAAGATCCTTATACACTGTACTACCATTAAGTGCCATTATTAATTTGGCTATTCAATTAAACGCTTACTATTCAGAAGATGATCATTCATGGTTGGTGAAATGTTCAGTTGGTGACTTAAATGCAGTAATAGGATTTCAGTTTGGGAACCTAACAGTAAATGTTCCAGTTTCAAGCATGTTTAGAGATTCGTCTGTATTTTTCGATGATGGTGAAAAAGCTTGCATATTGGGTGTTAGTCCGTTATCATCATTGGGTTATTCAATTTTGGGTGTCAATGTCTTAAGATCCTTGTATCTTGCTGTTAATAATGATAGCAATGAAATTGCATTAGCACAGGCAAATAACCAACTTTGGCAATCAATGCAAAACAAAGGTTCAGTAACAAGCTCTTCAGCTAGTGCTTCCAGTACTCAATTCCCAACACAAGCACATCTCATTCAGTCAAATACCATTCCTTTTGCTGTGAGCAATAACATCACTAATTCATTCACATTCAGTGTTATTTCAGATTATTCTGCTTCTACTAGAATTCCGCCTGACGTTAGCGCTCGAATTACAAGTGGAACCGTTTATACCGGAAGATTTGGTAATTCCACCACCTTATCTAGTGAGTCTTCATCTTCAAAAGGTGCAGCTAATCAACTATCGCCGTTAGCTTGGGACTCAATCACTCAGTATGGTGTTTTAGGGAGTTTGGGTTTATTCATACTAGGTTTTATTCTTTAGTACGTGCTTTCTACTTATCCATTTATCTTTTTCCTTCGTCTTTGACTTTTCCTTTGTGTGTTTTCAATGAAGTACTTGTGCTTTTTGATGTGTTTGCTGCTTCTTGTTTGTTTTGTTTTATGACTCATTATAGTAATGAATCTGTGTATATTTATAGACCACTTTTAGATTTTGATTTAACAATTTAGAAATCCAATTGGTTATTAACCTTGTAAGATATATTTGGTACACGCACGTTTTTTTTGTGTCAAAAATTAAGAGCAAAATTAACTGAGAAGATACAAAACTTATCCCTCTACTATGGATACAAGATAACAGTAATAATAAAAACAATGACACTACGATCACTAATAGCAACAACGATTGAGTCCATAAGCAGTGTGCAGAAAATAGAAGATTCAACTGGTGATGAATCCGACTACGACATCTCGATAACTGAGGGCCGTTCATTCGATTTATCCAACAGAGTGCTGAACAAAAGAATGGAAAAATATGATATTAAACCAAGCCAGCATACCTACAAAAAACAGGAGGCCATTTTGGAGCGACCAATGGTGAAAGATGAGTTTAAAGAAGATTTGACGAAGATCAATGAGTTTGTTGATGTTGGAAAATTGGTGAAATCTCTAAATGAACTAGAAAATCTTTTATTGCAACCAAATGTCCAATTCGACGAGTTTAAAACAAGATATCTAAAGTCTAGTATGGAACTCATTGCCAGTATCAATGATCAAAAGACTTTAAACGGGATGCAGGACAAAATGGTGAAATCTTCGTATGTTGCTCAACAATCAAAGACAAATTACGTCACTGATAATGCTTTAATTGGTTATGTTATGAGTTCACTGGGTGTGATTGATTCTTCATCATCAACCGAAGAACTCACGCATAAGGAGTTACTCACTAGAATCTTTCTTTTGACATTACAAATTTTCAAGATTAGTGTTGAAATAATTACACCTTTTGTATTGATGGCTGTCACGTTCTGGAAGACCTTGTTAGACAACGAGCTCACTACATCAATTTTTAAACTCATCCAGGAGATTGTCTACATCTTATTAACAATGTTTTTGGGATTTTTGAAAACACTTCAACAGAGACAACAGATTCGAGCTAAAAGATGAGATGTTTGGCCAACCGTCGTCTTTGTAGCTTCTTAAAAGAGGAGGGAAAATACCTAGCTGGGGTCGCACAGAGTGTTACTTTTAGTTAACAGAGCTCATAGGTTCAAAAACCTTTGACTCAAAGTAGTGTCATCCTCATGGATGTCAGTGATCTTTGGAGCATTTGTATTTTGAAGTTTGTCCTTGATTTGTTTATGCACTGAGGTTATGAGTTCAACAAATGATGGAGTTTTGTCAATTGAACGATCTTCAACCAAGAGTTCATTGATTTCAAATTGTGAAGCATCAATACCTTGTCTCACTATGTTGACCACAAGATTTTTAGATTTGATGTATTGTTTGAAATACTGAATCAAATTCCTTGCTTGTTGGGAAATCAAAGTATCAATCTTTGGGAAATATATCAGTTCTGATGACAATTCTTCAAGCTTTTGAACACCGAAAAGGTCTTCTAATAACAATGGATTGACTCTACTATGAATGTAAATGTAGACTTTTTCACCATTAAAAAACATAAAGGCGCCACCAAGAGTAATTGATTCACTTGATGCTTTCAAATTCTTAGGCATTTGGAATTTACCATGTTCATCAAAGATTGCCTCATTATCCTGTAACTCATGAAGGGCAAAGACTCTTGGATACAATTTCAACAGTAATCTATCCAGTGGTAATGCATTCAATTGATAATACTCATAAAGTTTTAAATTATTATTGATTGAAGTTTTGAAGATCTTGGTCTTTTGGAATGATGAAATGTATGCAATTAATGTACCCAAACTATCAGGTAAGATCAATTGAGTTGGATTAGAATTAGAAGCTGATAATAATCTATATTGTGAAAAAATCTCCACCAATTTTGTAGTTGTTGATAATTTGACATCTGTGGAATGTTGCTTATGCAGGTGCTCCAAGCAAATTTTGATCATGATATTCAATACAACATCTTGGAATGAAAAGGCAAAAATATTTCCCAACTCTTTACTGACAGCTGCAACAACATTAGTAACTCTGACTTTTCTAACACCGCTGATATCGGTGTATAACACGGCAGTTTGAAAATGAACATCTTCTTTTGGATCAAGTTTAGAATCATAATTAAAAAGTACTGAAATCTCTTGATCTGATGTAACGACTGGCAATTTTGGATCTCTATCACCCTTTGCATCAAAATTGCCATAATAAGATTGAACTTGAAGACCATTAGAACAACGAACTTTTAATTGACCTTGATAACCAGTTGCATTCAACACCGATTTAGAGAAATCTTCCAAGAATTGGATCTCATCCTTTTCCACTTTGAAATTGGTGTATAATCTTAAAGTACCTGCCGTTTTAGCCACGGGTAAACTTGAGTTTTTCAAATCAACAGAAGCATTAGTGATCAGGAACAAATCAAGACCAACATTATTATTGATGAATTCATCGGCCAATATACCATAGAAGTCACTATTTGATTTAAAAGTTTCGGGTTCGCCTTTATCATTGTTATTCGTATTAGCTAACAAACCAGGTCCATTGCTTGGAATTTTGGACAACGTTGCAGTGATCTTGCCCCCACCAACTGTCTTAAGGGCTTCTTGGGCATACTTCAAAGCAGCTCCATATGAGACAACAGCAGGTTGGAAATTAGCATATAGATCATTGATTGCATTCAGGGCATTGCTGATTTGGAATTGATTTTCCAATGGATCCACGAAAAGGCCATCGTTAATTGGGATAAATGGATCTTCTAGATCAGATGCAATTTGGATTTGAAGAACTTCTGAATTCAAGTTATAGAATTGGACTCTGTCATCATACGTTATAATACCAATCTTGACACCTTGAGGTAATTGGAACAACGCTGAACTGATAGCCTCTGTCGTAGTCCTAATAACATCAACAGGGGCAGTGACATCGATTAAAAAGATATGATGTAGAGCATTTGGTGCAATGCCATCCTCGACCCAATAGGAATCAGGCACAATGAAATCAACGGTACCTTTATGTAACTCTGGTCTTAGATATTGATCCACTCTTCTACCAGCAGCATCTATTTGGGCATAGTATTCACCCGGAACTTGATTTGCAACCTTACACATGTT
Source organism: Taiozyma yuanshanica (assembly GCA_030569295.1). Classification (NCBI taxonomy): domain Eukaryota; kingdom Fungi; phylum Ascomycota; class Saccharomycetes; order Phaffomycetales; family Wickerhamomycetaceae; genus Taiozyma; species Taiozyma yuanshanica. The sequence goes on from JAJMKP010000007.1 coordinate 394,394, forward strand.
ACAAACGAATTTACTATCATGCGTGAATCTCATCATCGGATTCAAATAGGTACGACAGCGGCGACAACGTAATGGGCCTCCAGGAAGTTTCATGTCAACGACAGGAACGACTTCATCTTCATAATCAGCTGGAGCAAAAGGTCTCACTGTTAAACCCAATGGAAGTTTAGTTGAAGATCTCAAAGTTTCATTAATTGGGATCTGATACATGGACAGCTTGCAAAACTTTGGTGTTGATACGCTTTGATCTGTAGAGTGATACTGGGTTGTTGAGGTTGGAGGGAGCGTATTTTCAAATGATTTGAAGCTTTCTCGTCTCCATTCGTTTTCAGACATTTCTCTCTGGGCAGGGACGGATAACGTGTCGTTATTCTGTGTTGGATCAACAGAGGTCATGACTGTCGAAGGAGCAGTAGCAGTGAGGGCACCGGGGTTGAATCCATTCTGATGGAAGTGTTGCTGATGGAAACCGACCTGAGGTGGTTGAGGTACAGTTGGATCATTTGCATAAGGATTCCCATACTGGTCTGTTTGTGCTGGCTGGGGGAACTGTAAGATTGGTGAAGCACCGTTGAGGTTGGTGGTTAATAGATGATTGTTCAACGTGTGATGAACTCGAGCGGGACGTTTCTTGCGCTGATAGGAAGAAGGCGCCAAGGAGACTTGGCTGACATTGCTCGCCAATTGTTCAATTTCATCCTTTTGAAAGCTCATTCTCTGTTTCAATTGAGAACAATTTCCAGACTTTGTTCAAGTAGATCAGCGGTTGATTTCTGGTTTTGTTGTCTTTTTCCATTCTCCGAGATTTTCTTTCTTTTCTTGATTTGTTTTTCTTGCAACGAGATTTTGTTTACTTTTTAGAGGTTCCGGGCCTTTAAATCTTAGAAAAGCGTGTCTTTCGTGTCTTTATTCTTCAATTCACGTTAATTGAGTGCATTATGGGTGTCACAGGGCTTCTTCCACAATTAAAAGAGATCCAAGAGCCGATTTCCCTTGAGAAATTCCGAGGAAGAATAGTTGCAATAGATTCATATGCATGGCTACACAAAGGTGTCTTCTCATGTGCTTGGGAGCTTGCACAAGATCAACAAACGAACAAATACCTTTCATTCTTCAAAAAACGTATTGCATTACTTAGACATTTTGATATAGTACCATACTTTGTCTTTGACGGTGATCATTTCGGTAGCAAGCAGGGAACAGAGTCTGGAAGAGCACAGAATAGACAGATCAACAAAGAAAAAGGTATGGTGTGTTTACAAAGAGGAGACAAGAAGGCTGCACTTGCACATTTCAGTGTATGTGTGGATGTCACTCCATCAATGGCAAAGACTGTCATTGATTATCTGAAAACTGAAGGTATATCATACGTTGTCGCTCCATATGAAGCAGATGCACAAATGGTTTATCTCGAAAAGAGAGGTTTGGTCGATGCTATCATTAGTGAAGATTCAGATCTATTGATCTTTGGTGCTCAAGTGTTATTAACGAAACTAAATGAGTTTGGGGAATGTATTGAGATCAGAAGAGAGAACTTCAAGAAATGTCGTAATATTCCTATTGGCTTGTTCTCAGACTCACAATTGAGAATAGTTGCTTGTTTGAGTGGATGTGACTATACAAACGGGGTGCCAGGTGTCGGTATTGTTACTGCTTTTAAACTAGTTAAAAGGATTTCCTCTATGAAAAGATGTTTAATGCATTTAAGATTGGAGGGAAAAAGAATTCCAAAAGAATTTGAGCAAGAGTATGCTAGAGCTGATTTGTCATTCCAGTATCAAAGAGTATTTGATCCAATATCCAAAACGATAACAACATTGAATGAAATATCTGAACTAGATAAAGATAACGAATTGCTAGACGTTTGTATCGGACCATTATTAGATCACAACATTCATCTTAAAATTTCAATTGGTGAATTGGATCCCATCACCAAGGAGCCACTATTGTCCAGAGAAGCCTTATTATTATCACTGCGCAACAATTCTTCAAAGCCATCCTCTCCGTCAAGGCACAATAGAAGACAACAGTCCCAGCCGCTGCTTACCCAGCTTGCGACTCAATCGAGACATATCCCTTCAAAAAGCAGATCATTACCATTGAAAGCTCTTGTTCCGATCACACCGACTATGAATTATATAGATACATTCTTCAAGACAAGATCTACAGAGTCTAAAACAAGCATCAACTTTCCAACTTCGAAACAAGAGTCACCGATGTCCCCAACGTCCAAAAGAAGAAAACTGTTTGAAAATCACGTTACGACTCCCCAAACGTCTAGCCGCTTCTTTATGAAGTCCAAGGACCAAATTACTGATGTCCAGCCAACCATAAATGAGGATAAGTCACTATTTGTTGAGGAATCTCCGAGCGATGGAGAGCTGACTGATATTGATCTTGAGGATGACAATGGCGATCATGATAATACCCAAAAGGATGATCTAACGGCCACACAGAAGGTCATTGATGGTTCTCCTACCAAGAATCCAAGTGAAGGGGAAGAGAACATTGAGTACACGGAGTACGGTATTAATGTCACGACTGGAGAATATTTTGATTCAAGCAAGGAAAACCTAGCCGATACTCAACAAATCTTGGATGACTTGAATACTGTTGTTAGTGATGAGTCAGTCATAACGACATCGGTTGAGCGAGACATACGAGCCGGCCTATTTGAAAGGTTTGGATTCAAAGCTGAAGATCGTAACAAGCAAATAACAAAACCAGAACCATCTGCTACTCAAAGTGGATCTTCTTCATTTACTGATTCCAAGAGAATACCATTGAAACCTCTACAAAACTTTGACAACAAGATTCGAGTCGTTCCAGGCACAACACTCGTGAAGAATAACAGGTCTTTCTCCAGGAACCTGACACTGGACAGTTTCATTTACAGAGGTTAAGTATGTAGTAAACTACAATCAGCATCATAGCATAGGCATAATCAAGGTAAAAGGACACTGCCGTAGCCTGAATCATCCGTAAGCTCGTTTTCTCACCGGAGAAACTCTCATTTTGTGTCAAAAAGCGGTAATATGTGTCCCGTACCGGATAAATTAGCTGATTTCTCAAAAGTTAAAATTGTCGTATGATTTTTTTGAAGGGCGAATGAAAGGAATCAAAAGAGTCCTAAATGACTAGGCAAAAAAAAAAGGAAAAACTTTGAGCTCTTTCACTATGTCTCACTAGTTAGAGTAAGCAATTAAGCAATCGAAACTTGGTAGTTTTTGTGTTTTGATCATTTATAACTACAAAAGTCATCATGTCATATTCTTTCGAAGAGTACGATGCTTTCTTGGCTTCTTTTGGTAATTCAAACCCTCATCTCCAACAGCAACAACAACAAATCATCAACAATAACAATAACAAGTCTATCCAACAGGCACTTTCTCAAAATTCAAACAGAATAAGTCAAAATCAGCAAATGCTATCGAACCCTTCATTATCCAATAGCATGTCTACCGATGATGACTTGGGTTTTAACACTTTCTATACCTTTAACGATGAAAACGAAAATGCTCAGTTCTTACTTTCTCCTGATTACACTTCAAATTCAAGCAATTCCCCAATAGATTTCCAGCTTCAGAACAATGACATAAATGGCGCTCAGTTCAACGAATTTGAATTCCAACCACAAGGGTCCTTTGATGTCAACAATAATGGTTCATATCTCAAGAAGGAATCCGTTAGCTCTGATTCAAACGTCTCGTCACAACTAGGTTCTGCAGCCGCCACTCTGACAAGCGATAGCAATAATGACCATAACAATACCCATAGAGTTAAATTAGCCGATGTCAAGGGTCATTCTCAAGCCTCCATCTCCAAAAGACCATGCAAGAAGGAGAGGTCATCACATAATATGATTGAAAAAAGATACCGAACAAACATTAATGACAAGATAAAAGGTTTAAGAGATTCTGTTCCAGCTCTTAGGGTCCTAGTGGATAGTGGTGATGACGAATTTGATGATCAACTGGATGGTCTACAACCTGCTAAGAAATTAAACAAGGCTACCATCCTCGCAAAGGCCACCGAATACATCAAACATTTAGAAGCCAAGAACGATTCATTGAGAAGAGAAGTTGATGAACTAAGAAGCAGAATCTATGAAAACCAAACTGGCAGTATAACCCCAGGCACGTCAGTCAGTTCATATTCCTCCAATTCCAGCAGCGCCTCTCAAAATCAAAAATCTAACTACGCAAACAAAATATTACTTGGCGGTTTAGCCTGTATGGTTGGTTCTGGGCTGAACGATGATCTAAACAATGGTGATGCTAAGTCATTATTTGCTCTCCCAGTGTTCAGTTTTGATCACTCAGGGTTCCAAGTCTTGAGTAAGCCATTCCTCATCTTGATCAAAATGTTTTTGATTGTTGGTGTTGTTTTAAGCATTATCTTTCCATCCCTATTTTATCCTAGTGATTCGAAAAAGAAGCCTGGTGTGCAATCAACAACAAGATCTATTGACGATGTTAGAAACCTGAGAACATCAAGTATTTGGTCAACTTTCCAATTGAAGAGGGGCCATTCTAATAATGATTATGTTAAATCTGCAATCTACAGATCCGTCTTGTTAAAAGTTCAGAATCATAATGCCAATATGATTGTTAAATTTTTGACAGATGTTTATATTGATAAGTTATGGACTTATATCAAGGGTATAAAATTGAATTCAGAGTTGAATGATTATCATTATATTAGAGCTCTTTTATCACTAGACAACTCAGAAACTATCAACAATGAGGATCATATCAAAAAATTCATCAATTTTGATTTCACTTCCTCTATCGTCGATGAATCTAAAGAGCAATTTGTCAGTCCAGATTTTTCCATCGTTTCTATTTTTTACAAATTGATCAATGAAACCACCACAAACACCATGTTGAGAAAATTCATGCTGTTATCTGTCTCCTCTAATGCACCAATTTCAGAAATCAACAAGGAATTATCGTCAGAGATTGATGATATCAATGTCGAATTGAAAACGTTGTTTAACACAACTGATTCCCAAATTGCCAAATATAAAGAAACTTTGGAATCATGGGATGTTTCAAGCGTCAAGACTGATGATCTACTAGTGTTGTATTCATCCATTATCCAAAATCTAATTTTTGATAAGAAAGATACAAATCAAGCAAAGAGATGGCTCAAAAAGATTGATGTTGATTCAATTAAAGATTTCCAATTGTTGGGTTTTACCGCTCTATATGCAATTATCACAGCTATGATTCAATGTAAAGAAACTTACCAAGATGATAAAGAAATCATTTTCAAAATTGAAGAAATCTCAGGGATACTGAGAATATGGCTAGGCAATTCCAGCGGTTCCATCTTAAATTTCAAGAAAAGATCACAATTGATTGATTATTTCGTTAATGTTAATTTAAAGATCAATGGTCTTGACTATATCAATGACGATCTTAGAGTGGTGCCAAATTTGACAGTTGCCTAGTTCGATCTTGAAGGAAAAACTATTTTTAATGCCGGCTGTTATGATCTATTTATTTACTACTACGCTATTTGATTTTTATGTACCATGCTTTGTATACCAAGAGAGAGGGGACAATTAATTCATTATGCTCATATTTTTTTGGTTAATTCATATATATATTTGAGCTCTTTGCTTGTTGGTTCACTTTTGTTTTCTTTTTATATACTACATTATTATCACATTATACAGACTTATCTCAGTGGAATATATAACTATAATAATACTTTGGCTCTGCTTGTCGATGTAGTACTTTTTTTTTTGGCAAATCAATCGTAATGTTAATGCTGCCTTATATATATACTGTTGGGCAGAGGGTCTGGCGAACAAGCTATCATTCATCCTATCCGGGCCTATCCGGGCCTATTTCAATATGAAGATATCATCCGTATCAAGTTCTTACATAAACTATTATGTACATGCGCTGTTTTGAAGAAAAAGCTTAAAGCACAAGCAATTATGAAATGATGAATCGATCCTCAGCCCTAAGCGATCCTGAAGTTGTTGATCACGTGCTAGGGCTTCGCGAGCAGTCACAGATTTCGGTGTGTCCTCAGAAACTCCGCGAATTTTCAACAAAACCAACTCAAATCTTTCAACCGTTCCAATAAATCGAAGGGAAAAAAAATGAAAACCATTCGCGAATCACATTGAAAAGATGAGAATAAGCGTATACAACAAAGTTTTACTATGGAAATAAAATTCGCGAAAATGGGATTTGGTTGGTTGTGAAAAGTGAAAAGTAGACATTTTCAAAGCTTTTAAGCTTTAGGTATACTAGATTTACCTAATATCCAACAGCATATCAAAAATGTCTAACGTTTCAAAGTAGGTTCAGATGAGGAGAAGAAAAGGTTAATATGACTATGGTTCCCATGCTATTTGAGAAAGAGATTCTGGAAATCAGTGGTGATGACTCGTTGGAGAGGTATGAATGATGCTCTAAAATAATTCGAAAATGTTTAATGAGGACTGTTTAGTAGTCTTCGTCGTGATGGAGTTCACTATTCAACATCTATTGTTCTTGAATGAAGAGAGAATTGGATAGCATAATTTGGATTCATCACTGATATACCTTCTTGTGTGCCTTGGGAGGATTAGAAAGTGAATAAAGAACAATTTTACTATTCCAAAGTCTAAAGAGACCAACCAATAAACCAGATTTTCATTCTCACCTGGCCATATAAACTATTCAATTGAACGGTGGGAAAGAATACTAACATTTTCCACAGCGACTTTATCTGGGCTTTAACCTCAAAACAATCATCATTCTTAGTCAAACGTCCAACTATCACTTTATCCCGTGATCCATTAAACGTTTCTGGTAAAAACACCAAAACCTCATCAGGTTTAGCCAATGACAAAGCCTTAGGTATCACCCAAGAAAGCGGTAAAATTACCGTCAGATCTAAAGTTGTCAAAAATGCTAACAAACCAGCTAAATCTGTTGCTGTTGTTTCATTCAACAAATACAAATCACCAAGAAGAGCCGCTTTAGCTGTCTCAAACTTGGTTAAAGGTTACAGAAATGATTTAAGAGCTGTTGCAGTTAAGAGAACTTCTCAATACTCTCGTTCAAACAAATCTAAAAAGACTTACGCTCCAAAATCAAGAAACTAGGTTCCTTTCTTTTTTTTAATTTGATGAATATAAAGTTTAAGTAATAATCTGGGCTTGTAATTGACCAGCTTAAGCATATGTTTTCGGTGTATCGATAAATAATTATTAGATAATTTGGATCAAGATCTTGAAAATTGCTAAATAAGTGATTGGCTCATTCATCAGCCAGCATGTAACAAAAATTCGTAACCAATATAAAGTAATTCTGATAGCATCAAAGACGTCGATAAAGAAATGCTTTGAGCGCTAGGTTAACATATAACAGCTAATCTCTACTTGGAAATGTTACTGATACTCTACAACTAATAAGGAACGATATCACACCAAGCTCGTAAATGGTAGCACTAGCTGAAGATTTATATCGGAACTTTAGGGACTAGCAATTATAGTCAATATTTTGTGAGATCTAATCAATCTTATAGATGAAGAGATCCAGCAAGACGTCTTCTTATTGTGAAGAACACTCAACAATTGTTCACTAATCGTGATTTTTCAATCATTTCATTTTACTGATGAGCGACATTATGAAACACAGCACACATTGAAGTTGCATTCAGAGAACAAACCAATGATTATCTGCATGATGCTCTGTAATCAAATATCGTGACCAATGACTAGTGGGCAGTACGTTGTGCCTTAAAGTCTTTAAATGGTATAGTTGACTAATTGATGCTACTGTAAAAAGGGTCCCAAGAGTTATAATCTCTGCCGATTTCGACTGGATAATTAAGATAAGTTCGAAAGTTTTACCCAAATTAAATGTAATCGTTCGAATTAGCGATCGAATTAAATATATAGCTCAGGTTCTCACCGTCCCGAGAAAAAAGCTCAGAGGTGCGTCTAATGGCCGTGTTCAGCTATTTGTGATTTTATGGTAGATATTTGGATGCTGGCCTCTAAAATACTTTAGGGTTTCCAGCCCAAAATTATGAGCTATATTGTAACTGACAATAGGAGCCCCTTCGCTTTCACGGATCAACTGTAGTTTTAACTATCAACCTTTTATTTGGCAAACTTTAAGTTGATCCGTTTGCAGATCACCACATAGGCAAAATGGTGACAACACATCTTTGCTACTTTTATCTTGTCCGCTATCGCGTCTGTTTTCTCCAAACGTGGAGATCTCCCTCCCACTGTAGCTTATCCACCAGTGATTCCTTGCGATTTCCGTTTTCGGAGTCAACCCCGGAAAAACTGCTCTCGCCCTGCAGTGGATTTTCACTTGGATTATTCACTTGGCTAATAAGCCACGTCAAGTTACAAGACTTGCTATTGTATCAAGAGTGCTGTCAAATATAAGAAAGGTGGCCTAATGGGTTGTTTCACCCTTCTCTTCTTTGCTAGGACAATCAACACTTCTAAAAGTTATTCCATAAACTGCGGATGCTCGTTTCTTAAAAAAAAACCCTTCAATTCTCCAGTGCTGCATGAGGCACGTAAATCTGGACTTGACCCTGGATTCTGGGGCTCTGAACTCTGGAGTACTTGCATGAAACTGCAAAGTTTGACTCCAGTAAAATGCCCAACAACAAGCACCCCAGTCGAAAACTCCCTCCTGGACTTCTTTCCTCCGTTGAAGATTGCCCCAATGCCTCGGGATGTATACTTCAACTCGCAGTATGCATTCCCCAGTCATTCTCCAATTCACAGATTTCTGATGTTGACTCTCAAGATCAGCTATAAATACCTGAGATCTCCCACTTGCTTAAACGCTTTCCCGACCGAACATGAGTATTGAGTCATATCATAAGAATCATGAGTAGCGAGATTAGGGAGAAACCAGAGGTCGATTTTGTTGAAGACCGCCAGTCTTCAGAGTTCAGTCAATCTGTTAAAGACTTGAACAAAGATACCCCAGTGGTAAGAGCCCTTCCTACAATCACTGAGGAACTCAGAAAGAACCTGGAAGTACCAGAGATTCTGGCACATTATTCTGAAGAAGAGCTCGAAAAACTTGACCAAAGAGCCACAAGAAAGATAGATATGAGAATGCTGCCAATGCTGGTCTACATCTACATCCTGAATTATCTAGATAGAAACAACATTGCTAGTGCTAGATTGGGTGGTTTGGAAAAAGATTTGGGTTTAAAAGGTTCTCAGTACCAAACATGTATCTCCATTTTATTTGTAGGTTATATCTTGATGCAAGTTCCAGCTAATATGCTTTTCAACAAGATTGGACGTCCTTCATTATTCATAACTGTTATCATGACTGCATGGGCTATCGTTTCAACCTGTACAGGTGCTGTTCAAAATTATGGTGGGTTATTTGCCGTCAGATTCATATTAGGTTTCACTGAAGCTGGTTTTTTTGGGTCTGCCTTATTATTACTATCATGCTGGTACACTAGAAAGCAGTTATCGTTCAGAAATGCCATCTTATATTCTGGTTCCTTATTATCTGGTGCTGTTTCTGGTTTGATCGCTACAGGTATTGTGCAAAAGATGGACGGTCTTGGTGGCTTAAGATCATGGAGATACTTATTCTTAATTGAAGGTTCTATCACCATTGTTTCAATACCATTTGCTTACTTCATCTTACCAGATTTACCACAAAATTCCAAATTTTTGAGTGAGGAAGAAAAGGCATACATTATGTGGAAATTGAGAAAGGAAATTGGTCAAGATGATGATAACCGTGAGACTCAAGAATCTTACTGGACCATGTTCTTGTTAGCTATTAAAGATATTAAGGTTCTGACTATAACTGGTATGCACTCTTTCTTGGTCGCTGCTTGTGGTGTCACTAATTTCTTCCCATCAGTTGTTGAAACTTTGAAATTTGATAGAATGGTCACCTTAGCTCTAACTGCACCACCCTATCTATTAGCGGTGTTCTTCACCTATGTTTGGGCCCGTCATGCCGATAAGACTGGTGAAAGATTCTTTCATGTTGTCATCCCATTGTCACTTGCATTGATTTCATTCATCATTGCCGTTGCAACCACAAACACTGGTGCAAGATATTTTTCCATGTGTTTAATGATTCCATCATTATACTGTGCCTTTACTATAAACTTATCATGGATATCGAACTCTGTCCCAAGACCACCATTAAAAAGAGCTATTGCCATCTCCATCGTCAACTGTCTATCCAACTCAACTTCAATCTGGAATTCATACTTGTACCCATCAAGTGCTGCACCAAGATATGCAGTTGCATTTATTTGTAATTGTGCCTTCATTGTTTGTTCTATTTCACTGGCATTTGTGTTAAGAACTAGATTGACCATCTTAAACAAGAGAATCGAAGAAGGTACTATGGATTGGGAAAAGGAATTGGGTAAGGGTAATGATGGTACTAAGATCCATCCTGATTTCAGATATCTGAAATAGGTGTTATTTTTGCTTATAATTTAGACTTAGTATTAAAGTTTTCCTCTTGTCTTTGATTTAAAATGTAGCAATCGTCTTGATAGAGCAATATCTACAACGGTAGAACCAACTGTTTTTGTATTGGATCCACAGAATCACAATTCATCCTTGACAGCTTTATTGTCATCAGGGACACCATCAATACCTACCAATTCAACAGTGAACGTTAAAGTAGCATCAGGAGGAATGACACCACCAGCACCTCTTTTACCATAAGCCAAATGAGGTGGGATGTTTAATTTTCTCTTCTCGCCGATACACATACCCAATATACCCTGGTCCCATCCCTTGATGACTTGACCAGAACCCAAATTGAAGCCAATTGGCTCACCTCTTTCCAAAGATGAGTCAAAAACAGTACCATCTAATAAAGAGCCGGTATAGTGGACTTGAACATCATCACCTTTCTTAGCTTTGCGTGTGCATACATCAGCTGGGATCTTCTTTAAGATGCCTAAAATGTAGAACTGTTAGTTTAATACTAGGATAGCATTGACGTCGTGTTCAAGACTTACCAATTTGCAATTGCTCAGAAGCAGTAACGATTTGGAATAGAACGGCAACTATTGAAAATAAAATAGTGAAATTGAACTTGAGCATTCTTAATTGAGTCTTTTCTTCAACTGAAAACGTTTGTCTTTTGGAGATGTTTTGCCATCACAGCCTTTTATTCGTTGCCTACCCGCGAATCATCTTGGTTGTTACAAAACACGGGCACTGGATCTGGTCGTCTTCAGCAGAAAAGGTGAAATATCAGGCAGTAAAAGATGAAGTTGGACGTATTATCGGTCCTTGTGTCACTGCTGGTAACCTTGGCGGTTGCTGTTTATGATGATGAAGCCTTTATTGTCGACTCTTTGACCCAGCAAATTGGTGATTTCAAGGGAGAAAATGCTCTGTATTCACAAGGCGATGTTCTAAACATATTGTCAGATAAAGGCATACTTGCTGGTGTTGAAGACGGTCAAATCAAATGGCGAGCTCAATTTGAAGGACTGGACTCTGTTGTTCCTTCACGTATTGTGCCCTACGGAGAAACCGATACTTTCATTGTGGCATTAAACTACGGTGATTCTTCCACAGTTTCATTATGGAGATCAAACGGTAGTTTAATAAGAACTATTTTTGACTTTGACAAGAAAAAGGTCTCACATATTGCATCTTTACCTTCTGATGGTTTGTCAAATATTATTGTTGTCTTGCAAAGTGGTGAGCTTCTTGTATTCAACTCAAATGATCAAATTATTCTACAGCATCAATTAACCCAGCACTTTAGTAATTTGAAGATTTCCGCATTTGCAAACGGGAATGCTATTTTACTATTTAAAGAGAAAGATACTCAGAATATAAACTACGCTTTCTATGATTACACCAAACAGACAGTTGCCACTTATCCAATATCAGTCGGCTTTGACACTATTCAAGACTTCCAAGGGTCTAGGATCATTTTCAAAAAAGATAAATACTACGCTCAAGTGATTAACAAAGTTACCGGTATCACCGCCCAGCCGGTCCCGTTGCCATCCGGTCAGTTCATTCCAATTCCAAATGACGAAGTAATTGCTCTAACAAATAGGGACTCAATCGAGATCTATACAAATGATGGTAAGATCCTGTTCAAAATCCCATTTGTTTCCGACTTCAGAGTGGACTTCTCTTCTAATGTCTTTATTCTTTATACATCTTCAGAGATCAGAATCATTGATGCTGATTCAGGTGATGTCATTCAAAGCTTCCCAACTGCATTGACCATTTCAGACATCGACACTGTCAAATCATACACCGATGGTATTGATGGGTTAAAATCAATTATTGTAAACAAAGATGGTTCATTCTCAGAATTGATCAACGGTGTCCTTCACTCTACTCAACCTCCATATATTGGTGATGTCGTATCTCATACCGTTATAGATATCCCATCAGAAAAGGATATCACGGGAGAACTACTACATGAGGAAGAACTGAACTTATTAGAAGCATACGTATACAGAGTCCACAGACATTTCAAAGATTTGAGAGAAGCTTATGAAAGGTTTTGGGATTTTTTACCTAGATACTTCAGTGGTGAATACGTCCCTGCTGATAGTTCAAATTCTAAGTATTTTGGGTTCGAGAAATTACTGGTCTTGGGTACTTCCAAGGATCGCATTGTTGCTTATGATACTTTAACAGGTTCTCAGTCTTGGTCTGTCGATACAGATGATGCTATTGTAGAGCTGAAAAATGATGGGGAGTTGATCAATGTCTTTACAAATAAAGCACTGGTAATTTTGGATTTGAACGGTGAAATTCTGAATAAAACTGAATCTCCATCAAAGCCAAAGGCTAATAATCTAAGAAATGTGGTTCAGGGTACGTCACAATCGGGGAATCCAACCTGGAAGTTCCAAGCCAATTCTAATGAAGAAATTGTTGGTGTTGCTACCAAAGATACAGAAGCCTCTATTGCTAGCATCGGTCTTGTGCTTGGGAATAGAGACGTTCTTTACAAATATTTGTATCCTCACCTCACGGCAATTGGTGTTGTGGATAAGAGCAATAAGACACTCACTGTGAACCTATTGGACAATATCACTGGTGAGATCCTATACTCCACTATTCATGAAGAAATAATTCATGCTGAGGAGCCATTCAACGTTGTCATTGGGGAACATTGGATAATATACACTTATTATAGTGAACTTCCAACTCCCGAACAAAAAGTCGTTGTCCTTGATCTATTTGAGTCGTTAACTCCTAACAAGAGATTATCAAGTCAGAATGAAGTCTCTGTGTACGATTATAGGGCTCCACCTGCAGTTATAACAAGATCATTTATAGTCCCCTATAAGATCAAAACATTAACATTATCCAAAACCAAGTTTGGTGTCACTACCAAGGCTGTTATTTTGGCATTAGAGAATGGTCAGATTGTGTACTTGCCTAAATTTATCGTAAATTCAAGAAGAATCGATGGAAATCGTCAACCAACAGAGGATGAAAGACAAGAGTTCATGTTATTACCATATGATCCGGTCATTGTGATTGAAGATTCCAGTTTTATCATTTCACACAAGAGACAAGTCATCGGCGTGGAAAGTATAGTTTCAGTTCCTAGTAATTTGGAATCAACTTCAATTGTTTGTGCCTATGGTTTAGATATTTTTTGTACAAGGGTCTCACCATCTGGACAATTCGATAAGTTGACTCCAAGTTTTGAAAAGTTTAAATTGATCGGGAGTATAATATTACTAGTGGCTGCTGTTGCAATACTAAAACCATTAAACGATTCAAAGAGATTAAAGAATGAATGGGTTCAAGAACTATCATAGATGTTCAACAATACAAGTCTCAATTCAACGAGTGGATCTTTTGTAGATACTCTAGCTAGTGATCTCCGTAAAATATTTTTGATATATATTATATAAACAAATCATGCAGCACTCTTCTTCGCTTCACCGTCCAAATCACTCTCCAGAGCTTTATATTGGTTCTCTTGCTCCTTGAGGACTTTATCCTCAGCTTCTCTTATGAGTCTCTTATTCTCCTCGATTTTTTCAATCCATCTGAACTTTGGGATGAATCTAACGACATAATCTGTATCCTGTCCCAAAGCAGTCCAGGGATCGTTCAATTCCCAAGCTTCAATAAAGTCCAATTCATCCTCTAATTTGTTAGCTTCAGGGAGTCTCACATTTGGTCTATCAAATTCCATATTGGCGAAATTTTGATAATTTGGCAACATTTCCCTGAATGATTCCTCGTTGGACAATAGTTGTAATATTTGTGAGCTTCTTTGTTTATTAGATTCTCGGATCTTTGAGTGAATAGCATGGAATTCTTTGTTAGCAAAGCTCAATGTTGGATGGAGATTCTCGCCATGTGCGCTGATATTCTCCAGATTTGATTCTTGCTGTAATATCCAAGCATCAACTTTTTGATTCCACTCTTGTAACGACATTGGCTTGAAATCCCAAGGTCCAAACCAAAAATTCACCCTCTGTCCTGCAGCCACAGCTCTTTCCCTCGCTTCTTTTGCCTCGTCATACCAAGGATCATAAGGTAATGTAAGTCTTGAAACCTCAAGTCCTGAGTTGAATATTAGATAGGACCCAGTGATCCCATTCAAAAACTTGGAAACCCTAGCAAGCCCGGACTTTAAGGGCCAAATGTTCTTAACATGTCTAAACATGGCTAATCCAACAACTGTCTGGAATGCTGTAAGACCATATAAACCAGGTAAGTAATCAGAAGCAGGGACCAATGGTCCCCATATCTTGAGCCCAACATTTGGTCTATAATGGAAAGTGAAGGAATCCTTCGAGGAACCATCGGTTAAAAGTGAATTCTTCTTAGAGTTATCATCGCCATTAGAGGAACCTCCCGGTATGTACAGCCCCATGCTTTGATGTTAAATTATGGAGATGAGTTGAATAGAGCTCTATTCAATTCCCTTGTATGGAAGCTCATGGACGGATTTTTGAAAGTTAAACTGAAAAAAGAAAAACATAAACTTTTGTGACAAATCCCAAAAATCCTCAAGGCTACGTTTAGGTCAAATATTGTAGAACAAAAGATTTGAACGGAACTCTCTAATTACACTATGACGAGCATGTAGGCAGCATGGCTTAAAGGACTCGTAAGCCTAAGGAATCTAAAATAAATAGAAGTCGCTTTCATTGCCCTAAATAGCATACGCTCCAAAGCACATTGAGAGAGACTACAAAAAACTCATTGCAAGAAGAGAGTTAATTCCAAGCAAAGGCCTTTTTGTTGTCATTGAGACTATAAATCGTTCGGTGTCCCAACATAGAGTGGCGATACTGGTATATTGGTAATTAATGATAAACTTCTTGTTAAATTTGAATCAGAATCACTCATTGTTTGTATCCAACATATAAAATCGAATTCGCGTGGTCTTCTAAACAGAAAAGTTCATAGTTGAGAAGATTTCAATTATTCCCCCACAAAACAGAGACTTGAATTGAGATTCAAAATGAGAGGATGAGATCTTATTCTTCTTTTCTGTCTCTTTAATGAATATGCGTATAAAAGAAATGAGTTGTCCCTGGTTCTCTTGGTGGATTGCTTCTCTTTTATTTCAATTCTTTTACATACAATGACAAAGAAAGAATCTGTTAACTTAAATACTGACCATCCGACTGCTGCTCATCATGCTCAAGATGGTATTTCCAAAAATGGTTTACTCACCACTTTGAGCAAATACAAGAAAGGTGTCGCGCTGTGTATTGCATGCGCCTTTTCCGGATGTATCTTTGGTTGGGATGTTGGTACAATTGGTGGTATTAGTAACTTTAAAGGGTTCAAAGATAGACTTGCCACCAATTTTTCTTCATCTGGTGAAGCTAGATTTCCAGAGATGATTATCGGATTGATTGTCTCTGTTTTCAACGTTGGCTGTGCAATTGGTGGGTTGTCATTGGGAAAATTTGGGGATAGAGTCGGTAGACGTTATGCCCTGTTTTCATCAGTCTTGATTTATGCCATTGGTGTTGTTATTCAAATGACTTCTCAATCAAGTGCTGAATGGTATCAATTCATGATTGGTCGTATTATTACTGGGTTTGCCGTGGGTGGTACCTCGGTGTTGACACCAATGTTTATCAGTGAATCTGCCCCTTTGGAAATTAGAGGATCCATGGTTGTCCTATATCAATTGATGATCACTTTGGGTATCTTATTGGGGAATATTGTCAATTATGCTTGTAATGCTCACCAAAGTGGCGATGCTCAATGGTTGATCCCTGTTGGACTGGGGTTATTGTTTGCTCTGATGGTTTTAGCTGGTACTGCTCTAATGCCAGAAAGTGCAAATTATTTGATTGCTAGAGGCCAACTTGATAAAGCTAGAGACTCAATTGCCATTATGAACAATGTTACCCCTGAGTCTGCACTTTGTACTGCTGAAGTTGAAAGGATTACTGCTCAGTGGACTGAGGATCAAGAGAATAAAGCCACTACCAAATGGCATGAATTCATCACTGGCGAACCTAGATTAGGAAGAAGGTTAGCCATCGGTATGCTTGTGATGTTTTTCCAACAGTTTACAGGTGCGAATTATTTTTTTTATTATGGTACCACATTATTCAAATCTGTCGGTCTACAAGATTCATACGTCACTGCTGTTATTTTGGGTCTTGTAAATTTTGTTTCAACATTTTTTGGTATTGATTTTGTCGAAAGATTTGGTAGAAAGACATGTTTGAAATTTGGATCCGTCTTGATGGGGATTTGTATTTTGATTTATACCTTGTTGGGTTCATTTGCTTTAACGGATAGTGATGGTCATGAAAGAAGCTCAGTTGGTAGTGTTATGATTGCTGTTACATGTATTTATATCTTTGGTTTTGCTACAACATGGGGACCGGTTGCCTTTGTGTTTGTTAGTGAGATGTTCCCAACCAGAGTGAGAGCCACTTCAATGGCTTTAGCCACCTCCTGTAATTGGTTTTCGAATTTCTTGATTTCCTTGTTTTCACCTTTTATCACTAAGGTTATTGGATTCAAATATGGCTTTGTGTTTTTTGGATGTCTTTGTGCAGCTGCCTTTTTTGTTAACTGGTTTGTTCCTGAGACCAAAGGTTTACAAATTGAGGAAGTCGATGCCATTTTCAGAGGTAATTCAGATGAAGAGGAAGGTGTTGATGAGTCGGGTGCTCATGCTGTGAGGAAGTCTTCGCCAGATGTTCGTATTTCTCAAGAGACCACTGGTGTTTCTTCTTCTGAGCTAGTTGATAATATCGAGAAAAAGACTAGAGAATAAGTAGATTAAAATTGAGCCTCATATATAAGAATTTGATATATGGTGCTAATTCGATAGATACTGTAGAAAGCTGATCATTTATTACTACTATGTAGTGGAAAAGTCCATAAGCCCCCCAATATATACAGAATTTTGGTTAATTACTGAATAATTAGCGCCATTCTATAGCCATACAATAAATATAAATAGCTTATGCACATGTATCATTCTCAATATCCAGAAAGAGTCTAACATGTAAACGTCTTGTCCAAGGCTTTCAAAGCCATCAAGTCATTCATGTGTTGCAAGGGCGTTACTCGTCTTGGTATCCTGCTCTTGAGCGATATTGGCGGCAAATCCATCTGAGCAGGCAGGCCTTTCGTCTTGATTGGTACAGATCGAGGAATGGAAGAAGATGCAGGCGAAGGAGATGGTTTAATTGGTAGATACCTCACATATGGAGTACTCCATGGCGGTGCGGTTGATTTTTGTAATGGTGACTTCACCAAGACAGTGCTCTGTTCAGTTTTGTTTTTCTCTTCCTCGTGTAGTTTGATGGTGGCATCATCTAGTGGGTATATGTCCTTTGATAACTTGATATGTTGGAAAGCAGGGTCTTCAATGGGTCTCTTCTGTTTGGAATTGATAAAGAAGGACAAGTTAGAATAACTAATCAAATGAAGTTTGTCACCATTCTTTGTTGTTATTGAATAGCTCTGTTTGATCAATCCATCATTCTTGTATGAATAACTGGGGATGCTTAAATCAACCATATTTTCATTCTTGTTAGCTTTATGAGAGGTCACCATCTCTTTGTAAGTTAGAAATGAACCAGTCACTCTTGACGCACTCCAACTTCTCCCATCTGTCCAACGTCTCATCTTTGCCTCCTTCTCATTCCAAACGAACACATCACCAGCTCTTATAGCACCACGCTCCGAGTCCTTCAGGCGTCTTTTAACCCTTGGAACTAAATTAAGTCTCGCAGCTTCGAGTAACACCACAGCATCAGCGGCAGTTTGGACGATTCCTCGGTAGCTCTCCATAATACACGTAATGATGATCACCCAAGTTGAAATGAAAAAGAAAGGATGGAATCGATGTGTATTTATATCCTTGTCCCATTTATTAATTTGCGCATTATACTGAGTTCTGTTGATTCCGTTTTGATGTGTTTATTGTAAAATAAGCTTAAAATGCTCAGTGCTTAGGTGTACTGCATAAGAATGCAGTTAGACGTTAAGTTAGAGAAATCAAGAGCAAGACAGTAAACAGTAGGCAACAAATAAACCTAAATCTTAGAGAGAATTAGGTTCAGAGTATTCCATGATTGACTAAGTCTTACACTGTGCTCATATCTAGTTTCTTGCATAACAAAAATCAAACAAATCTAATTTATCCTCATTTCTTTGTGCAATCACCACCGAACCAATCAATTATTTGCGCATCCGTCTTCATGGATTTGGGACTGAATGACACCAACGTTCGCACAGGGTCCACAACATCCGTAAGAACCACATGATTACAAGTCTCACACTGTTCCTTTCACTACTCTCCTAACCGAGGGTTTAATCACAAATATTAATTCGAGAGTTTAGCACACTTTTCAGGTGTCCGTACCCGGTTTCCTGTCAGATTTTATTTAACCTCAAACACTAAAAAAGAGTTGACGTGATTGCCGATATCAGCGGATCTGGTAGCCACTCACTCGTTTCTACGGTTCCAACTTTTTTGTGTTACATTGAGAATATCATTAAATCCGATAATTTCGAACTCCTCTACAACGATTAGTAGTACCTTGGTAAATTCAGCACTACAACAACCCCTGTCACAGGCTGAGTCGAAACAGGATACTCCTTTTGCCTTAGGGTGTACTCACGTATACTATTTCCCAGAGGTGACAAGTCCAGAGGTGTGATTTTTGCTTGACTTTGCACATTAGTAATTACACATAGATTCTGCTAACTGGACTAGCTATATGAACGTAATTGGAAATTATGACGATACCGGCCTATGATGTATCAGCATCCTTATTAATAATTTTCACTAAGCTGTCTGAACAAGGGGCTTGTAAATGAAGTATATTGAATAACTTCGATATTTACCGTTGTAAGAATTCGTCCAAACTCATTCTTTAGCATGAAGAAAATCACTTGGAAGAGAATAGTTAGCTCCTAACTACTGATCCTATGCAAAACACAACTCTACTCATGCAATTCTATTGTTTAATATACCCGTTATCTCCCATTTTGCACGAGTCCCATACCATCGCTTTGACGTTATCTGATATAATTATGAGCACCGCCGTATTTATGGTTAACTTTCCCCCGTGACATATTCCGAGAAATGGCACGTGATCTATGTTCCAATCTGTCATCCAGCACCTTCAATTCCGACTTTATCGAGAATAACATGAGCGCGAGAATTCGCCAGTTTTTTTTTATTTACAAAGGTACCCAGCTGTACATGGATTAAAGTTAGACTTTTACCAGAAGAGGAAACAAAAGATTCGAATAAGCTCTTTACATCTGCTCTAAACCATTGATCCAATTAGAAAATATATGTAAAATATTCCCCACCGCACAGATTATTAGGGATTATACCAAATCATGAACTTCAATAATCAAAACCTACCTCCCCATCTTCAACAACAACTACATCTGCAAATGCTTCAACAGCAACAAGAACGACAACTTCAACAACAACAATTACACAACCAGCCAGGCCCTTCCCCTACTATCAATTCCAATTTGACACTACAGCAACAACAAATTATGGTACAACAAAAACTCAAACAACAACAACTCCTTCAGCAACAGCAGCAGCAGGCTCAGTTCACACAGCACCAGTCTCCTCCGCAACAGTTGAAGAGCAGATTATCACAACCACAACTAACACAACTACCACAACAACAACAGCAACATCCTCATCAACAACAACAACCACAACAACAACAATCATCTCCAGCGGGTATTCAACCTGGTGTCAACCCATTAACACAACAGGGTCTCAGTCAAAAAGTTCAATCCCCACATGATGGCACACATCCTATCACTGCTCAAAGTGCCACAACTCCATTGCCTAACTTGCACTACTGGAGTGATAAATTGAAGGATGAAATTGATTCCGATGTATTACTATATGAACAAATTATTCAACGTGACGCTGCCAATAAGGAACAATTAAAGGCTGAAAGATTAGAGACAGGTAATAAACCACTTTTGACCAAACTAATGCAAGACTTCAAATTTTATAACGATTTAAAGATGGCAAGGATGAAAACCATCCAATTCTCCAACCAAGGTCAATACACACAGAGTATTTGGGGTGAAGGTTATCAAGGTTATGGTAATGGATTCACAGATGGTCCAACAAGGGTACAATTACCGAATGAGCGTAAGAAGCCAACTAGACTGAGAGACATCAATATCTCCAAAAGACAACTGGAAGCTCAGGCGTATACCAAAGACGTGTTGGTCCCTATCAGATTGGAATTTGAGTCAGAAAGGGATAGATTTCGCTTAAGAGATACATTCCTGTGGAACTTAAATGAAAAGACCATTACTTTAGAGAATATCGTTTCAATCATAATGGAGGATTACAAGTTTTCCAATCCGTTATTTGCAGATACAGTGCTAGCATCAATTAAAGAACAAGTTAATGATTATCATCAACAAATTTTTCATAATGCATATGGTGATGATTTAAGAATATTGATCAAGCTAGACATAACTATATCTAACAATCAGTTGATTGATCAATTTGAATGGGATATTTCAAACCCAGAAAATAGCCCTGAAGAATTCGCTATGGTGCTATGTGAAGAATTATCATTGCCTGGTGAATTTATAACAGCGATTTCTCATGCTATCAGAGAACAAGTACAGATCTATGCCAAATCACTATATCTGATCGGTTATGATTTTAAAGGTGGGTTTATTGAAGAGGATGAAATTAGAAATCATTTAAGAGGCGTTGTCACACATCAAGATTATTTAAGACCAAGGTCTTTGTTGTCTAATTACACTCCACAATTATTGGAAATTTCAAATAATGATCTGGAGAGATTGGATAAAGATCGGGAGCGTGACTCAAGAAGAAAGAGAAGACAAGGCCGTTCTGGTAGAAGAGGTGGTCCAACATTACCTGATTTGACAGATATTCCACGCACTTTTAGAACACCAATTCCAACTACAACTTTACCAGGTGGGTTAGATTTAAGTTCAAATGTTGATTCTACTCATGAAGTTGTTGAGGTTATCAACAAAGTCTTAGAACCGACAACATTAGAGTTACAACAACAAGAACAACAGCAATCAAAAGGATATGAACAGAATGCATTACCCAATACTTTGACAAGCGGTTCCGTCACTTCTGGAAGACCAACGCCGAGATTCGTGGGCAAAATGGCTTCAAGGACTGGCAGAGTCTCTTTAAACCATGAATATGGTCAGAGATTCATGGTTACTATCAAGTTGTAAACTGTGTCTCTTATAATATATGAACTCATTGTATTCTTTGTATTGTCTTCTTTGCGTTACGAGCACTTTTTTTTGTTTATCGTTTTTCGCCCTATAAATATCAAAACCCGAAAATATCACGGATTTTTGCCATAGAACAGCCACCCAAAAGAAGAAGAAATTTCAATTTATAAACGATTTCTCCCTTACATTATTTGCATTCTTGATCCAAATTTCCTTCTTCAAAAGCTCATTTTAGATTTCGTGTTTTCTTGGTTTTGGTTTTGCTCTGTTATCTTTTATTCTCAAAGTGATACAACCTAATCTGTGAATAGTGGAATAATATTAATAAACGAAAGACAAGACAAGCAAGCTTTTATTATTACTACTCTCACTATCATATTCACACTGCTCATATATATATCACACCCCCCTTTCTGTGCCGTTACTCTAGCTTTTCAAGGACAAACAGGAAATGGTGTCGTATTCCAAGGTTAACGGGGAAACTAACGGTGATAACCTCCTCTTTGAAGCTCCTACTGGGTCAAGTTCTGCTGAGAACATTGAATTACAATCTATGAGCACCAAGCGATATGATACCCATGATTCACAACAGCTGCTGCCTTCCTTTGATGAGGACGATGATTTCCTGAACGATGATGAACATGATGACAATGACGAATATACCCATAATAGATTAACAGACGTTGAGCAAGGACAGGAAATTTCGAATGTTGGAACAAGTTCAAATCGTATAAATCCACAAGATTCCAATGTTGATTCATCTTCACATATCACTCCTACTTCAAGAGCAAAGATGGCTATAGATTCCATTAGAAGAAATTTTAATTTCTTAGATAAAGTCTTCAATAAGAATGGTTATGAGAGAGTTGGGCAGAATAACGGTTCAGGTTCACAAAACGATGGTGTTTTTAATAATTTATCTGCTAAACCAGATACTCAACCGCAAGTGGAATCAGATAAACCACCAACGTATGATGAAGCATCACAGGATCAGACTCCGCCTTATTGGGAAAATTCAGTTTTAGCACCCGGGTTTGGTGAGGAGATCTTTGTGGATGGCCTTCCTGTGGGGAATATCATCAACTTTGCATGGAATTTACTTGTATCCTCAAGTTTCCAATTTGTTGGGTTCTTATTAACTTACTTATTGCATACATCGCATGCTGCTAAACAAGGTTCAAGAGCTGGACTAGGTTTCACATTCATCACTTATGGTTACACTATGATTCCAAAGAACGCAAAGTTCCATGATAGTGATCGTGTTATCAATGAATACAAGATTGAGCCAAACTCCCCAAATGATTATTCTGAGAGTTTGAACTTTGGTGACAAAATTGAAGGTTCCTTGGATCATTACAATTCCAACTTATCAGGCGGTGTTGATCCGCTATCGGAATCTTCGGGTACCATTCAAAGTGATAAACATCTAACAATAATTGGCTTTGGTGTTATCATTTTTGGTGCTTTCGTCATATTGAAAGCTCTATTGAACTATCATAGAGCTAAGAAGATGGAACAGATCATCCTACAACCACCTTCCAGTACTGTTGTCACCCCTGAGGAACAAGTTTGAAAGTTTTGAATGTCCTTGGTCTTTATATGTCTTATATTTATTCTATTTTCTTATGTGCAAACGGGTCTTTTATACATTCTTATTTAACTAGTGCTTAATGCGTCGTGTTGTAAGTGCTTGTGCCCGCGAATTTTCTGCCTTTAACAACCGAATTAAAATTATCACCAACACACAAATAAAACAGTTAACGTTTTTACGGTGAAACTTGTGTTGTTTTCGGTCGTTCCACGAGTTGCGTCGCTGATTATTCCTCATCCAAAGCCCTTGTACATTCCAAACACATTTTGCAATACAGAATGGCATCAAAGACCTATGGTGTTACGCCACCGATTTCCACAGCTGGTCCCACACCAGCAGAAAACGTTTTGAATGATGAGCTGGTTCAAGAGTTGAAGAAACAAGGTTCCTTTGAAAGCGAAGCTGAGACAAAGAAGAGAGTGGAAGTGCTACAGATATTACAGAAGCTGGCTCAAGATTTCGTTTATAAAGTGTCCAAAAATAAGAACATGAGTGAAGGTATGGCCAAAGATGCGGGTGGTAAAATCTTTACTTTTGGTTCTTATAGATTGGGTGTTTATGGTCCTGGTTCAGATATCGATACTTTGGTTGTTGTGCCTAAACATGTGACTAGAGATGATTTCTTCAATGTGTTTAGTGAGTTATTAAGAGCTAGATCTGAACTGGATGAAATCGCACCGGTCCCTGATGCATTTGTGCCAATTATTAAAATCAAGTTCAATGGTATTTCTATTGATTTGATCTGTGCCAAATTGGATATCGCTCAAGTTCCGTTGGATTTAACACTAAGTGATAAGAATTTGTTAAGAAATATCGATGAAAAAGATCTAAGAGCATTGAATGGTACAAGAGTTACAGATGAGATTTTACAACTAGTTCCGAAACCTGTTGTTTTCAAGTTAAGCTTACGTGCTATCAAGCTATGGGCCCAAAGAAGAGCCATCTATGCCAATGTATTTGGTTTCCCCGGTGGTGTTGCTTGGGCGATGTTGGTTGCAAGAATTTGTCAACTATATCCAAATGCCGTGAGTGCAGTTATTGTTTCTAAGTTTTTCCATATCTTGACACAATGGAACTGGCCGCAACCTGTTCTTTTGAAACCAATTGAGGATGGTCCTTTGCAAGTTAGAATTTGGAACCCAAGAGTATACCCACAAGATCGTCAACACAAAATGCCCGTGATCACGCCGGCTTATCCGTCAATGTGTGCCACTCATAACATTAGCGCATCAACACAAAAGATCATATTACAAGAGCTAAACAGAGGAACTGAGATAATGAATGGTATTGTATCGCATAAAAAAAAATGGGAAGATTTGTTCGTTAGACATGATTTTTTTTTCAGATATAAATTTTATTTAACTATATTTGCCGCTACTAGAGGTGATTCTGAACAGCATTTGAAGTGGAGTGGTCTAGTTGAAGCTAAACTAAGATTACTTGTGCAAAAATTAGAAGCATTTTCAGGGGTTAACTTAGCTCATCCATATGTTAAAGAATTTGAAAAATGTTATATATATGAAACTGAAGAAGAAGCCAAAGAAATCGAAAATAAGTTTGGCAATTTTGCAGCTGAGAAAGATTTGGAGAAGTTTAAAGAAATCACAGAGGAAAACAAAGATGAAGAATTGAAGGAAGGTCAAAAGAAGATGTATTTGACTGCATTATACATTGGGTTAGACATTTCCACTGAGAGTGAAGATAAAAAGTTTGATATTCATGTTCCATGCAATGATTTTTTCAATATATGCCGTTCATTCCCAGAATATGAAGACTCAAGCATCTTTTCCATTAGTATTAAACCAGTGAAATTATACGATTTGCCAAGCTTTGTTTATACAGAAGATGAAGTCAGACCTGTGAAATCTAAAAAGAGAAAAGGAGTTAAGAATGGCAAGAATACCAAGAGACCGAAATCAACTGCCTCCACTGCTTCAAATGAACAAGAAAAACAGCTGGATCAAACTGCAGGTGTTGCATGAGTGTGAGAGATATTAGAAATCATGCAAGTTTCCATATGATCTTCCGTGAACTTAATTTCAACGTTCTAACTATCCGTTCACTTTGAACAACAGGCCTAGGTAAAGAAACAAAGTATGTATTATATAACGTGTTCATTACTTATCAAAGAATATGCTGTTCCCCCTAATATACAAAGCACAGTAAACTCTACACCGTATTTATGCAATTTATGATAGACTCTAATTCAAAACAACCAAAACTTTTTCATAAATGGTAAAGACAATACCACCACTTAAGATTAATCTCCCCAATCTTGGAGTGGCACCTTTCCAAAAAGTTTTCAAACCTTCCTCTTTCAAGATAGTTGAAAAACAATTCAAAGTACTAGAATATTTCTCATTTGCACCAAGAGCCTGCATTCTAGTCTTGACGGTATCAATAGGCATAGTGGTATAAACAGTAACAATCCCGGAAAAGGCCCCGACAACAAAAGTTAAACCAGAACTCAATGGTTTATCTGGTGGTGTGTTTGAAGCGGCTTGAATTGAAGATTTAATCTTGTTATAACAACCTAATCTGACAGCTTGATTCGATGCTTGACGTAACGAAACTGGTAAGACACCAGCATATAAGCCTTTCAGTCCAAGATCTTTAATACATTTAAAAGAACTGAAACTACCAGATTGATATCTTGGTTTAGTTGCTTGCTTATCATCAATCAATGCAGTTTTGATTGCCTCAAATGGTGTCACAGCAATGATTGATTCTAATAAACCGGCACCTAACCCAGCAATTACACCCCTAGGGCCTGAAAGTTTCCCATCTTTATCAGCCAAAAGTTTCTTAATCGTGTCGAAACCTAAGAATCTTACAGAGGCCTTGACGGTGTTACCAACAACGAACGCTGGACAACCGGTGTATAACGAGGATATGCCTTGATTCCTAGCGGTGTTATAGATCAATACCAATGGATTTCTTGATGCCGTTGATGATTTGTCTATAAGTTGTAGTCTTGTCTTAGCAAACTCAAAAGGGTACTGAAAATTTTTAGTTAGTAAAGGTCAAGATTGGATTATGGAAGTACATTACTTACAGTTATGACACCTTCAACACCACCAGCGATACCACCGGCAATGAATGATTTAGCAGGGTCTATTTGCTAGCCCAGTAATTAGTATGATGCTTAAAATATTATTCCACATTGACTCACTTTCTTGCCGTCTTTCTTAGCCTCACTCATCTTGTTGATCGCACTGTTGTTAGGTACTGATAAAGCCATCTCGAGGATGAATCATATCTGAAAAAATCACCAATTCGCGGAATTGGCATGAAAAAAGTAAACAAAGAAAGGATCAGTTAACAAAAGAACAGAAGAACAAAAGAACAAAAAAGAAACAGGAAATGGTTGAATACACAAAAGAGGAGACTGATAAGTTAATCAGAAGGTTTGAGATTCAGAGTGAGTGGACATGTTTTACTAGTGGGGCTTCAAAAGTCTAACAATAAACAGAAGCTGAACGCAGAACAGCGCTGATCAATGAGATGAAAAAGATGGGAGACATCTTTGAAGCTAGGATACTGCGAAGATCAGGATTGGTGCCAAAGCTGTTTGCTGAGCTGAAATTAAAGGATGTGTTGGGCGTTGAAAGAGAACACAGTATCAAGATCTATGAACTTATAAAAGACGTTGCTGAATTACACAAAACACAGTTGGATACAATGACCAGGGAATTGGCTCTTAGAAAGGAAGTTGAACAGCTGAAAAGGAAGAGACTGGCGAATGTGAGATCTTACCAGAAGAGGAAGGAAAGCATCGCGCAGGGAAGGGTCTCGAAGAAATAGAGGGCGATGCCAATGTTGTACTCATCATTATTATAATAACTACCAATATGATTACCTAATCAGCTATTATATACGATAATGTCACGTGATCAAGTAGTCATGCGGAGGAGAAGGAGGGGTAATTACGTAATCCACTCGATGTTTCTTTTTCGGTTTTTTGACTATGAAAAATTCGGGCTCGAAATCTTTTTAGAGTGCAAGTTTTCATATTTCCAAAAGATTTTGGCTGAATTTACACCTTCGAAGCCTTCTGGAAGTGCTTATTCCAACTATTAGACATTATTCATTCGGCATTGTTTCCATTAGTTCCACTCAACACTACCCCGTCCCTTTTGCCTACCCTGGAAGTTCCCATTTTTAACGCATTTATTTACGATCAAGTCCCCCACCAACTACAGTACCCTACTTGCATACTTATCTTGAATCCATAACGATATCACAGAACTCACAAAAGTCCCTCCCATGTCCACTGACCATAAGGTAGACGCCAACCATTCGAAACTGGCGTCTGTCATTAATAACACGAAAGTCCTCAGTGATGATTCTACCCCATTTGAACATAAAGCATCGTTGGATAAGAGCTCTGCTGAATATATCATCAAAACAGGTGTAGCAGGCGGGCTTGCTGGCTCCACTGCAAAGACACTAATAGCACCATTGGACCGTATAAAGATCTTGTTCCAAACCTCAAATCCTGTTTATGGGAAATACGCAGGTTCTGTGTCTGGGTTATTCAAAGCAGGTAACCAAATTTATAAAAATGATGGTATCTTTGGCTTCTTTCAAGGTCATTCTGCAACGTTGTTGAGAATTTTCCCTTATGCGGCCATCAAGTTTGTTGCTTATGAACAAGTGAGAAGGCTATTAATCCCTTCTGAGGAATATGAAACTTCAATAAGAAGGTTGTTATCTGGGTCTATTTCTGGTTTATGTTCAGTGTTTTTAACATATCCTCTAGATTTGATTAGAGTTCGTTTAGCATTTGAAACTAAAAAATTCCATAAAAGTATAGTCAATATCCATCACCAAAGCCATTTCCATACTATAAGAAGAGGTAGATTAATGTCTATTATAACGGATGTCTATAGAGAGCATCCAAAACCAAATAAAAATTTCAAAATGATAAACTTGATAAAATCAACTTTACCATCACAGATATCAAATCTAACAAACTTTTATAGAGGTTTCATCCCAACAATAATGGGTATGATTCCCTATGCTGGTGTTTCATTCTGGACACATGATCTTGTTCATGATATTTTGCGCCATCCATCCATCAGAGACTATACAGTTGATTATGAAGCCATCTCAGTCTCTCATAGAAATAATAACCAGAGAATACCTTTAAACACCTGGTCCCAATTATTAGCCGGTGGTATCGCTGGTATGTTTTCACAAACGGCAGCATATCCATTTGAAGTTGTAAGGAGAAGAATGCAAGTTGGTGGTGTTAATAATGGTGAGTTTATAAGTCTTGCATCAATAACGAAAACCGTATGGAAGGAAAAGGGGTTCAAAGGGTTCTATGTTGGTTTGAGTATTGGTTATATCAAAATCATCCCAATGGTTGCTTGCTCTTATTATGTTTATGAACGTTGCAAATTCCATATGGGTATATGAATAAAGTAGTGGTGTCATGTACATGTTTATTATCGTTCATTTTGTTTATATTTATAAAAAATGCTATTAAATAAAGGGTCATTTTGCTTTGGGGACCTTTTCATGACGTTAAAATGGGATTTTTCATTAATTAGTAGGAATGCGTTCTATTAAAGTTTTCAAGAATGGGATGTTTTCAATTGCACTTGGTAAATCTTTCTTTATGATCGATGGTGTAATTTTAGATTCTGCGTATCTCTTTGTTGATCTAAAGATCTTGATGACGCCTAAACTTTCTAAAGTTGTCAACACTTCAAGAAATTCACCTTTGTTCAAAGTACCTATTAATGAATCAACATCGGCTGTCTTGATATAGAACTCATAAAATGAGTTTAAAGTCAAATTACCAACTTTGTTTTCATAATCAGCTTTAACAAGCATACAAATTAGATATTTCTGTTGAAAATTCAAGCTATGCAATTTGGATGATTGATTTTGATTAAAGACAGCAGAACAAACTTTAGCGATATGATTAATCTTAATGGTTGGAGCAGTTTGAATAGTATATTGTAGGATTTTGGATTCCCCATTTCCATAATTCGTCAATACTTCAAACCCTCTTACTTCTTTTTCAACTATTTCAATTGCATTTCTGCAAATATCAAAAGCCTTTCTCAAATCACCTGTGTTTGAGGCAGATCTTTTGGAACATAATTGAATAGCAGCAGGGTGGAATAATGGGATAGAATTATCATTTGGATCATCATTCAATAATCTTAACCTAGATTTCAAGATTTCTGAAATTTGTTCAGCTGTATATGGTAAGAATGCTAATGTATTTGGATTTAACCCATTCATCTTCAATCTCGGTAATAATCTATCAACCATGTCTAAAGAATTGGAAATACCAATTAACACCAGATTGGTATCTTGTAATATCGTCCACGAAAACAGTTCAAACAATATTTGTTGATCAGCAGTGATTAGTTTATCCAATTCATCAAGGACAATGACGTTCATATGGCTAAAATCATTATTGGACAATAGTTTTAATAAAGAATCTTTAGATTCTTTCAAAGAAACAACATTGTTGGTGAATTGTCTGTAAATGTCTAAAAACACATTACTAACTTTTGTAATAGACATACAATTGATATACGTGTAACCAATCTTATAATCGACATTATCAATCTCGACATCTTGAACTGGTGCTGTTGAATTCATATCAATGAATTGAGACAATGTTAGTCTTATTTGCGCAGTTTTACCAGTTCCTGGAGGACCACTGATGTATAATGAGCTTGATTTCTGTTGTATGATATGCTCTAATAAAAATTCTCGAAGTGCTCCAGCTTCACTATCACGTTGTGGTAATGTGAATGATTGATGTTTGTTGAAACTTCTTTGAAACACAGCCTTAGCTTGAGCATAAACTGATTTCGGCTTGATTGGCGTGGAAGGTGGTGTATTTTCTTGTTTGCAAGGTGAAATGTTTTCTTTATCTTGTTCTATCAAGTTTAGTTTCTTCGGTGTTATATCTAGCGGGATCAAATTGTTAGCCTTCTTCACAGGGGTGACTGGTGGGGAGGTTAATGACTCCTTGAGTTGAGATTCAGATCGTAATGAGCCCTTATTAGTTCCAGATTTTGGTGAAAGATCTGCAACAGCTTCCTGTTTAATCATATCAGTTAATGAAAAAGTTGGTCTAACAATCCTTGATTTGTGAGGAGTAGAGGGTGGTGACATTGGATCGTGGTTAGTCTCGATTCTCTTCTTCTTGGAGAGACTACTCTGTGGTGATTCCAAGGGTCTCTTTCTTGTAATCCTTCTTGTTGATGATACCGGTATTGACATTTGTGGTGATAATTTCTCCTGGATCTCTCTTAATACCCTTGGAATGGCTTTCTTAGGGGTTGTCGGTTCTTGCTTCTCATTATCGGTTGACATTGAAGGTTTGAAAACGTTGAGCAGTGACATTTATTTTATATGAAGTGCTAAAAGGAATGACAATGATTGAAGTTAAAGAAGAATTGACTGAATTGAAAGAGAAATCTCCCAAGTTTATATAAAAATGCATCCAATTTGTCCAAAAAGGGAAATTAATTTTTCGAAACGCGAAAATTTAAATTTTTTATTTTTTCGATGACGCGTCAGAGTTTTCGCGTGGTTTTCGCGTTTTTTTTCCCGCGTTTTTTTCCCCTTAAAAAAAAATGTTTATAAGCGATGAGAAGGAAAAAATTCCTTTGTTTGAAGCAAAAAAAGCTTCACACTTTTGCCCCACAATCACAACAATTTCAAAGTAAAAATGAGCTTTTTCGAGGGTTTCAAACAATTTGCTGGTGATTCTTACTTATTGAATGGTCTTTTATACGTTTCATTATCACTCGGTGTGTTGAAATTAACCACTTTGACATTGAGTTATGGGGCTTTATTAGTTGACCTTTTCATCTTACCTCCAGTTAATTTCAGTAAATATGGTGCCAAATCTGGTAAATGGGCAGTTATAACTGGTGCTTCTGATGGGATTGGTAAAGAATACTCTTTACAATTGGCAAAGAGAGGCTTTAATGTTGTATTAATATCAAGAACTCAATCAAAATTGGATATCCTAGCTGAAGAGATTTCTCAAAAATTCAAAGTTGAGACAAAGACTTTATCAATTGACTTTGCTGCTGATAAACCCTCAAATTATGAATCAATTTCTCAAACTTTAAAATCGTTGCCTGTCACTATTTTGATTAATAACGTTGGTCAATCTCATTCAATTCCTGTTCCATTTGTCGAAACTCAAGAAAAGGAACTAAGAGATATTATTACCATTAATAACACTGCTACTTTACTTACAACACAAATTGTCACCCCTATAATTCAAGAAACTATCAGAAATAATAAAAATACTCGTGGGTTAATCCTAACAATGGGGTCCTTTGGTGGGTTATTGCCAACTCCATTGTTAGCTGTCTATTCAGGCTCAAAGGCTTTTTTACAAAACTGGAGTTCTGCACTAGCTGGGGAATTAGCCTCATCAAACATTGATGTTGAAATTGCCATTTCATATTTGGTCACTTCGGCTATGTCAAAGATCAAACGCTCTTCAGCTACTATTCCTACTCCAAAAGTATTTGTTGCTTCAGTCTTAAGATCTGTTGGTCGTCGTTCAGGTGCTCAAGACAGATATTCTACTTCTACTCCTTATTGGACTCATGCCTTAATGCATTGGTGGATTGAAAACACTGTTGGTGTTTATAGTAAATTGGCCAATGCTCTTAATTTGAAATTTCATCAAGATATTAGGGTGAGAGCTCTAAGAAAAGCTGAAAGATTGGCTAAACAGCAATAACTTTGATTTCAATATTGATAATTTCTTTTATTTGCTTTTAAATGTATTCTTTCTTTCTCTCTCTGTCTCTCTCTCTCTCTTTTCACTGTGAAATTACTTTATTTAATCACTTTGTTGTTTTTGTTTTTGTTTTCCCTTTTGGGAGAAAAAAAGAAAAAAAAAGTCGAAAAATTCGAGATTTTTAAAACTGATTCAGAGATCCAGCAATAAACCAGGTGGAAATTTGGTAATATTGTGCCGGACTAAGTGGATTTAATACAGATTTGAACTCAATTATTTCATAGGATTGTATTATTTGATTTTTTTCCGGTCTTCAAAGCTTCAAAATTGATCAAGAATTGCACTTTGTGGTTTGTGGTTATACCCTTCAATCAATAAAAATCATTAGTGATCAACAAGTAAAGATCTGGTCAATATGGTGGAACTATCGAATTACCAACGTTTGGAAAAGATTGGTGAAGGTGAGTCCTACAGTCTAAACACGTGAATTTGAAAAGTTACCTTTTTACTAACATTTCCTCAGGTACTTACGGTGTCGTTTATAAAGCTCTTGATACAAAACATAACAATAGAGTTGTCGCCTTGAAGAAGATCCGTTTAGAGTCAGAAGATGAAGGTGTTCCATCAACTGCTATTCGTGAAATCTCATTACTAAAGGAACTAAGGGATGAAAACACTGTTAGATTATATGATATCATTCATTCAGATTCTCACAAGTTGTATTTAGTATTTGAATTCTTAGATTTGGATTTAAAGAAATATATGGAATCTATCCCAGCTGGTGTTGGTTTAGGGACTGATATGGTCAAGAGATTCTTGATGCAGCTTGTTAAAGGTACTGCTTATTGTCATGCTCATAGAATCTTACATAGAGACTTAAAACCTCAAAATTTATTGATCGATAAAGATGGTAATTTAAAATTGGCAGATTTTGGTTTAGCTAGAGCATTTGGTGTTCCATTGAGAGCATATACTCATGAAGTTGTTACATTATGGTATAGAGCCCCTGAAATTTTATTGGGTGGTAAACAATATTCCACTGGGGTTGACATTTGGTCCATCGGTTGTATCTTTGCAGAAATGGTTAATCGTAAACCATTATTTGCAGGTGATTCAGAAATTGATCAAATTTTTAGAATTTTTAGAATCTTGGGTACTCCAAATGAAGAAATTTGGCCTGATGTCACTTATTTGCCCGATTTTAAACCAACTTTCCCAAAATGGAGTAAAAAAGATTTGCAACAATCAGTTCCTTCATTAGACCCTGCTGGAGTTGATTTATTAGAGCAAATGTTGGTTTATGACCCGGCTGGTCGTATATCTGCAAAACGTGCTTTATTGCATGAATATTTCCATGAAGATTCAGAAGTCCCAGATTATCGTCAACAACAATCAATTCCATTGGGTGCTTCCATTTATACTTGAAAAAAAAAATCTTGCTTTAATGACCCATTTTATTATACCCTCTCCTTCAAGACATTAGAGTATTCCATTCGTAATCTGTGTCTTCATGTTTTTGGTTTTTATTTCATCCTTTTTTCCATTCTTCCTTTCAGGTGTGGTGGGTCTTGACTTATCATACTTCATTTACTTGATTGTGAGCTGATTTAATGCAATAAATATTAATTATTTAATCTATTTACGGTCAACAGAAGACAAAACACCATCATGAATAACAACTGATTCATCACATCTCTCTCTCTCTCTCTCTCTCTCTCCCTAATAACAATTGATGATTATTTCTATCTGAATCTCTCATAATATTCTTCCTCTTCAAATCTCTTTTTAACCAAATCCAATACTTGTTGTGGATAAACATCTGATAATTGTTCACTGCCATTCAATATCCTATCTTCGTGAACTTTTTGCTCTTCTTTAGTCATGATGACAACATTTGTCAAACTAACTTCCTTCTTTGGATCCCATTGAGATAGAGTGAGTTTTGTGGAAAACCCGGAAATTGGTGATTTGCCTCTAAACACTTCTTCACAAATATATGGAACATCTTTCAGTGCAATTGGAATTCTTTGATCTTTACCAATTCTGGTTTGTTGACCAGCTAAGCTTTGGAAAATCCCATCATATATTTTTATTCTATTCTTACCTTCAATTGGCTCGATTGGATAACCAGCAACAGATGTTAAGATATATGAAACAATGGCTAGCCCAAAAGCCGCAGGAATCGTCCCCAATACAGGTAAGATTCTAACTCTGAAATCTTTTAATGCATGT
This sequence comes from Taiozyma yuanshanica, assembly GCA_030569295.1. NCBI lineage: Eukaryota > Fungi > Ascomycota > Saccharomycetes > Phaffomycetales > Wickerhamomycetaceae > Taiozyma > Taiozyma yuanshanica. Next base: position 428,672 of record JAJMKP010000007.1, read on the forward strand.
AATTCATCAACTTTACCCTTTTGAAATTCATCTTCAGGTAATGGTAATAGCTGAGCTTTTCTAGGGTCTGGCTTTTCAGCAGAAAATACAACAGGGATGTTGGAAACAATGCCTCTCTTCTTTAAACGACGTCTAACCGATCTAGCAAGTGGATCTTCCTCGGTATTGGAAATATCACCAATATTGATTCTCGATGGATCACTCTTACATGAGGCACCCATGGAACTGATTATTTTCAAATTATGCTCATGTGAATAAGCTAATAAATCAACTTTTGTATCAATGTTATCAATACAATCCACAACAAAGGTCGGATTGCCTTCTAATAATAATCTATCAGCTGCGTCTAAAATCCATAATTCATTAATCGGCTCAATGGTGACCCAAGGCGCAATTTTTTGTAGATGTTTAGCCAAACAACGAACTTTTGAAGTTCCAACATCCTCTAAAGTGGCAACAGCATGTCTATTCAAAGATGATAAGGAGACTTGATCAAAATCAATGATTCGTAGTTTAGTAATACCGGAACGAATTAACATGGTACAAGTCCAGGAACCGACACCACCAGCACCAACAACCACTACAAACTCATCTCTAATCTTTTTCATACCGTCCTCGCCTAAAAAGGCATAGTTTCTTGCTAATTGTTCTCTTATGAGATCTTCATCGTACACTTCATCAGTGATAATTTTCTTCTTATTCTTCTTCTTTGACTGTTGTTCTGATTTCTGAGTTGAATAACCGTGAAAGGCCTCGGTTAAAGCAGCACCAACAAGAGCAGCTGCAAGGCCAATGGCAACAAATTTTCCCGTCGACATTTTGTTTAGGAAAGTAAATTTGAAAGGCTTGTGTTTTGTGTGAAATGGTGGTTCCCATGGTTGTCTTTTGCGTTTCGGTTTTTTCACTGCAAAAAGAAAAGTTTATGCTTGTGTGTCTCTGACCGATGATGAATTGGTAGTTACTATGGCAACAGTAATACTGTAGGAATTTCGGTAATCTTACTCTATATTCATAACCATTTTAATTGATTAACTCGCATATAACTGAGAAGATTTGGAAATTCATTACTTACAGAAAAAGGACATTTCAGTTAGTCTCAAAGTTACCGATTTGAGATCTTCTGAGAGCGGAGATCTTCTGAGAGCGGAGCTCTAATTGAGAGATTATTACAAATTGAACTGGAGAAACAAATGATCGCTTGCGTTGCTTTAGCTTCATTGGTTGATGATAGAGCAGCTTTAAGCTTCCCTATGTCGGCATATTCAGATATTGTACCTAAGGTATTTAGCATGTCTCTGCTAACACTAAGTACTATGAGTGATAAAAACTAATCTGTATGTGGGCTCTACCGGGAATGCTTTTCAAAATTGATCTCGAGCATTCAAATGAGTTAAAGAGACAGAATTGTACGATGGTTTTGAGAGCTTTTGAAGATATGTTTCTGGCATCAAGTGGTCTTCGATCTGTCTTTATAAAGAGTCACCTGCGGCGCTTGTTTTCAATTTCCGTTATTTGCAGAAATGAGAAACAAAGCATACAAGAAAGAATCGATGCGATACCCATCGAGAGATATAGAAACTTCAGTATCGTTGCCCATGTCGATCATGGGAAATCCACCCTTAGTGATAGGCTATTGGAAATGACAGGTGTTATTCAGCCTGGTGGTAAACAGGTTCTAGATAAATTAGATGTTGAAAGGGAAAGAGGTATCACCGTGAAGGCTCAAACTTGTTCAATGTTTTATAAGTACAAAGGTGAAGATTATTTATTACATTTGGTGGATACTCCAGGTCATGTTGATTTCAGAGCCGAAGTTTCAAGAAGTTATGCCTCCTGTGGTGGTGCTTTGTTATTAGTTGATGCTTCTCAAGGCGTCCAAGCTCAAACTGTTGCCAATTTTTATTTGGCATACAGCTTAGGCTTGAAATTGATTCCTGTCATTAATAAAATCGATCTAGATAAAGCTGATATTCCAAGATCTATCTCACAAGTTGAGACAACTTTTGAGTTGCCAGAAGATGAAATCATCCAAGTCAGTGCCAAAACAGGACTAAACGTTGAACAACTATTACCTGCAATCATTGACAGAATCCCACCTCCTTCAGGTAAATTAGCAGACCCATTCAGGGCATTGTTGGTTGATTCATGGTATGATTCATACTTGGGTGTTATCCTATTAGTTCATGCTGTTGATGGCACAATTAAACGAGGTCAAAAGATCTTTTCTCCACATACACAGAAGAAATACGAAGTTCGAGATGTTGGGATTATGTATCCAGAAAGAGTTTCCACCGGTACTTTAAGTGCTGGCCAGGTTGGTTATATCGTATGTGGTATCAAGGATACGGCCGAAGCTATCATTGGTGATACATTCATGAACGTGATGCATCCAGTTGAACCATTACCTGGTTTTGAAGAACCTAAACCTATGGTTTTTGTTGGTGCGTTTCCTGCGGATTTCACCGATTTTAAGGATTTGGATGAGCATATGAGTCACTTAGTATTGAATGATCGTTCTGTGACATTACAAAGGGAGACTTCTAACGCCCTGGGTCAAGGTTGGAGACTAGGGTTTTTGGGTTCTTTACATGCTTCAGTTTTCAAAGAAAGATTAGAGAAAGAATATGGCGCTTCTTTGATTTTAACAAACCCAACGGTCCCATACAAAGTCATCTTTAACGATGGTACTGAAAAGACAATTACCAATCCAGATGAGTTCCCTGATCATACTACCAAAAGAATGAACATTAAGAAGTTTCAAGAACCATTTGTCGAGGCTATCATGACTTTCCCACAAGAATACTTGGGGACAGTGATCAAATTATGTGATAATAATAGAGGCATGCAGAAAGAGATTCAGTATTTAACCACTGGTCAAGTCTTGCTAAGATATGAGATTCCATTAGCACATCTAGTTGATGATTTCTTTGGTAAATTGAAATCTTCTACTCGTGGCTATGCTTCATTGGATTATGAAGATGCTGGCTATAGGGATTCAAAGATCTGTAAATTAGAATTATTAGTTAATAATAACAGTGTTGATGCCCTTGCTCAGGTTATGCATGCCTCATTGGTGCAAAGTGTTGGTAGAGAATGGGTTGAGAAATTCAAAGAACATGTGAAGAATCAATTATTCGAAGTTGCAATCCAGGCAAAGGCCAATAATAAGATTGTTGCGCGTTCCACAGTGAAGGCAAAGAGAAAAGATGTGTTGGCTAAGCTTCATGCCTCTGATATCTCAAGAAGAAAGAAATTATTGGTGAATCAAAAGGAGGGTAAAAAGAGGATGAAGGCTGTTGGGAATGTCTCTATTGATAACAATGCTTATCAGGCATTCTTACGTCGTGGTTAATTTACTCTTTGTGTGTACATAGTTGTGTATTTCATTGGTCATTTTGTAATCTGCATAGTTAATTCCACTGTTTTGTAGTGCTAAGCTCCAATAATTTCCACAGTTTAAATTCGCTAATTAATTTCAAAATTCACTTTATGACTCGATCAAACCACTCCAAAACATCACAATTCCACTAAAATGAGTCAAACGTTGCAAAGAGAAGAACCAAACTACTTCGGTGCTGGTCCTGCTGTGCTTCCAACCTCCGTTCTGCAACAAGCTGCTCTTGATCTGATCAATTATGAGGGCTCTGGGTTAGGTATCGGTGAAATTTCTCATCGTTCTTCCCCAGCTGCAAAAGTCATCGAAGATACTAAAGCCCACTTGAAAGAGCTATTATCCATTCCAGAAACTCATGAAGTCTTCTTCCTACAAGGTGGTGGTACTACTGGTTTCTCTTCAGTCGCAACTAACTTGTTGGCTTCTTTTGTTAAGAAAACTGGTAAAAAGGGTAAAGGTGCCTATGCCATCACTGGTTCATGGAGTAAGAAAGCCTATGAAGAAGCTACCAGATTAGGTGTTGAAACTGAAATCATCACTGATTCAAAGAAAATTTATGGCTCATTCGGTAAGATTCAGCCTTTTGAAGAATGGATCAAACCAAAACCAGAAGAAACGGCTTATGTTTATTATTGTGATAATGAAACTGTCAATGGTGTGGAATTCCCATTTGTCCCCGAGTTCAAAGGTATTGAACTTGTTGCTGACTTATCATCTAATATCTTATCTCGCCCAATTGATTTTGGTAAACATGGGCTTATCTTAGCTGGGGCTCAAAAAAATGTTGGTTTAGCTGGTTTGACCATCTACATTATCAAGAAGTCCTTATTGGAGCAAGCTTCAGATGATGAATTAAAGGCACTGAACGCTCCATTATCCCCAATTGCCTTCCATTACCCAACTACTGTCAAGAACAACAGTGCTTATAATACCATCCCAATCTTTACTTTACACATCTTGAAATTAGTCCTTGAAGACTTGATCAAGAAGGGTGGTTTGAAAGTTCAAGAGGAAATAAACAACAGGAAGGCAGCAAAGTTATATGCTGCTTTGGATTCTTATCCAACGGTTTATAACTTGCCTGTGGATAAATCAGTTAGAAGTAACATGAATGTTGTATTCACTTTACAGAAAGAAGGACTTGATTCTGAGTTCCTAAAACAAGCTGCCGAAAAGAAACTGGAAGGTTTGAAAGGTCACCGTTCAGTTGGTGGATTCCGTGCTTCTCTATATAACGCTGTCAGTGAAAGAGCCGTTGATTTACTAGTTACTTTTGTTAATGAATTCGGTGAAGCTCATAAATAGGTTCGTTTATTGGAATAGATAATTATGCGGGATGTTAGTTTTTGGTTCATTTCTATAAATGTATGTGTATGGGTATGTTCTGTTCATACATTTACCGCATTAATGAAGTAGATTATTTGACATGATTCTGTTTCATCAAGGTAACAATGAAGAACTAGAGCTTCATTTTCACTTATGATTAAGACCATATTTTTGCAAACTTCACAAATCCTGGATCCCAATCTCCAATCTTTCAGTTTGACTTGAACTTCATATCTAGCCTCTTCTGTAGATGGCTCCACTTCTGTTTGTACTGTCATATTTTCATTCCATGACATTGTTACGTTTAAATTCTCCTGTCGAATATTCAGTGATAGCTTTCCGTGATTAGAGCCTATGACCCTCAAGAAATCTGAACTCTTGTATCGTTCAATTCTTTTGAATAATGAGCTGATATCCTCGGGCATTCTCATCAAGACATCAACATTTGTCAATTCAGGCTCTATTATCCTTTCATCACTTTCTTTTCTTAATAGTCTCACCGAGATGCTGAAAGTATGGGACATGGAGCTCAAGGTTGTAGTCGAATCATTGAAGAAGAGTGCTAAACTAGCTGATCTCTTTCCTGTATTGTTTTCCCTTTTTTGTAGCCGTATAGCCAATTGATCTGAGTTTGATCTTTCATACTGTTTCAAGACTTGAAAGAACTGTTCCACGTTCATTTCGAAACTTATGGTATTATCTCTCAATGATTGTACCTCATAAACGTCGAATATATCATTTGTAAGCTTACACCAGACTTGTGGTTCGTTCAATGATGCTGAGATGATGTTTAGATGTGTTGGAGTGAATCGTAGTACACCATACTTTCGGAGTGCCACAATCGGTGCTAGTGTACCTTTAATTGTTAGTGATTAATTACAAATGACAACGATATTATCATACCCTTGAGCCTTTCCACAGAGGTCATTGAAATCTTCAACTTCATTATCGTTGGGAGTGTGGTCTTCAATCTTTCTTAATTGATCAATAATTCACGCTGTTTGTTGATCAATCTCATCACGCGAAATAATAAAAAACTACATAACCGTTACCATTTTCTATTTAAACAGTCGTTTATTCAAACTACGCTGAAGAGAATCGTGAATGTGAGGCCCAGTAATTACAACTTCACCCTGGGCATACTAAGCCTTGGTGAAGTCGTACTCAAAAAAAGGCTATCTAACTTTCAATCTAGCCCCTTATGCAATGAAATATATACAACTTCATGGCATATCCAGCTCAAGACCTGATCATGAGAAAAATCAGGCCGAGCGAGGCACAGGGCAGAGTCATAATTCCTTACAAACTCTGTGTCAATGTACTTTTGGGGTCTCTGTATTAAATGTACACTCAATCCAGATCCACATCTTCATTTCTGTAATTGTCAAGAACAATACGATAAATGAAACTTGGTGCAAACCCACCACTGTTTAATAGAGTTAGTAAATGACAAAATAATGCAAGAGAACTGATACGTACATATTCGTGATGTAAATATCAATATGCTCGGGTGGGATATAATCATGCAAAGGGTTTGAGATGTCAGCATGTTCAACTAGATTACTATCAGAAAAACTAACAACTTTCCCTGAATTACCATATTCGATCAAAGTTTCACTGTCAAATGGATAAGTCGGACTCAACTTGTATAAACCAGCAACGCTAAAAACTGGTGTTTTATGTTCCTTAGCTGATTCACAAGCAGCAGCGACACCAGCAGAAGTAACGGTACCACCATTGGCAAAGACGGATTTAGCCCCGATAATAACTTTACCCACTCTTGACATAACCGCAAAAACATGTGTATCCGGGATAACGACAGTTTCAATCTTAGCATCAGATAGTTCTTTGGCAAATTTATGAGCAATTTGAGTGGCATTAGGATAGCATTCAGTAACTAAAACAGTAAATTTTCTCTTTTGTCTAGCCTTCAACAAAAATTTCAGCACAGTTTGTGAATCTGGAGTTGGAGTCAATAAGATTTCATTGTCATGGATCAAATCAACAGCCATTGATTCGATACCTTCATCTATACTGGAAATCTCATCAATTAGGTCCTTGATACCTTGAATAATGATTGACCTTAGGTCATGATGCTTATGCTGTTGAATTCTTGAGTTTGTATTTGGTTCCTTTGGAGCCTTTCTAGGGCTTTCGTCCTTTTCGGTATTAGTTGATAATAAACTAAACATGGATGTGATCATAGGGGCATTTGAGTCATTATCTGTATCAACTTCGTCTCTTATTATAGCTAAAACTCTTCTGATGACATTACCACAAGAGAACTCTCTTGGTTGTGCGCTCTCTAGGGTCTTACCTAATTGCCGTATCTGTTGAATCAAATGCTCTGGACTCGACCACCTCACTTGAGAGATGAACCTCATTAAGAGTTGACATGTTTCTAAGGCGACTTGGTAAGAACCTTTGATTTGACGACGCTTTAGCTTTCTGCATTATAGTTAGTCACAGTTCCACTAATGCAATTATTAACAAAGCAACCTACTCAATGAAAGAATCTATTTGAAAGTTGATATCTTTCGCCTGTGAAGACATCTTTGCTGAATTGAAACTTGTGGAATTGCCCGGTTTTATATGTCTTCAACTGTTGTTGAAAGAGTGTGAAGTTTTTTACTTGGTGGTTTTTATTTGTTATGTAAATTATTATGTAATACGAAATATTTTTATTTTGGTTACCCGCTGCTCACGCCTAGATTGCAATTCGGTATACAGTTAATTAAGGTCGTTATTCATAAGTTCGATTAGAAGCTGTATATAAGCGTTCAATATCAGATGATAAAATCATCTTGCTAAGTCTCTGATTTAGACTCTTTTGGCGACGTCTTATCAAAGAAATTAAGGAATTTCGCCTTCTTTGAAGGAACAATTGGCTTTGAAGTCGAGGCTTCATCTTCTTCTTCTACCTCATCTTGACTATCAAATTCATCATCTGACTCATCATTTGATTCCGAATCCGAATCGCTACCACTATCACCATTTGAAAACTTCATATTGACACTCACACGTATCTCTTCTATCTGTTTATCTATGTCATCAAGGAATTTTGTATCGTCAAATTTGACATTCTTTTCAAGATCAATATCCAATATTCTTTGTAATTTATTTCTCTTCTCCACCAACCTTGATTTCTCAACCTCATCCAATGTATTCATATAATCATCTAGTTGTTTCAGTCTTCTAACACTCTTAACTCTTCTACCATCCAAGGTTTTATACAGATCTTTTGAGTTCGATTTCTGCGATTTTCTATTCTTCTTATTCATCTGATGTCCTTTTGCCTTTAATAGCTGACCAAATCCGCCTTTACCACCACACAAGCATATGTTGATTTTCAAGTTTAAAAACATGGGGATATCACCTTTGTGATCTTTAGTTGTGAAATTGTAGAGTTCTTCAACTGTATAATATCTGGATATATCGATACCACCTATACTGGAAATGCTAGTTCTGGAAAGGATCTGGGGAGGTAACTGGTCTTTGATCTTTTGTTTCAAGACTTTGATTTCACAATCCTTAGGAACTCGGAATTGGAAATTATCAATACCATCGATGCATTTGACATAGACAGTGCAATAGTTCTTTATAAGTTGATGATCATCAACTAACGACTGCATACTAATGCTTTAATACAATTTGATTCAGAAAAAATGGCAGAATATTCTGGAAAACGACGCAGAGGCTATATATTTAGTATATATATTAAGACAGAACTAACACTTCCTACTTTTTAATATGTGTAAATCAGCTCTACGCCATCGCAGACTTCGCGAAATCAATTTATTTACTGATTATATCTTTACCGTGGAAGTTTAAAACACCGCGGCAAATTTATTAAATTGTTGAACGTCATAATCTAATGAACTGGAAACGAAAATCAAACCATTGTAACCGTTTATCCAATGACATTTTGTATATTATATATATATATATATTCAACTGAGTTTTATTGGGATTGATTAAAGATACTATTGAACCAGGGGACCTGTGGTTCATCATAGCAAGAATCTCCATATTTTCAGAAGCTTCATTATTCTTAAACAATTATGTAATATGGAATTCTGCTTCTACTATAAGCTCTGGCACTATAAATATTCCGCGAAAATTACTGTATTAGGACTATTACCTTTTGATTTTGATCCCATCTTGATATGAGTTGATCATGGAAGCACTGATAAACATATGAAAATTTACCAAAAATGTCCTAAAAATCAATTCATTCTCTTTTTTAAAACTCATATAGGCTTGATATTTATGGAAATCCATTTTACTGTAATTAGATACAAACTCACAATTTTATTATATGATCGACCTCGGTTACCCGCAAATCGTCTTCTCGAGATTTCCATTTCCACAAAATTTTTCATCAAATAACATTTCATCAAATTTCCATCAAAAGGGGACATGTCAAATAAAGTCAAAATGTCAACCATTTTATTAAGGGCTGCTCGTTTATCTTTACGTGCTCCAGTTAGCAGTAAGTACAACTGACTGTTAAATGGGAGTTTATGTTTCTTGGATATCATTACTTCCGGTTTTAAACAAGTTAGTTTCTTTTCTTCAATTGATCACAAACTAATCTTAATTAGGAGTCGCTCCTGCTTTCTCACGTACTGCTGCCACTTTCTCTCGTGACAAACCACACTTAAACATTGGTACCATTGGTCATGTCGATCATGGTAAAACCACTTTGACTGCTGCCATCACTAAGCGTTTAGCTGAAAAAGGTGGTGCTGATTTCTTAGATTATGCTGCCATCGATAAAGCTCCAGAAGAAAGAGCAAGAGGTATCACCATCTCCACTGCCCACGTTGAATACGAAACTGCAAACAGACATTATTCCCACGTTGACTGTCCAGGTCACGCCGATTATATCAAGAATATGATCACTGGTGCTGCTCAAATGGACGGTGCCATTATTGTTGTTGCTGCTACTGATGGTCAAATGCCTCAAACTAGAGAACATTTGTTATTAGCTAGACAAGTCGGTGTTCAACATATTGTTGTTTTTGTCAACAAGGTTGATACTATTGATGACCCAGAAATGTTGGAATTAGTTGAAATGGAAATGAGGGAATTATTATCATCATACGGTTTCGATGGTGATAACGTTCCAGTTATCATGGGTTCTGCTTTATGTGCTTTAGAAGGTCGTGAAGAAGAAATTGGTGGTAAGCGTATTGATGCCCTATTAGAAGCTGTTGATGAATATATCCCAACTCCACAAAGAGATTTAGAAAAACCTTTCTTAATGGGTATTGAAGATGTCTTCTCCATCTCTGGTAGAGGTACTGTTGCCACTGGTCGTGTTGAACGTGGTAACTTGAAAAAAGGTGATGAAGTTGAAATTGTTGGTTACAACAAAACTCCAATTAAAACCACCGTTACTGGTATCGAAATGTTCAAAAAGGAGCTTGATGAAGCCATGGCTGGTGATAACTGTGGTATCTTGTTACGTGGTGTTAAAAGAGATGATATCAAGAGAGGTATGGTTATCTCTAAAGTTGGTTCAGTCTCTGCCCACACCAAATTCTTAGCCTCATTATATGTCTTGACCAAAGAAGAAGGTGGTCGTCACTCTGGGTTTGCTGAAAACTACAGACCTCAATTATTCATTAGAACCGGTGATGTTACAGTCACTTTAGCCTTCCCAGAAGGTGCTGATCATTCTCAACAAGTGTTACCAGGTGACAATGTTGAAATGGAATGTCAATTAGTCCACCCAACCCCAGTTGAAGTTGGTCAAAGATTCAACATTAGAGAAGGTGGTAGAACCGTTGGTACAGGTCTAGTCACCCGTATCCTTGAATAAATAGGGATAATCCCAGTATAGTAATTATCACTGTGTCTTGTATATAAAAAATACACCTTTTATGAGTATTTAATCTTACCTAGTCCTTGAAATGGGAACAAGTATTAGTATTCCAGAAGCCCTCTTTTCCACAAATGAAGATTTCCAAACCACCTTTACTGGTATTTGTTTCATTTTCGATGTGCACGGAAATTGGGTCATGGGCATGTAGTAGTGAAGGAAGAACTGTGAAGCAATGTCTTGCGCACCCTGGGATCAAAATTGTATTAACATTGGCTTGACTGTTATACTGTAATTCTGAAGAATATTAGATAAACTACAACCAACGGGCATATTAAGTTTCTCCTCCAAAACCTCACAAAGATTTCATTAATAGAAAATTAGAAACCAGAAATTACCCAAGGGTACCTTATTCATCTCTCCAAGAGACAATATTGACCGATAAACCAATGGGTGCCCACATGAGATCAACTGGTGCCAAAACTTGTCACTTGAACCATCAACGAAAGTTAATTTTGCTCCAGTGTGCAGATTCGGGTTAAGATAAGCAAACCCGTGCTCACAACCATTCCGTAATCAGTGTTTAAAACTGACTGTGGCTGATAAGGTTTTCTCTGGATCTGTGATAACGAACATTACAAATTACGAAAAGTTTCACACCAAATTTTATTGACAATTGCATTTGCTTATATAAGAGGGACGCCATCTCCCAGAACCGCTAAGGATCAGAAGCTAGTCTCTGTTTGCTAACAAAAGAAGGAAACCACCTGTATCTTTCCACATACCTGTGACTCACAGTTGTGCTTCCTGTGATTATTACACATTCGAGATCAAATGACCGCAGGTCTTGAGAAACATAGCAACGAGAGCTGCGATCCGGAAATGCTGGGACCAAGCGGTCCTACTCGTGATAGGAAGCTAAAGATATATAAGGTCATGTCTTGGATCGGACTGCTCTTGCTCTCATTAATCATTCTTCCAAAGACACTACCATCATCATCAGTTACTTCAATCACATCAACCACAGCTACGAATAATAATGACAGTCATGAGTTTAATGCAAATGAATACTATCCCAATATGGCTCCTAAAAGGGGCATTGATATCAGCCCCTTGATACGGAAGCCATCATTAGATCCAGATCCGAAACATTTGCATAAATCACTTCATGGAGCAGTTGCGTCTGATATCAAAGAATGCTCCGATTTAGGTGTTGATGTTTTGAAAAAAGGTGGCAATGCTGCAGATGCTGCAGTGACCGTCGCTCTTTGTGTTGGTTCCATCAACTCTTTTAACTCTGGCATCGGTGGTGGTGGTTACATCGTTTCTAGAAAGTATAAAGAAAAGACTATTGCAATCGATGCCAGAGAAGCTGCTCCATTAGCAAGTCACAAAGACATGTATCAAGGGCAAGAACAATTGTCAAAAGTTGGTGGGTTGGCTGCTGGTATTCCAGGTGAGATAAAAGGCCTGTACACATTGTTTGAATCACAAGGATCTGGAAAAGTAACTTGGAGAGAGGTCATTACACCAGTTGTTGATTTATTGCGAACGGGATTCAATGTTTCTATTGTCTTAGGTGCCAGTGTTGAAGCTGACAAAGATTTTTTCAGACAGCACCCTGATGATTGGTCATATGTTTTTAAACCTGGATCCAAGTATGACATAATCAAACCTGGAGACTGGATAACAAGGCCAAATTTGGCTAATACTTTAGAACTGATCGCCAATAATGGTAGTGATGCCATCTTTTATGACCCAGATGGCCCTATTGCTGGCAGTTTGATTGATGTTGTTAATAAACATGGAGGTATTTTCACCAGAGAAGATTTCGAGACTTATGAAGTTGATGTCTATGATGCCCTACACACAACCTATCTGGGAAATGATGTTTATACTTGTGCGGGGTCTTGCTCTGGCCCTGCTTTAATTTCAGGCTTGAAAATTCTTGATAAATTTGGTAAAGCTAGAGCAGGCGATATGCTTCCTATTCCTACTCATAGACTGATAGAGACCATGAAATGGGTTGCTAGTGGCAGAAGTCGTCTAGGTGATCCACTGACAAAAGAATCTGAGTTTATTCAAAGTGATGAATGGACGGAATACGCTTATAACAAGATCAATGATGGAAAGACGTTACCAAATTGGACTGATTATGAGCCTAAATATGAAATCACTGAACCGCATGGGACAACGCATTTTTCAATTGTTGATAGTGAACATAATGCCGTCTCAATGACATCAACTATTAATTTATTATTTGGTTGTTTAGTTCGTGATCCTAAAACAGGTGTTGTCCTAAACAATGAGATGGATGATTTCTCAGTTCCAGGGACTTCTAATGCGTTTGGTGTTGCTCCATCAGTTTACAATTTTATCAGACCGAAAAAGAGACCACTTTCATCAACAGTCCCAACTATTGTGGTTAATGAACTAGGAAAGCCTGATCTGGTCATTGGTGCGGCTGGGGGTTCCAGAATTACAACATCGGTGTTACAAGCGATTGTTAGAACATACAGTTATGACATGCCATTATTAGAGACCATTGCATATCCAAGATTACACCATCAATTAATTCCTAACAGAGTGGAACATGAAGAGAGAGCTGGTTCAGATATCGAAGAAGCCCTGGAACTAAGGGGACACGAAGTATTAGAAGTTGTACCAAAATCTGTAATTAATGCAATCAGAAGATGGGAAGGTGAATGGCATGCTGTTAGTGATTATTGGAGGAAAAGAGGTGAAGCTTCAGTCATCTAGCTCTCATCAGTGGGTCTTATAAATGGATATTATATCTCTATAGAAACGGAAAGTCATGAATGTACAGGAAAATTTATATTCCTTGTTTATCCAAATTTGATAATGTATCACTTCTCTAAGCACGAGAGTTTCCAGGATATGTGTAATAAGAACTAGACCTTTTTTTTTACTGCTAGTACTTGTCAATTCTTTGGGATAGCTATAATCTTTGTCCCTGCTTAGATCATGGTAGTTACCCCGGTTACATGATCATAGTTCTTCTACTAATTTGTGGGAAGGATTGGAATGAAGAAAAGTGTCCCTTTCTGAACAAGCATAGACATAAATTCTATCTTTGTGGGTGTGTCCCAGCTGTAGATAATGCCTGTTGTCTTTATACTTCACCAACCCCATTGGTGCTGTTCTGAAAATAAAAGCTAAAAATTTAATTTTCAAGATCTTGACTTGAGACAGATGAACAAATCAACCCCCATCGGCCATCAGGCTCTTTTTTTGTCTCATATAACCAAGTAGGTCATAAATATTCAAAGTTGAATATACACGGAGAGAGAAATGTCAGAGGTGGAGAGTCATTTGGGCATCATGCAGACGCATGAAGAACCAGAAATTTCGGAACAGGCCATTTATGAACACAGTGAAGAGTATGAATTCAAAAGGTTTCAAGCATTTTTGAGAGATTTAGTTGCCCATGAGCAAGACTATAAGCCAAAGACCAAAAATAATCAACATCATGGTGTCGGAAGCTTTTTGAAATATAAACTTGGTCATTTGAAAGGTAGTGGGTTTGATGCACCGCCTAGTCATCCGAATGGCCTTTATAGAGAAGTCAGAGATCTTTCTTCAGATACCATCATGTACCTTTTACCACATACCTGCTACAGACCAAGCCTACTGAAGGAGTCTCATCTTGTTAATGATAAGGGGAAACCTGTTGCAATTTCCTACAAGGAAACTGGGGAATCGACTCCAACTACTGAATCATATCCATACCCACCCAAGGTGTTAGAGATGGGAGAACCAGACCACTTTGCCATATCCAAAAGAGACTTAGAGAGTGCATTTAGGTCTATTAGGAAAGAAATCAAAGACAAAATCATAGCTCCTATTTCTCAAGCTACAGGCTATAAATGGGAATATTCCAAGAGTTCATACAAAGATTGGTTCTATTTTCTAGAATTCAATTGTTTCCAAGACTCAAAGAAGTTCGCACAACAGTCGAGGCAGAACAATGAACATTTCAAGAGGGTCTTTGAAGTACAGGACTGCCACTCATCTATCCATGTTGGTATTCAGATTTATTCAAAGAAATTCATTGTGTCTTATCAGCACACTCCACATACTAAACTGATAGATATAATCTACTCCATTCTTTCACAGATGTATAACGAGAATTGAACTCTTTGTGTTTAATAGAACTGATGTATATAATCTATGAGAACCTGCAGGAATGTACGTAAAAGCGGTCTGAAGTGATTGAACTGGCGCAATAAATAGTCAGCGGAGACACAAATCTCTTACTGCCATCAAAAATCTGATGACCTGTCACACTTCGGTACAAAAGTACTAAATAAATACTGAAAAAACCAGGCTAAAAAGACAGACCCACATTTTGTGACGAGATGAATACTAATGTTGCCACGGTTACACATCACGTGACATGTTTTTACCCGATTTGGAAAACGTAAACAAAATCTCATATTCCAAAAATTCCCAACGAGAAAAAAAAACAAAAGAAAAACGAAAAAATGCACTTGTTTACAAAGGAGAAAAAGTTGTTTCTTACTCTGATTTCAGCGATAAAACACACACTCAAATTGCGCAATGAGAGAGGTTATTAGTATCAACGGTACGTAGGAACCGATACTTTGGATTCGGGCTAGTATATGTGAATTGGAGCGTATCTGAACGGCGACTTCTTTTTTGAGAGGCGTGTCACAATGGTTTCAGAAGGTATTATCCCTATTCAGGACTCGATCTGAGAGATCTAACCACAAACTCAATGAGAGGATGGGATTTAAGGGAATTGAAAACCACTCTAAATGAAGAAGACGCGTCCTGAAAGGCACCAAATTCTTCAAATACTCAAGATGTCTATGCCTTCAATAATCTTTTTACTAACGTTTTCATTTTAGTCGGTCAAGCTGGTTGTCAAATCGGTAACGCTTGTTGGGAATTATACTCTTTAGAACATGGTATTAGACCAGATGGTTATTTACAAGAGGGTTTGAACAGGCCAAAAGGTGGTGAAGAAGGTTTCTCCACTTTTTTCAGTGAAACTGGTTCAGGGAAATACGTTCCAAGAGCTTTATACGTTGATTTAGAGCCAAATGTCGTTGACGAAGTCAGAACTGGTGCATACAGAGAACTATTTCATCCAGAACAACTAATTACCGGTAAAGAAGATGCCGCCAACAACTATGCCAGAGGTCATTACACCGTTGGTAGAGATTTATTAGATGATGTTTTAGATAGAATTAGAAGAATGTCCGATCAGTGTGATGGTTTACAAGGTTTCTTATTCACACACTCTTTAGGTGGTGGTACTGGTTCAGGTTTTGGCTCTCTATTATTGGAACAACTAAGTTTAGAATATGGTAAAAAGGCTAAATTAGAATTTGCAGTTTACCCAGCTCCACAAGTTTCAACTTCAGTTGTTGAACCATACAACACTGTTTTAACCACACATACAACTTTAGAGCATGCTGACTGTACATTCATGGTTGATAACGAAGCTATCTATGATATTGCCAGAAGAAACTTGGATATTCAAAGACCAAGCTTCGCAAACTTGAACAACTTAATTGCCCAAGTTGTTTCGTCAGTTACTGCTTCATTGAGATTTGATGGTTCATTAAACGTTGATTTGAATGAATTTCAAACCAATTTAGTTCCATACCCAAGAATACACTTCCCATTGGTCGGTTATGCTCCGGTCGTTTCTAATTCCAGAGCGGTTCACGAATCAAACTCAGTTGCTGAAATCACCAACGCTTGTTTCGAACCAGGTAACCAAATGGTCAAATGTGACCCAAGAGCTGGTAAATATATGGCTACCTGTCTATTGTACAGAGGTGATGTTGTTACTAGAGATGTTCAAAATGCTGTTGCTCAAGTTAAGACCAAAAAGACTGTTCAGTTAGTCGACTGGATTCCAACTGGTTTCAAGATTGGTATCTGTTATCAACCCCCAACCGCTCCACCATCATCAAACTTAGCAACTGTTTCAAGAGCTGTTTGTATGTTATCAAACACTACAGCTATTGCCGAAGCCTGGAGAAGAATTGATAAGAAATTCGATTTGATGTACACCAAACGTGCATTCGTCCATTGGTACGTTGGAGAAGGTATGGAAGAAGGTGAATTCACAGAAGCTAGAGAAGACTTGGCTGCTTTGGAAAGGGATTACCAAGAAGTTGGTTTAGATTCAAATGAACTAGAAGAAGGAGAAGAATATTAGATTCTTTGATTTTTAGCGAAAGCAAATCATCATCGACCTTCGAGAACCTGTTCCATGATACCCCAAATATTTCAACTTTAGACTTCTCGAAGAGGATCATGCTTCTAATCTCCCAATTGTTTTTCACCTTAATTTTGTTCTCATATCTATTTTTTTTATCTATTGATTAGTTTCACTTTTATTGCTTTACAGGTTGGTTATCTTATTTTATTTCATATTGAATTCAGAGTTAATGATTCATAGGTGTTGAAGAAATGAAATTTTAATAATTAATAAAGTAGCTACATTTGGAATCTATCTTTGATTTATCGATTAATTGTGAATGTTATGTATGATGTGAATAATTATAATGAGTAATGCTAATGGGTGAACTTTTCACCTCTTCAAATCGAAGAAAGAGTTTAATGACGTCGTCTTCAGGCCAATCCTCGGTTTCAAGACTTGCTTCTTGGTAACACCAGCGGCCTTTTGAACATTAGTGTGCTTATAAACTTTCTTCAAGTTTCTTTTAAGTACCACACCTTGATAGTAAGTCTGCAATCCGCTCATATTCCACAATTGATCATATTCTTCCTGTCTATCATGGAATCTTTCATTATAAGTATGATTCATGATACCGAAGTCAAGAAATATCAAATCGTTAGGCAAGTATGTTCTTTCCTGGATCTTATACTTTTTTAAAATAGTTAAACTCTTCAAACCCCATGGCAAATTGTTCAAAACTCTATCACTGATCAGTTCCCAATCTTTAAAATCCACATCGCCCCAATCCTTCTCCATATTAAACCTTGTCTTCGACTGAACTTCGATGTACGTCAAACGACAATATTCAGCAACTTGCTGTAATTTAATCATTGAATATTGTGAAATCTCTGGTAGTGATAATATTTGTAAATTTTTCCATTTTTGAGATTTCAGTGACGAACACCAAGTTAATATTGTAGAATCAGTGATAGAATTGATCCTTGATATCTTCAATGTTAATAAATTTGCCAAATTTGTTAATGATAACATATCATCGTTATTTACTGGCTTATCAAGATTCAAGAATATCAAATTCTTGAAGGCAGCAAAATTTAAAGATTCGACAAATTGTGGGATCTTAACATTGCCGAATAGTCTCTCAACCCTATGATTCTTTGCATTCGGCAATATACTTGTCATAACAACTTTCTTCTTTGTTTCAGAACAGTTATCAAATTTGACATGACATGAGAATGTATCCTCCTGGGAGAAAGCCCCAGCAAACAATTGAAACAATAAGAAATTATCCCTTCTCCAACTCACTATATAATCCCATACAATGGCCCAGGTAGCCCACGTACCAGATTCCAACAGTTGTAAATTCAAAAGATCTTCATTCTCTGCAATTTTCATGGCACATAGCCGTTTTAAAGTCTTTATTCTAGAGCCCTCGTCAGCCGATGATAACACATGCGGTGAAATCTTTGTATCCCAATCATAAGATGCTTCCAATGTGGAATCGCCAAAGTCCTCATTTGACCCGATCCTCTTATATTTCTCCTCATCACTTAAAATCCATGTCTTCTTTTCAAATTCCGCGTTGTTTCTATTACTAGTACTCTTTTGTGTTGGTGTTGTCTTTCTATATTTCAAATTTTTTCGCCATACATCGGTGCCAGATAGATCAAAAGTAGTTCTTTTCCTTTGCTGGATCATGACATACCCGTTTTCCCACTTTTTTCCTTTCCAGTACAGTGGGCAATTGAAGGGAATCCAATAGTGATGTTTTATATAACGAGTCACAAACAAATTCGCGTTCTCGCGTTCTCGCGTTTTTTTTCGCGTTTTTTTCGCGTCTCTTATGGTTTTCCGAGTTCTTCCTAAATTTTTTAAATTTTCGTCAATTTTTCTTTCTTTATTGTGTTTTAAATTATATAAATTTTTGTGTTTTAATCTGGTATTCTTAGATTAAGACCGTTCAATGTTCCAATTTACAAGTTCAATTATACAATCTCTGTAAAATGAAAATACGAAAATATAAACCTGGAAACTGAACTTATACTATAAAATATAACTTCATACAAGTAATTAATGTTATTGTCTTATTTTTTCAATGGTATCAGATCTTTGCAAATAGTAATTCGTGGATTACTAAACTAGTAAGACCAATCTCTTCTTCTTCTATGTCCTTTCCTGTATTGCTCTGTATTTTGCCTAGTTATCTCCATTTTTCGTTGTTTCAGCGATGTTTTTCACAATTTTGCACAATTTTGAATTTTCTGGTTTTTTTTTTTTTCGTTTTTTTCCTGGTTTCCGTTAATTTTCGCTTTTCTTTGTCGCTTTTTTGTCTTTATTACCCTTTTTTTCGTTATTTCTCTTCATTTTTTTCAAGGAACTGTTTTCGCAAAAGTTCATCTATTGTCGTTAACGTGTGCATTTTCGGCACTATTTTCGTTACTCGTTATTATCTTTGTTATTCTTTGTCACCTTTTTTCGCGGTTTTCCCATGTTCTGTTCCGTCTTTTTCGTGTTAGATTTCCCAATATGGGACATTTCTGTGAAAACCGTTTGATTATTCAGCAATTTCCTCAATTCCCTTGCGCCAAAATAAAATAAGCTCATAAAATCATGGGCAAAAAACAGGCTGATTTTCAAGTAATTCAAAGATACTTATTAGCTATTATTCTTTGTTGAGTGAATTTGAAGTATACTCAAACGTTGGTGATGTCCATTGTTGGTCTAGGAAAGAAGAACTTTGTGTTCTCCAATTGGGCTGGAATCTTTACTTGTTCACCTTCTTTATATTTCCAGCCAGAATCTCTTGAAGAAATTGTGGAATTGGTTAAGAAGGCCAATGAAGAAAAAACTACTTTATTAACCGTTGGTTCCGGTCATTCCCCAAGTGATTTGGTAATGACTAACGATTGGTTGGTCAATCTGGATAAATATAACAAAGTGTTGGAATTGAAGGAAGACCCATCTGGTTTATTCACTGATGTTACTGTGGAAGCGGGTATTAGAGTCTATCAAATTAATGAATTCTTGGAAACAAAGGGTTTAGCTTTACAGAACTTGGGTTCAATTAGTGAACAATCAATTGCTGGTATCATTTCCACTGGTACTCATGGTGCTTCTCCATATCATGGTTTAGTTTCACAACAAATTGTTGATTTGACTATTGTTAATGGGAAAGGTGAAGTTGTCTATTTAAACTCTGAAACTAATCAAGATATCTTTAGAGCTGCTTTACTATCGTTAGGTAAAATTGGTATCATTGTTAAGGCTACTATTCGTGCGATTCCTGCCTTTAATATTAAATCTACTCAAGAAGTTATAAATTTTGAAACATTGTTGGAAAAATGGGAGTCCATTTGGGTTAACTCTGAATATATCAGAATCTGGTGGTATCCTTACGCTAAGAAATGTGTCCTTTGGAGAGGTCACAAGACTGAAGATCCAAAATCAACCCCAAGAACATCATGGTGGGGATCTACTCTAGGCAGATTCTTCTATGAATCTTTATTGTGGATTGCTGTTAACATTTATCCTCCATTTACTCCATACGTTGAAAGATTCGTCTTCAGTCGTCAATTTGGTAATGTTGAGACCGTTGGTAATGGTGATGTTGCCGTTCAACAATCAGTCGAAGGTTTAAACATGGATTGTTTATTCTCCCAATTTGTTAACGAATGGGCTGCTCCTTTAGACAATGGTCCTGAAATTTTAAGATCCTTGGAACATTCAATTAATACTGCTGCTACTCATCACGATTTTTACGTCCATGTTCCAATTGAAGTTCGTTGTTCCAATACCACTTTCACCAATGAAATTGATAATACTCCAGATTTATCTAATCGTACAAAAGTTTCAGCTGGTCCAATTAAAGGTAATAATTTACGTCCATTATTAGATTCAACACCGAAATTGAAATACGTTCCGTTAAGGGATGTTACAAACTCACAATTGACCTTATACATTAATGCAACGATGTATAGACCATTCCATACCAACTCTCCAATTGGTAAATGGTATAAGATTTTTGAGGATATCTTGGGTGCCGCTGGTGGTAAACCACATTGGGCCAAGAACTTTTTGGGTTCTACTAAATGGGCCAAAGGTGCTAATGTTAAAGATGAAAAGGAATATGGTGATGCTGAGATGAGAGGGTTTGGCACAAAAGTAAAAGAATGGTTTGGAGAAGATTTGGAAACATTTAGACGAATCAGAAAAGAACAGGATCCAAATAATGTGTTCTTAAGCAGTAAAGACTGGGCTATTAGAAATGGTATTGTTGATTCATCTGAGGTAAACTAAAATTGTTTGCCAATGCTGAGAAAGAGGTTTTTCTCCTCCGTTACGTTTGTGGTGTTTTTTCTTTTTGTTAAGATTTTTAATGTTGGTTTTTGTTCTGTTCTTTTACATCATTGTGAGAGTGTATATATATTCATACTTGCAAGTCATGTGAGAATTTATTTTATATCCTATATAGATTTTTATACGTGAATGATTGTTCTCTGTTTGCGATCATCAGTTCCGAAATATTTCGAAATATTCCGATATAATTCCGACGTTTCTTATTTCCGACAAGGCCGACTGTCGATCTAAAAAGACCCGCGAAATTCATCAACATGGCCATCTTCTTTCTAGCCAAAGATTAAACATCTTATTTACTAAAGACTTGAGTACTAAACCACCAAAATGAGTAAAGTGGAAGACAAAAGTGACCTACTGCACGAGCCTTTGCACGGAATTTACATTCCTGCTGCTCTTATTGTTATCGGGACTGTGATTATCGACTACCAGTATTTACCGTATACTTTGGCCTTTTTGGGTATTATTGTTGGTTATAGATTCTTCAATGCCTTTAGTGAGTTTACTTCCAAGTTGTTTCCATGTCACATGCTAACTGTTCACAAGACAGAAGACAATCATTGCATCCTGAGAACTGGAGATCATTGGAACTAATTGATAAAACTGTCATTTCTAGAAACACTGCTATCTATCGTTTCCAATTAGTAAGAGAATCAGAAACCTTGAATATTCCTATCGGTCATCACGTTGCTGTTCAATTAGATGATGAGATCCGTTATTATACTCCAATTTCTTCAAAGTTCGACAAGGGCTTTTTTGATATCTTGGTTAAATCATATTCAGATGGTAATGTCTCAAAACAATTTGCTTCACTGAACCCTGGTAAATCTTTGAAATTTAGAGGTCCAGTTGGAAGATTCCACTATGCAACTAATCACGTTAAGGAAATTGGGCTGATTGCTGGCGGTTCTGGTATTACTCCAATATTGCAAGTTATAAGTGAAGTTACTACAACTCCAGAAGACGTTACAAAATTGTCTTTAATTTATGCTAATGAAACGGAAAATGATATTTTATTAAAGGAGGAATTGGACGAATTGGCCTCCAAATATCCAAACTTTGAAGTTCATTATGTTTTAAACAAACCTCCAAAAGACTGGACTGGTGAAACTGGTTATGTTACAAAGGAAATTGTTGACAAATATTTACCAAAACCTTCTGATGATTCAAGAATTTTGATTTGTGGTCCTCAAGGTATGAAAACTTCTTTGATTAATATCACTGAAGAGTTAGGGTTTACAAAGGCTAAAATGCCATGTAAAGGTGATGATCAAGTCTTTATTTTTTAAAATATGGCTAATCTGACATGGTGTTAGATTTTGTATAATATTATCAATTTCTATAATTTCAGCTCTACTTCAACAATCATACATAGATGATCGCTTGGATATTCACCTTCATGAGGCTGGCCATGGTTTGACATTTCCTTTCCAGTCGGCATTTTTAACAATCTATTAATTCTAATTCCAGAAATTTCTTCGAATTCTTCTAATGATTTTGGCTCTGATGATGATTCTAGATCCCATGATGTTATATAAAAGATATAATCTAATAAACCTCTCCAAGAATGTGCCCAATTAGAAACCTCAGGTTCATTTTTATCATTATCTAACCCGGAATTCTCAGGGTGAACATGTTTATAACCTTGTGAATATAAAGAGATTGCTCTCATTGGTAATGAATTGTGTAAATTCTCCATATCTTTCACTAATTGTGATTGTTCCTCTGTCGCTGTGAAGTGTTCAGGAACAGGATTTTGTGGTTGATTTTCCCCAAATTTCTCAATATTACCACCTTCTTCATCTTCATCTTCAATACCTTCTCTTAACTTGGAATACGTGAACGAAGTTGAACATTCAATAACATTTTTACAACGACCATCATATTTGATGGGCTTGGAAGTGATTGATAAATATGGAGAATCATATGGCTGTGAATTAAAATCACCACCAAAGAAATGAAACCATGAACCGCCTTGTAAAACTTGAACTCTATGAATGAATTCTTGAAATTTACTCAGGACAATAAAACTTTGTCTTGTTCTTTCGTAGGTACCAAATGGATGCCAGAATAGATGGGTAGTACCCACAAGTATACCTTTTTTTCCTGTACTTGGAAATTGTTTCAAAACAACATCTTTAAACTTCAATGCAATGATCAATCCAACGTTCTTAGTCACTGTTCTTGGTGCAATATCACCAGATGCCTCCTTATCATAATCGATATGCATCTTATCACATATTTCAAACAGATGAGATTTATAGAAGATAGCAACACCGTGGTTCTTATCACCCCATCTATTATAAGCAGATTCATAACCTAGTTTTTGCAACTGTGCTCTCCAAAATGAATTGTATTGGATATAATCCACCTCTTGCAATAAAAGAATGTCACTGTTGTAATACCTCAATTCGCTTAAAAGAACTTGCGATCTCTTAAACCATTTAAGAGCATTTCCACTTGTTGGAAACAATTTTCTTCTGATTAATGACTGTGCTAAGATGTTATAGGTCATTATTGAGACTTTAAACCCACTGATTGAGGTTTTATATGGGACTGGTAGCAAGGGTCTCTTGATGAATCGAAGACTGTGAGGGGTTTTGTTGGATTCATCAGGAACAATACCTTGGGTAACCAAAAACTCTCTTTTAGCAGCTTTGGCAGCTTCCCTTTTAGCTCTTTGTTCAGCAATATATTCTGGAGTTATCAACGATGGGTCTAATGCACCTTTCTTCTTTTTCTTTTCTTTCTTTGGAGGGGTAGCTTGAGATTCTGATTGAAAATCAGTCTGTGGTGATTGTTTCTCTCCACCTGTCATGATTGGGGCTTGAATATCTGGTGTTTCGTGTGTTTAAGATGGGTTGTGTTCGTTCTTTGATAGTTTATTCTTGTAAGGAAAAAAAAGACCCTTGATTACTGCAAATTACCAGAGAGGGCCTCATTTGTGAGTACTGAACACTCAACACTGTCTAGAGTCAACTTGTCGGTAAAACTTGTAGGTGAATTGACTTTACGGTGATTCAATATATTTAGAACAGAGAGTAGATGTCCGCCTTTCAAAAGATCGCACTCTTTCTCCATGTAACTACATCATCAGGTTGATTCATTGAAGGTTAAGCTATATTCCTAAGCAACCTAAACCCTTGGATTATCTATAGTACAGTTTTTGTAAACCTTTCAACAGATTTCTTCACTCTTTTTTTTTGGTGAAAGTATTTTCATCATCATATTTTATAAGCACATCACTTCCCAACTTAACACCACTATCAGCCTCTCCAGCCTTTATCCATTTGAGCTAAGAATACTCATCTAGCTTCAAATTGTACCATTCTTCTAGTTCTGGCTTTATACAAGACACGGTGGCCACACGAGTTACATCTAATGGCATCATTTCTACCCAAAGTTATGGAATGAGCACAGTTTGTGCAAATGTATTTGACAGTGTTTGTCTTTGAAGTGGCGAAACCTGCAGCAGCTGAACTCAGTTGTGTTGGTGCTGTGAAACCTTCTCTGGACATTTCTGGGGGGTTTGGTGTTTGGTAGTGCAATTCACTATAAGTTTATTACTAGTTCACTGTTAGTTTACTTCTTTTCAAGAGATGTTAATTTTATTGAAATTTTTTTTTATGTGTGTATTACGTAAGAACATCGTCATTTATCGTTTATAGTAACTGACACTATCGATGATGACAATTTTAATGCCTACAGGGGAAAGTATATAAAAGACACTGGTGTATACAGTTATCTATATCTGACCTTCTGCTTATCACCTCTTGCCTCCAATTTTTGCTGTCTTTTACTCTTTTGTGGAGCTTCAGTAGTTGCTTCTTTAGTTGAAGGACCCTTACCACCAAACATTTCTTTACCAGCCTTAATTAATCCGTAGATCAAGTAAGCAGCATAACCAGGAATGATCCACCACAGATAGAAAGGTTTATTAGAGCCAAAGATCACTGTCAACAAATTCAAAAACACGGTGAAATAAATGATATCGAATAAGTATTCAGTCAATCCACTAGCATTTAAATCCTGACCAGCTCTTATGATTTTATTACTTTCACCAATAATAGGACGGCCGGTTCTTTCCAGAACAAAGATTGAGATTAAAACTGGGATTGCTGTCAAGATGAACGCTTTGTTTCCCAGAGGCCTATGGTAATAGAATCTGGCTATTAGAAAGAAAAAGTATGATGACCATGTTAATATATGAATGATTTTCAACGTTTGAATATTGTTTTGTACTTGTCTCTTAATTGACTGACCAGCCATTGTGTTTAATGTGAGTAGTAGGAGGGCCTAAGTTGAAATCAATGTCCTTTTTTTTTGTTTCAGGTAAAGGTTGTTTAATGTTTTTCAGTTTTTTTCATTTTTCATCAACAGTCACCGATTAAACGATTAAATTAGTGGGAAATGGTTATTAAACCTGTATGATGAAGAGTATTATCGTTGAGAATTGTTATAATCAAAATACAATGATATAAATGAAGCTAATTAGAGGGTCTGATTGGGATCTTTTTCAACTCAACATAGCAAGGTGTTGAAAAGACTTACGTAATACACATACCTCAAATACACCAGCCACGTATCATAACCAGGTATCAGATAACAGGACAAGGGAGGGGTAAAAAACAGTCCTTTGCCTTTCATCTCTTACTTACTCTCAATTACTTTCGTTTATTTATATCATTAAAAAGAATAGGGAATAACAATTTGAAGAGCCAGTGCAACGAATACAATTATTTAACAACAGTTATTAGATTGGTTACCACCAATGGATTGACCTCTTAAATTAACGGAATTCTTATTATTCCCAGTTGTAGAGTTATTGGCATTGCTTGAAACATTTGCTTTGATTTGTCTAGCCATGGTGAAGAATGCTTGTTCAACATTAGTGGAATTTAAAGCTGAAGTTTCCAAGAATGGTATATCCAAAGCATCTGCAAATTCTTTAGCAACATTATAATCGACAGTCTTCTTATCAGTTAAATCGGATTTATTACCAACTAATAACTTCATAACCCCACCAGTAGCATATCTATCAATCTCTTGTAACCATTGTTTAACATTGTTGAATGATTCTTGATCTGTCACATCATAGACAATAATAATACCATGAGCACCTCTGTAATAAGAAGAAGTGATTGTTCTGAAACGTTCTTGACCAGCAGTATCCCAGATTTGTAATTTAATAGTTTTCCCATCCAGTTCAATGGTTCTAATCTTGAAATCAACACCAATTGTGGAAATGTAATCAGCCGTGTAAGTATCATCGGCAAATCTTAGTAACAAACATGATTTCCCAACACCGGAATCACCGATCAACAATAGTTTGAACAAGTAGTCGTATTCTGAATTCATCTTGGCTCTTTTGAATGTCCCCTTATTGATTTCATTGTGCAAAGCGTTTTGGGAATTTTCTTCTTTTTCTGTTAACAAATAAAAAAAAAACGCGGCCACACAAAGAAAAGAAAGCATTACCCGGTTTTTTGCTAATTATGCTGATTAGATAAAAGATCAACATCTTTATTGATAGACTGTTTAGAGAAGGGTTGGGTGCTCTCTCGTCATCTCCTTCGTTGAGTAAATGGAATTGATAAATTATACACACTAAAATTACAAAGGGGTATTTGCTCCTCTTCTCTCTCTCTCTCTTTTTTTTTACTTCCTTCCTTCTGTTTATCTGTCGTTTTCTCTGTCTTGCACTGCCTCTCGCTTCTCTTCATCATCATTCATGTCTTAAAATCCTTTTTAAAATGGAAACAAGTTTAACAAACTAACAACAGTAGACTTGATTTGATAATAATACCCAACCAATGAAGCTGGAACCCTCCCTGATTGAATTAATACATCAATTTTGTATAAATACCCATCAACCAATAACTTGGTATGTTTAGACTGTCTATATCTCAATTTGAGGAATGCAATATAATGAAATAAGACAAATATATTAACCAAAGCTAATTTAAAGTTGGAGAAGATTTGGATTATAATCCATAAAGAACCAACTAATAATTGACCAAGGATGACAATTTCTAAATTAGCAGCAGCAATTAATGATTGTTCATTATATTGAGTAATAAAGGAATTAATTCGCGTGGATAGGTGTTGCTTTAATGTAGGGTGTAAGATTGGGGCAATTGGTAAGATATAATTCTTGAAATAGTTTAATGAATGGAATAATGAAAAGATTAAGAACGGATATAACCCTCCACTAATGATCTTGACATTAGAGATTAAATACCAAATTATAGCCAAGCTCAAATATTGGAAATTATCATTATTAGTGAAGTTTCTTGGATTGAAGAAACTCAATTTGGATGATCTGAAAACTTGGAATAAGACAATGAAATAAGTTATAATAATGGAAAGTAATGCATTGTTATAATATTTCTTTGATGCATTATAGGAGAAGAATGAAAAAAAAATGTAAACCCCACCACTGAAGATTGTGAACACATGACCTAGATACCAAAAGAACTGAGGTGTCTTTTAAATTTTTTAATGTTAGTATAAAAAACAGTTCTTATCAATATTTAAAAGAAGAGAGAATATATGGTAAACACTCACTGTTAATTTTGGTTTCAATTGGAGAAAGAACTGACCAAAAGATAAAATATTGTTATTGCTGTTACTATTGGAATTAGAAGTTTCAGCCATTATCTCCAGTTTGTATTTTTCTACAGGGCCAGACAACGATTGGTGAGATCAATAAGAATCCAATTTTATTCAAATGTTGTTTGATTGATTTCCAAGTCTTTTTTCTAATCTTTCTAATCTTTCTTTCTTTCTTTCTTTCTTTCTTTCTTTCTTTCTTTCTTTCTTTTAATGATCTCTCGACAAAAAATGGCAAAATTACGCAATTATTCATCGTCCTTTAGCGCAAAAAAGAAAAAGACACTTTAAATTGGCAGATCATTTCCACGAATTAGCGGTTTTTTATGGTGGTGTTAGTGGTGTTTTGAAATGGTTTCAGAAAGACAATTGCCTAATTGGGCAACTTGCAAGGGTTGAAAGGTTGTCGTGGTTACGCGTCACTTTTCTCCGAATTGGGAAGTTGCATTACTGTTTTCTGCTAAAAATGGCGTCCAAAAAGGATCTGGCACATTTTCGCGAAATGTAAACAAATCTCAAATTTTTTGCCAATTTTTTCCCAAAGAAAAGAAAAAAGAAAAAAAAAAAAAAGGGCAGAAAAAAGATCAAAACAAAACAAAAATAAAGAACAGTTTCACAATAAAAAGGCGAAGGAAAATCATTAAAAAATGAGAGAAATTGTATGTGTCCAAGTATTAAGTGGGAAATAGAAACATTGTTACATTGTTGAAGTGTATTAAAGGTTTTCAAACTCAGATTGCCGGGGTTTCTTGTGTCGTTTTTGTGTCTTTTTTTCCAATTGAGATCTGGGTTTTTGGTGTTTTGAATGGAGAGCGCGTACGGTCAACAACATTCTTCGGGGGCAAAAAGGTCCAACACAAGATGATTAGACCTGAAATTTGAGCTCAAGAATGGAGATCAGACGACAGGTAGTGTTTACACTTCACTTAAAATTCAAAATTTCATCTTTCTATTCCGCATTTCAATTTCTTGATTTTCATTTTTTTTTTACTAACTTAACATTCCCCTAGATTCATCTATCAGCTGGTCAATGTGGTAACCAAATCGGTGCAGCTTTCTGGGAAACGATCTGTGGTGAACATGGTCTAGACTCTAATGGTAATTACCATGGGACTGATGATAACCAAAAGGATAAATTAAATGTCTATTTCAACGAAGCTACTTCTGGTAAATACGTTCCACGTTCTGTTAATGTCGATTTAGAACCAGGTACCATCGATGCCGTCAGAACTTCGAAAATTGGTAACTTATTTAGACCAGATAACTTCATCTATGGTCAATCATCCGCTGGTAATGTTTGGGCTAAAGGTCATTATACCGAAGGGGCTGAATTAGTTGAATCAGTTTTAGATATTGTTAGAAGAGAAGCTGAAGGTTGTGATTCTTTACAAGGTTTTCAAATCACCCATTCTTTAGGTGGTGGTACCGGTTCTGGTATGGGTACTCTATTAATCAGTAAAATTAGAGAAGAATTCCCAGATAGAATGATGGCTACTTTTTCTGTTGTTCCATCTCCAAAAGTTAGTGACACAGTTGTTGAACCATACAATGCAACGCTATCAGTACATCAATTGGTTGAAAACTCCGATGAAACTTTCTGTATTGATAATGAAGCGCTATATGACATTTGTATGAAGACTTTGAAATTACCAACACCATCATATGATGACTTGAATCATTTAGTTTCATCAGTTATGTCTGGTGTTACCACTTCGCTTCGTTACCCAGGTCAATTGAACTCAGATTTAAGAAAATTAGCTGTTAATTTAGTCCCATTCCCAAGATTACATTTTTTTATGGTTGGTTATGCTCCATTAACTTCATTAGGTTCTCAATCATTCAGATCATTAAGTGTTCCAGAATTAACCAACCAAATGTTTGATGCTAGAAATATGATGGCAGCTTCTGACCCAAGAAATGGTAGATACTTGACTGTTGCTGCCTTCTTCAGAGGTAAAGTTTCTGTCAAAGAAGTTGAAGATGAAATGTTCAAAGTTCAAACCAAAAACTCTTCATACTTTGTTGAATGGATCCCAAACAATGTCCAAACCGCTGTTTGCTCAGTCCCACCAAAAGACTTGGACATGTCAGCTACATTCATTGGTAACTCCACTTCTATCCAAGAATTATTTAAAAGAGTTGGTGATCAATTCAGTGCTATGTTTAGAAAGAAAGCATTCTTACATTGGTATACCTCGGAAGGTATGGATGAAATGGAGTTTACCGAAGCTGAATCAAATATGAATGATTTAGTGAGTGAATATCAACAATACCAAGATGCCACTGCTGATGATGAAGAATATTTAGAATACGGTGCCGAACAAACATTGGATGAAGTTCTAGAGTAAATTCAGGACAGGAGGAAAAAAAAAAAAAAAGAGTGAAGAACTTTGAATGTTGAATAATGCTAGTTGAAAAGTCAAAACACCTCCCCAAACACCATCATAATACCCTAGGAGTGTTCTCTCTTTTCTAATCATAAGTATCCTTTTGACGTTCTGTTTTTTTTTTTCATTCTTTTGATTTTTATTGCACATCTGTTACGGCTTTATTTTAATACCTTTTATTTTTCAAATTATCATCTTTTTTTTATTCCTCAATTACTGGTCTAATCTATTCTATTTTGTTTTCAATTATTCTATTTTGTTTAAGGTCTTTGAATCGGTTTATAAATTAATCTCAAGTATTGTAGTGACATATTCTTAGTTTTACAGTTATTTTTTTTTTTTTATTATGTGGTGTTTGGCTGAATGTCGTTATTTTTCTTATCAAGAGAGTGTTTATAAAGTCATCGGGGAAAAATATCGAGCCACGGTGGTTGAACTGTTCCAAATACTTTCTGTAATATAATTATAGTCAATATTAAAGACATGCCTGGCCCGGCTTCACCATTACTAGAACCCAGTTCCAAGGCACTGGGTGATCCTTCACTGGGTACACCTGGTTTAGCTGCCAGAGAGCTAGCAATTGAGTCAACTATCGACGATATCGCTGATAGTATTGGTACGATTAATAATTATGGCTCAATTTCAACGGATACTGAAGCTCAACTTAATGGTATTGAGCACGAGGACGAGGACGAGGACGAGGACGAGGGACAAACAGAACTTACTGAGAGACAAATCCAAACGATCATTGCATCGTTATACATCGGTTCATTCCTTGCTGCTCTTGACACCACTGTCGTGACGACTTTATTATCATCAATTGGGTCAGATATAAATGCATTATCCAAGAGTTCATGGATCGCAACGTCTTATTTATTATCATGCTCTTCATTCCAACCCTTATATGGTAAGATCTCAGATATCTTTGGTAGGAAACCATTGTTGGTCTTTTCTAATTTTTGTTTTGCACTTGGTTGTATCATAACTGGTCTATCTCATGACTTGATTGGAATATCTATTGGAAGATTCATCTGTGGTATTGGTGGTGGTGGGTTAACATCATTGGGTACTATCACTACCTCGGATATAGTTCCATTGAGGAAAAGAGGTGTTTATCAAGGGATTGGGAATATTGCGTTTGGATTAGGTGCTGCCGTTGGTGGTATTTGGGGTGCTTTATTCGATGCAAAACTTGGTTGGGAATGGGCTTTCTTTTCCCAAGTTCCAATTGCTTTATTATCCGGGTTTCTAATTTGGAAGAATCTGAAATTACCAAAGGGATCACCAGGTCTTGGTGTCATTGGATCAAGATTGGAAAAATTAAAACAGATTGATTTCTTAGGTTCTTCATTATTAGTCTCGTCGTTATTAAGTTTTATGGTGTTGGTTTCATTCTTAGGCCATGAAATTGTCGCATTTAGTATTGTCTTTTGGGTCCTAGTGATATTTTCAATCGTTACCATTTTGGCATTTGGTTATGTTGAACTATACGTTGCTGTTCAACCTGTTATTCCAGTGAGATTATTAACATATAGAACCATTTTATCATCATCTTTGGTCAATTGGCTGATGGCTATGTCTGTCTACACATATCTGTTCTATGTACCTGTCTTTTGGGCTTCTGCATTACAATTAACCCCTACTGAAATTGGGTTGAGAACCATCTCAAACTTTGTTGGGGTTTCAATAGGTTCATTCTCAGCTGGTTATTACATGAAACAGACTGGTAAATATTTTGGATTATACATCTTTACTGGGTTCTTCACCGTTCTTGGGGTTTATACCATTTTTGCCCAGACTAGAAGCACCTCAATTTGGTATCAATATTTGATATTGTTCATTCCTGGTGCCGGTTACGCTGCTATCTTGACTATTTCATTATTGGCTCTAATAGCTGCTGCTCCCCATGACCAACAAGCAGCTACAACATCGATTCAATATGCGTTTAGAGCCACTGGGTCCACTATTGGTGTTTCAACGGCAAGTTATATATTTCAGAAATTCTTATTGAAAGAATTGAATAGCAAATTGTCATCTGTGGATTCTGGGTTTTCAAAAAAAGAGATTGCAAAATTTATTCAGAAAGCCTTTAATTCTTCAGAATATACATGGAGGGCACCAAAAGTTTTACGTGAAGCTATAATTCAATCTTATGACATTGCAACACACTATGCATTATTGTTTTCATTAGTGACCATGGGTATTGCCTGGGTGTCTGGGTTTTGGATCCAAGAACACCACTTGCACACAACTGTGAATAGGAAATAGAGTAAAATAAACCACTGAGTTAATAGCTTTTATTGATCAATATGTAGAGCACAATTGTGTGTTATTATTTTATATCCCAATATGGAAACGATATTCGCAATTTGCGCCCGAGCTGTGTAGTGATTGCCCAAATTAGCGCATTCCGACATTCGCTACCGCTTTTGGGAACATTGTCCCAACAAGTCGCACAATTTCATCATCAAAGTTTGAAAATTTGAGAAATGGGAATTTTTGACAAATTTAACTTCCGAAACGACCAAGAGATCCACCGTATAAAACAAAGCTGATATTGGGTTTAGAGCGCGTTAAAAGACGATAAAGAACTTATTTTTTCGATAATAATAATCAAAGATAAACGAGCAGTTGTCCTATTACAAAAATACCGGTTTTTTCTGTACTGAAACACCTCAAATCCCCATAAATCGAAGGGGAGAAGTTACATTACATCAGAGAAGACTTGTTAGGATTTGACACAAATAACCGTTGTGACATAAGATCAACAACAACAGGAATCAACAATAAACAAACAAAACGACTTGTCTTTTTAATAGTGGAAAGACAAAAAACTTGTATCTGTTGGCTATTGAATCCAATACAAAAACAGGACACTCCATTAACTCACAATTGCTCATTTCGTTGCTATTTTGGTCGGGTTTTTTTTTTCCATCAGATTCTCAGTGTTGATATCACCAAAGAAGCAGATCCCGTGTAAGACCAATACAACTATTGATTAATTACACAACATTAACAACAACAATAACAAAAAATAACACCAAACCAACTAAAACAATGACCACCACTCTGGACACGAACACAGAGAATCAACTTCCTGGCCATTTCCAACAGACCAATTCTAACAGTTCTCAACACTCTAAATCTACTTTTGAATTGGAGCCTAACCCATTCGAACAAAGTTTTGCTAAAAAGGATCAAGGAGGAAAACAAAACAATTCAACAAATACAGCTGGGTCGCCTCAGATTTCAACTCCAGGGGGTAGAAAACTCCCTCCTCTGGTTTTAAGTCCTAATGTTCCATCTGGCTGGGGCGCAAATGGATTTCCAAGAACAGGTTTAACTCCAAATGAGTCGAGCTTAAGAACAGGCTTGACCCCAGGCGGTGCTAATTTCTCACATTCATTGAATGGATTGAATCTTCCGGGTTTGAATACACCTGGTTCATTAGGATTTGCTAATTTTACGCCTGGTTTAAGTTCTTTATTAGGGACAGCTTCCAACGCGGTGGATCAATCACAATCACAAAATCATCAGCAAAGCCAGCATCAAACACAACCGATGCAACCAATTTCTAACAATGGAGCCCCATTACAACCACCTCAGATAATCCCTAATCAAGTTCCTCAAGTTTCTCAAGTTCCTCAACAATCAATTAGTAATCCTTCCACGATACCCTCAAATGGGAATTCATTACAACAAACCCCAGAGTTTTCACAAACCTCAGTTGGTGTTGTATCATCATCTAGTTCTAAAGAAGACGTTCCAGTTTCTACTAGGAGAGGTAGAAAGAGAGGTTCAACAAAAGCAGCTCCAAAGGCTAAAATTGAACCAAAGAGCAAGAAACAGAAGACTGAGAATAAGAAAGATGATGTTAAAGATGAAGGGAATGACAAAGATTTAACAGAGGAGGAAAAGAGAAAAAATTTCCTAGAGAGAAACAGAGTTGCTGCTTCCAAATGTAGACAAAGAAAGAAACAACAACAGGTGGAAATGAAAAATGATTTGAAGTTTTATCTGAATGAATACAACAATTTAACTGCTACCATTGATCAACTGAAAGAGCAAGCTTTAGCGTTGAGGGGAGAACTACTCAATAATAAGATTCAAAATCCACAAATCACTGGTGGGGTTGAAAATATTTTGACCTTGTTAAATTCTACAAATTATCTTGCTAGACTAAGAGGGAATGCTCCAAGTTCTATCGTACCTACTGTCCAACCAATTAACCCAGCACTGGTGCAACAACCAGCTGTGGCACAGGGACCTCCAGTTCCTGTTCCACAAGCACAACAACTCCAACAGATCCCTGGCCAAATTCCTCCACAATTCATTCCTTCCAACGGTGTTCCTCCACAGTGATCACCTATTTCTTTATTCAATTTACTTTATAGTGAAAATGTATTATTTTTATGCCTTTTACCTGACTTTTGACCGTAATTATCGCCTACTCGGACTCGAGACATTGACTTTCCCGAGACTTCGAAGCATATAAAAAAAAGATCGCTGAAAAGTCTCCACAGCTCAATTCAACGTTGATAAGAACTAATACAATCTTCCATCATGACTTCCTATGCCAAAGAAGCAAGAAAGATCCTTTGTATTGGTCGTAATTACGCAGCACACATTGCAGAACTGAACAATACCAAACCTTCACAACCTTTCTATTTCTTAAAACCATCTTCTTCCATCTTATTACCTAACCAAGGTCCAGTTCTTGTTCCAAAAGGTGTAAAAGTCCATCATGAAGTTGAACTTGCATTGATCTTGAATAAAACTTTGAAGAACTTGGACCCTGAAACTTTCACAAATCAAGATGCCCTGGATGCTATTGAAGGCTATGCATTGGCTATTGATTTTACTGCTAGAAACGTCCAAGATGAAGCTAAGAAAAAAGGTCTTCCATGGTCAATTGGAAAAGGTTTTGATACTTTCTTACCTTTATCAAACTTCATACCAAAGAGTAAGATCATTGATCCTTATAATGTGGAATTATTTTTTGAACTCAATGGTGAAGTTAAACAAAAGGATTTAACTTCTTTAATGATCTTTCCTATCCATAAAATCTTGAGTACAATGAGTTCAGTTATGACTTTAGAAAAAGGTGATATTATCTTAACAGGTACTCCAAAGGGTGTTGGTGAAGTTCATCCAGGTGATAAGATTAGAGCTGGTTTAAGAGTTGATGGGAAAGAAATTGAAGAAGGTTTGTTGGAATTGGATGTTGAAGCTAAACCAGGTCCATATGAGTATAAAGAAACTTGATATCCTTTGTTATTATATCATTAATCAACTACATTATCATGAGTTTTATAAATCTAATTCTTTAATTTATGCATAAATGCCTAAGTATGTAACTTTTAACCAAATGAAAAACTAACCATTAAAATCATGAACTAAGGGGTTTTAAATCTAATCCTTAACAACCCTACCCAAACTTTGACCCATCTTAACCTTATCACCATTTTGAATATCAAACTTGAATTCTTTTGGTGCTTCAAACACTAAAACAACGGTTGAACCCAATTTGAAACCACCAACTTCCTCACCTTTAGTAACTGGATGACCGCCTAAAAGTTTACTAGATTCAGAATATGTGGCTTCATAGCATGTATGTTTCTTTACTTTAACAGGGTGATTAGTTTCTTGTTCCCCATCTTTGTTATAATCTTGGTAATGCGGATTTTCATATTTGGTATTGGTTCTTAAATCTTTATCAAAGTTGACAATAATACTACCAACATTAGTAGCACCGACTGGAGTCATTGAGAAGAAACCATATTTCCAATAACCTAACAAGGCAACTCTTTCATTTAAAACAAACAAGTTAGCTAACGTTCTTTGAAAATAAGGAGCGACACTGTATAGTTCACCAATAAAGTGACGTCTTAAAGTAACAACCCAATTTGTTGGTGAATGATATCTGTGGTAATCACCTGGAGCTAGATAAATGACAGCATAAAAGAGCTCTTTGTCTGATTTCATAGAAGTAACACTATTTTTGATCAAATCATTAGCGACTTGAGCAACTTGGTTAGTATCAACAGATTGATCAGATCTGTCACCTTCTTCCTTATAGACAATTTTCTTCAAATGATGAACATTTTTACCTTCGCCGCCAATGATGTCATCCAAAGTGTAAGTTATACCATTAATCTCAGCAAAATCTTCGTGTCTTTTATAAATCTCTTTATGGTCCTTATTTTCAAAGATAACTTTTCTTGAAGGAGCAGCTAGTTTATTCTTGGTGGCATCACCTAATAGAGCATCAATAGAGTACGTCATACCTTTAACCTGTTCAATATTACCATCATCAATAAGACCAAATGACAAGACTTGACCATCACTAGGACAAACAAGATCAGAATTGGCTAGAGGTCTTGCACCAGGTTGCAATTCCCTGTAAAAAAACTCGCTCAAGTTCTTGTATTGGGTTAAATCTTTCTCTTTGATTTCATCCAAGTTAGCGCCAAAACAGTATGAGTAAAATTTGTATCCAGGTTCTCTTAACCACAGAGGTAGATCTATACTGTTAATTTGACCCCACAATCTGGAAATAGCATTCAAGGGTAACGTGCTATAGCAGAAGAAGGTCCATGAATGGCTTGGTCTGATCTCCAGTTCCTCTTCTTCATCTTCATCGGTTTTACCATGTTTGGCTTGTTGATATAGTTTGGCGCTCATACCATAGAAAATGAAGCCGATGGAAAACAAAGCGATGTACTTGATCAACTGTTGTCTGGAGCGCAATTGAGTGTTAGAGGGGATTGAGCCATTGATCTGATTTTGGTGATAGCTTGAGGAGAACTTTCTGATAGGAGGGAGCCTTCCTTTGATACCATTTTTCAACTGGGAACCATAGTAGAATGTATTGTAGTATAAGGCATTTCTCTTTGGTCTTGGGATGGAAGGAAAAGGGTAAACAGCAGAGTAAAGACGCTGGCCTAACTTAGAGCTCGTACCAGCCACTCTTGTAGCACGACCTGCAGGTCTGGAGATTGTTTTGGTGGCAGTGGTTGCGTGTGATAACATTTTCTTTAACGAGTGAAAACAGAAAAAAGTTGTGTGGTTAAAAGGGGGTCACAAGACTCTGGAAAAATCGGGTAAAAAAGAAGAATCAAAAAGCAGAAGATGGGCCAAATCGCATATGAAGTTGTATTTAATGATGAAAAGATTACTTATGAACAAATGGCACCCACCTTAAACAGTTTTTCTAAGCAAAATAATGTGACGGTTTGAAGGTTTTTTTTGTGTTTTTTTTTTTTTCTTTTCTTTCACCCGATTAACAACTTTTCAAAAAAAAACTGTGAAGATTAAAACGGGGAACCAGATCTCAACTGAAACTAAATACGGTCATAATAAATGAATTATCACGTGATATCCGAGGTGACGCGTGTTCTCTGATGACTGATGACTATGAGTCTCACCATAATTCGGACATTGTATTTGGGCGTTTCGAGTAGCACAATCTGTACTACTTGGATTGTACCTGATCTACGCTGAATTTCAGCTATTCTAATCATTAAGATAGACGAGTAATGCTTATTGGGGTTTCAGGTACTCTTGGTTCGGGTAAATCTGAAGTTGCACGCTATCTTACCTTTCAAGGCTTTAGATACATTGATTTTATAAGACATGACCTAATAGAAACCAAGTTAGAAGGCGTAAGTCTTAATGAAGCTGAATTGAATAAGGATGAATTAAAGCCAGATCTTATATTTGATAGTCTTGAGGAACTGATTGATCATACTACCAGAAATTGGCAATCCCACTTTGTGCTGACTGACATCTCATCAATTAAAGAATTGGAACCATTGGCTAAAAGACCATTCTTTTTACATCTCTCAATTGATGCTCCATTGAAAGTGAGATGGGAAAGATACCTAAACCATTATCCTAGTGTCACATTCACAGACTTTGTCGAGGCTTCTGATTATCAAGAATTCGACAAGACAACGCTTCTAACTGAGGTCAATTCAAGGGCCACGGTTAAAATAATCAACACTTCCATCAATAAAGAGAATCTCTATGTTCAACTCTCAGCTATCAATTTGCTAAACCAAACAAGGCTGCGACCATCATGGGATGCCTATTTCATGAGGCTGGCGGATTTAGCAGCTATGAGATCAAACTGTATGAAACGAAGAGTTGGATGCGTCATTGCCAGAGATAAGAGGGTCATCGCAACTGGTTACAACGGTACACCTAGACACTTGACCAATTGTAATGAGGGCGGTTGTCCAAGATGTAACTCCGGTAATGGGTCAGGTGCGGCCTTATCCACCTGTCTATGCCTACATGCTGAAGAAAACGCCCTGCTAATAAGTGGGAGAGACAGAATCGGTGACAACTCAATATTATATTGTAATACCTGCCCTTGTCTGACTTGCTCAATCAAAATTGTTCAGAGTGGTATCAATGAAGTTGTTTATTCTCAAAGTTACAGTATGGATGAATTGTCTTTTAAAGTGATGAGTGAAGCTGGGGTTCTACTAAGACAATATATTCCTCCAAAGGATGAGATTGTTACGTGATATCAAGCTACGTCATCTGCTTTTATCTTCATTAGAATGCATGCATTATAGTTTAATTTCTTCGCTTCCTTATGATAAAGATCTAGAGAATGACCATAAGCTTTTTTTCAAAGTTTCAACGTATTCCAAAGTTAAGTAAAATGAATCATTTTCAAGTACCTGCTTGTCATAATAGGCAAATATTAACTTTAAATTCCATAAGTCACTCATCGATTTCGGAGAGTTGGCCATGCGCTCTAGTTCGATTTGCCTGTCAATAATATTTGGATGATACCCATCATTTGGCGGACCTGTTAGCAAGCTGGTGACGTCAGATCTCTTGAAGTCTTGTAAGATATCTAGAGCCGTTAATTTGCTCTGATGCCCGGCAACTTGATCCATATCGAATCTTTTGTTAATCTCACTCAAAAGGCTCTTCACTGATTGCTTCAAGACCTCAACCCGTTGCTTTTTGTAGACAAATACATCTGCATTTCCTGTGATATGACTGAGATCATCAATAATCAAATCGAAGTGCTCTGCGCTATCCATATGAATCTTATTTATGGAATCCAGAGGTGGCAGTAAACAGGGTGAGGTGACTTTTATTATTTCTTCATTCTTTAATTCAATCTTTGCATCGCTCTTTATAGGCTTGGAAGTCTCCACATCACGAACAATCAAGCATCTTGGTTCAACTGCTAATGACCAAAAGTGTCTTAAGGCTTGTAAATGAATCTCAGGATCAGACACATCAGTCTTTGGAAATAATGGGTATATTGATGTCACCAAGGCAGCAACTCCAAAGCTGGAGGTGACATTAACAGCGTATTGGCCACCAGCCAAAAACAATAAACCTAGAGACATATTAGTGGCCATCATCTTCCCAAATGTGCCGTTTGAATTTGAGCTCTTTAATTTCCCATGCAAGATTCTTAACCTTCTAAAGGTCTCTAAATCACCAGTAGCAGCCATGATCAAAGACATTGAGATAGACATAACAAGTTGTGAGGTTGACAAAGCTTGTCTAATCAATCTCATTGAATAACTTTCACTGTTCTCGATTTTACCCAAAAGTTCAGTGACTTTGTCATAGTAGTTTAAGATGGTATCTCTTGCCGTCAAATTCGATGTCGAAGCATATCTGATACCAATCGAGATACAAAGACCGGAGATGACATAGTAATAGTTTAGATTGCTGTATCTGGCTTCCCCTTTCTCTTTGGTCCTTAGTAATGATGTGGGAATTTGAGATTCAACCCATTTCTTGCTATCACCAATTCCATTCCACATAATTAAATTTTTAGCTAATGATCTAAGCAGTAATAAATCTGGTCTGATATAGTCAAGCAACTGTTGAGAGTCTGGAATTTCAAGTTTCTTAGAAACTGATGAGTTGTTTGTTTTTAAATAGATGAAAGTGATAGCCAAGATAGCACCAGCCATAGACTTATCATAGCCCTCTTCAGTCTGTACATCCTTCATGGATGCAGCGATTTCCAGTAATTTATCGATCGCTCTTGAATCATTCAACCATCTTAAATCATTACCTTTTCCCAAATTGACATAACCTAGGCCAATACCTGCTGCCAATCTGTAACTTTCATCAGCCTCTTGCTTTTCTTCAACAATAACTTTCCCGTTAATTTGAGACAATAATATTTCACTCATTCTTCTGTGCTGTGATTCTAGGTATAGCAAACCAATGCCAACCAACCCGGCTGTCTGGACCTGTGTTGAGATGATCAAATCACTGGCACCATGTGGTAGCAATGCAACAACATGAACACTTAACACTTTAGTCAATTTCACATCCATGGAGCCTCTTAAGCTAGCACTCATACCTAACAACAGGCCGACTGAAGTGAACAGATGCTTCGGGCCCAAGTAGTTATAGATATTCCATTCTTCTAGATGCTTCAAATGCCCATTCAATCCAAGACCTAGCAAGAAACCACCATGTTGAGAATTTAATGCCTCTGGTTTGTTAAACACTATCCAACTGCCCGAAATGCCTTTAGCTTCTCTGGAAACGGTTAACCCACTAGCAGCACCATTATGGAAGTATCCCCACTGCAGGCAAGTCTGGTCAATGGAGCTCTTTTCTAACGACACAGTAACATTATCAGGTAGAATCAACGTGTTCAAATTTATTTTTGGCAAAGGAAACCTCTCAGTGACTAAAGGGATTTTGCTCGAGTAGAACAACATCGATCTACCCAATGGAATAGTGAGTGTTCGTAGAACAACTAGAGCGGCTAATTCCTTCTGTTTAATTAACGCTAGGTTCTCTGGTAGAGTAGCCAACTCATCAGCGAATAGAGTTTGTGTTTGGAAAGTCTGTAAAATTTTGGATATTTCGTAGAATCTTCTGTCTTCTGAAAAGATCAACTTGGTGACATTAAAGCGATCTGTTTCAATTGGAGCTGAAGGCTCTGGTTGTTCTTGAATAGTGCTAATAATTTGATGAATATCCTTTGTCTGTTGTTGTGAATGATGGTGCGGTTGTGAGGAATATTTTATGAGTCTATCTTGTGAATTAAGCTTTTGTAGGTCCTTCCTTTCTATCAAATCGAATTTGTCAATACCCTGTTTCAGACCAGTTAGACTGAGTTGACAATAGGCGATGAATTCTTTCAAAGGCACAATGACACCAACTGGATATGTTTCCAATTCAGTTGGGGTGATACCGAATTCAGTGATCAGATTGACAACGTCCGTGGGTTGAAAGTGAGGAGATATAATTGCCTCAAATAACCTAAGAACATATGACGTTCTTGGAGTTAAGAGTTCATCGATATCGTCACTCTCTTGAGCTAATCTTGAGAATGTGCAATAGGGAACAATATTATGATCAAATAATGACACCAAAGATCTCATCAAATCTGGAGGCGTTTCCAACAATTGAAAATGGTTTAATTTCAACGCTGCATTAAGCTGAGAAGCTCCAATTCCATAAAAATTGTACCACTGCTCTTTCCAGCCATACCAATATGTCAACTGTGCTAGTAAAACTCCTAGCCGGTCCACAGATACCGACTGAAGTATATTCATCTTCAACTCTTCTCTAATGATGTGCAAGGCAATAAGCAAGGTAGGCGCCATTTCATGCAAAGAAAATTCATCCTCTAAAGCTTTCATCTGTAGAAGAGACGCATCCTTTAATAACGCAGACACCTCGTTTGATGAATCTGAGTCTGTTCTCTCAACTGAAAATGGTAAAACAATCACTAATATGGTTAATACCAGCGCATCCCATTCCTTCTTTTTAATTGCAAAAGCATTAATCCAAATTAGCAAAATGTAGTTGTATGTGTACGAGTTAACAAGGTATTTGAAAGATCTTAAAATCTTCTGAACAATTTCAAGAGTTGGGACAATCTTCAAATGAAGATTTAAGATCCCGCCTGATACCTTCTCAACGACCAAATGAGAGTCTGAGCTATCATAAATCTTTTTAACTGCCGTTCTAGGATCAAATGATACGGACTGGATATTTAAAATTGGATTTAAGATGACGATTTTGTTTGTTTTCGATAAGAGGATAATAAAACCCGGAATTTCACTGAGAGTGTAGTCATGATATTTCTCTGATAACTGGACCTTGAACAAATATTTCGGAAGAGCGGCCCTTTGGGAATTCGAACCTTCAAAGACTAAAACCTCAAACAACTTGGTGTCTCGATTCTTCAAAATAATAGCTTCTTTGCCATCGAACTCCATCGCTGAGATTTTGATATCATTAGCTTTGATCTTATAATTCAGCTTCAAGTGATCGATTTTTGTCAATATGGCGTCTTTTCTAAAACTGGACGTACCTAGAGTGGTGGTCGTGGCAGGGTCGGAGATTTTCAGGTTTCCATTTAAATCATAAGAGGCCATTCTATCGATTGAAAGCGCCTGGCTGTGTGAAACAGATCTCTTCTTATCAATTTTAAGCTCCTCAATCTTCATTTCCGCATCATCTTCAGGTAAAGCTGCGTTATTTTGAGCCATCGATGTTCTTCGTATAGACGCATTTCTTCTCAACGATGCTGATGAGTGAGCTGGCTTATGTGTTGAACGATTCAAGAACTTTGTGTGGTACAGCTTAATAATAGCTTCTTCCTCATCAAGAGTCACTGTTATCGATGTGTTATGTGTCTTTGGGAAATGTAAAAGATTTTCATTGATTGAAATAGAGGATGTTGATGAGGAGACTATGGACCCTAGTTCATTCATAGGTTCAGTGACGGTCAAGAAGGGATTAGACTGGCTGTTAGATCTTTCTAGGACAAAACCGTTTTCATACGGAAGCGCTCTGATTATCTGAAAAGGGAAACTGGACACATAAGAGCGCCCATCATGATAGTACATATTAGCAGTCTCTTTCAACACAACAACCAATATTTCTTCTTTGGTTGATGGTTCATCTTTCGACAATGAGAAAGTAGTGAAAAATGCATTGACAACTGGAGTACTGTAAATGAGCTTTCTAGCTATCAGATCACCCTTGTACCAGAGGACAGTCTTCTCTTGGATCAGAAGCATGTTTTTTCCTGGATATAACATTATGTCAGCCTCATCGTGCTGGTGTTGTAACTTTGCTGTGGTTTGGTCAACTTGCGGACTGAACCCCAGGTTGTGAAGCTCTATGGGCTGTATTAGTACCATAGAAAGGTCTATCTGCAAATTCTGAGGAGTAAAAAACGAAATGAATGCTTCCGCTATTGTGAGTTTATGTTAGCTTTTGTTTGTGTTGATTGTTGATAATCGCGATTTTTTTCCGTACTTTCTTCACGAACGCGACTTTGGGACTAGCTCGATCTCAGTTGCCTTGTGCTTTAACTAATCTGAAAACTATCTTACCAAAGAACCCCTGAAAAACTTGTCTAAAGAAATGCATTATAAGGGTTACTCAGATTGATCCTAAAGGAAAGTTCAGGATTTCTGGGTTACTTCAATTTATAAATCCCATTAAATGATTGTTTGCTTACATAAGATTTCTTGTAGGCAGACATCTGGAAATTTTCGAAGAAAAATTCACCCCAGCATATAGCATCAGGGGTATCTACAACAAACGATGAGATACACCCCAATTCTGCGCTCTGTTCAAGTTCTGGTACGTTCTCACAAAGGGAATCCCACAGGTATCACTGGGATTTCTCAACATCCAAACCCAAGACCGGCTTTGATCGAGATTTATAGGGCCACTCTGGAACTACTTCATGATGAGTTCCCTGACAATTCGGTATACAAGAAATCAACGTTCAACTTTACCCAAAAGAGACTCGAGATTGTTGAGCAGCATGAAGATGTGGCCACAATTGAAGAAAAGATCGGAAATGGTTTGATTGAGGAAGTTTTGATCCAGGCATCCGATGAATTCGATTTGGCTAACCAGATCAAGGAGTGGAAGGTATGGGATGAACTACAAGAGAAACCCTTAGAGGATCAATGGGTCTACTTCGGTAAAAAGGTCTGAATGGGTAGGGCTGAAAGGACAGAAATAGCTATTATCTATTACTATTTATGATCTATCTATTACCTATATGTCATCTATTTATTATCTATTTATTATCTACATATCATCCTATTTATTATCTATATATCATCTATTTATTCTACTTATTATTGTTTTATTAGTAACCAGTCTTCAGTATGGGTTTACTTTATCTGTAGTGATCAACGCTTGCAAATGTGCATTGTGTAGTATGCGCGCAGCGACAGGCCGTTTTAGTGAGGGTTACGTAAAACTATCAAGTCTTAGATGTTAGTCTTGTCCTTAAATCGTCTGATCGTTCATTAGTCCGTCATGAATGTAGAGTAGAGTATCTAGTAAAATCGGCAAATCCCAGATGACAAGTTAATGGTATGTGTCCGCTAACAGGCGCTTAGGCCCTGCGGCTCGCCTTAATTAGGCAGTCGCCAACTGTCCCCTCGCCAGGGCCCAAGAAACGCCTGGTACGGCGGGACTTACCCCCATTGGGGGAATCTTCTGGTGGAGTTGCCTAATAAGGCACTGAGGCCGAATACCGCTAACACAAAGACCTGAATATTTATTTTTCACCTCTACTAAAATTTAAGACCATTAAAAGAGTCATACAGCTTTGACACTCTGACTCACGGATCTTAGCTTCAACTACCATCTTTAAAGCAAAAAGGATATATAGTTCTTCTTTTATTAAA
The DNA here is from genome assembly GCA_030569295.1 of Taiozyma yuanshanica. Lineage (NCBI taxonomy): Eukaryota > Fungi > Ascomycota > Saccharomycetes > Phaffomycetales > Wickerhamomycetaceae > Taiozyma > Taiozyma yuanshanica. The sequence continues at coordinate 473,451 of JAJMKP010000007.1, forward strand.
GACAAGTGAATTTGCTCGGTAGTAGTAAGTTCGAGAACATCAACTTCAGTATATTGAAGTAGGCATTAGTCAGAATAATTTATACCATCATGGATCAGAGGATAGAAGATAAGAAGAGAGAATTCAAAGAGACGACTGCGGTCTCCCAAGAAGAAAAGGAGAAGTTTGGCGGTGCTTTCAACGAGGAGGACTATATCGATGCTCCTCCAGATGGTGGGTTACATGCTTGGGTTTGCTGTGGTTGTGTCACCGTCATGAATATGATGACTTGGGGTGTCAACAGTTCATTTTCTGTGTTCTTAGCTTTTTATCTCGAGAATAACAAGTTTCCTGGTGCTACTCCAACAGACTATGCCCTTATTGGTGGTCTGGTGGCTGCTTTAACTTTAATCATGATTCCATATTCTGCTATCTTGCTTATGAGATTTGGCTATAGAGCTACCGTCACTGCAGGTATCTTTCTTTCATTGGCCGCATATATTGGTGCCAGTTTTGCCAAAACTGTTGCTGAGCTGTACATAACACAAGGCTTAATGATGGGTGTTTCATATGGCCTGATATTTGGTTCCAACTCAATAGTTCTACCCTCATGGTTCTTGAAGAATAGAGCTTTAGCTAACGGATTTTCACATTTTGGATTGGGGATAGGTGGGGCTTGTTTTTCTCTGATTGTTAATACCCTAGTTGAAAAAACTGGTGACCAAAAATGGGCATTGAGAACTCTAGGTATAATAACGACAGTTTGTTCACTAATAGCGATGTCATTAGTTAAGATCAGAGTCCCAAAGAATGCTAAATTCCAGGGTAAGAAATCAAGCATGGAGATCATCAAGGATATTTTTGACTATCATGTTTGGAAATCACTGCCTCTTCAGCTAGCAACTTTATGGTCCTGCTTTTGTGGGTTAGGCTATACCATTTGTTTATTCAGTCTGTCAAACTATGCAAGATCATTAGGGTTCAGTCACAAGCAAGCTACAAATGTTACTGTTACTTTCAGCATGGCTCAAGCATTAGGTAGACCATTTATGGGTTATGCCAGCGATAATGTTGGCAAAGTTAACTTTTCATTATTCGGGACAGTTTATTCTGCGGTCTTAACTTTTGCTGTCTGGACCCAAGTCTCATCATTTTCCTCCCTGATAGCTTTTTCATTCTTTTTGGGAATCTTAGTAGGTATTGGATCAGTCAATGTTGTTCCAATGGTTGCTGATGTGGTTGGTCTACAGTCATATCCAAGTGCATTTGGCTGGACGAACACATTTGCAGGCATAGCCAATTTAATTGCTGAGGTGATTGCTCTGAACTTGAGAGATTATAATCTGAAGGATCCATATTTGTATTGCCAATATTTTGTGGGATCTATCTATATTCTTGCCTCATTGGTTCTGATACCGTATAGAGCTTGGAAAGTCAACAGAATGTTGTATCAAATGAAAGATTCCAAAGCTTTGTCAGAGGAAAACGCTAAAAAGTACAATGATCTTTACGAAGATAAAACCATACTTGGATATTTTCGCAGGGCGTTCTTTTTAGGCAAGATCTGAAGGATACTGATCTATACTGTTAACGTCTCATGATGCATAATTTAATTCTAAACATCTTTGAGTAGAGCCGTTCCGTAGCAACCTGCTACCGTACTAGCACGCTACTGTACCACGTAATGCTTCTATGAACCACCCCACATTTAGAAACTAATCAACGGCTCCGAAAGAATTTTATGTGTCATGTTCACAATCAAAAAGTACATTTGTTGGCCTTGCCCTCATAATTGTCATATTATGCTATCAAATTTCGGTGCCGACTAAATAGAGTAGGATTAAACATAGCTCTAACAATTACCCCTTTTGTATTTATTTCCGAAGTGTGGGTTTCTGCATCTCTACAGTTAACGCCGGTCAAGTTTGTATAAGAGCAAAGCCTTATTACTCTTCAGACGACATAATCTTCCAAGGTATACACATTATACAATGCAATCACAACAATGTCAAAAGCTCAGCAGAAGTCAGAGTCTCAGCAGTCCGAATTGCCAGAGCCCTTAGAGCGTCAATATGCCCAGATTCTTGCTGATTCCCATGACAACCTTTTACCTAAAAAGAGATTGGTGATCGTCCTCTTGGGTCTTTCATCTGCCCTGTTCATGGCCTTTGTCGATCAGACAGCTATAACGGTTGCCTTGCCATATATTGCTGATGACTTGAATGCACAAGAGACAATATCTTGGGCTGGTACCTCTGCGATGATCGCCAACACTATGTTCGCTGTTATGTTCGGAAGACTTAGTGACATCTTTTCAAGGAAATATGTGCTTATCGGTGCCCTTTTAATCCTTGGCATTTTTGATCTTGCTTGTGGATTCGCTCAGACAGCTGCCCAATTGTTTGTGTTTCGTGGATTCTGTGGTATTGGTATAAGCGGCGTTACTACCTTGTCCATGGTGATCTTATCCGATGTTGTCACTTTGGAAGAGCGTGGCAGATACCAGGGCATCTTAGGTTCTTGTATCGGTCTGGGTAACTGCGTTGGTCCATTTGTTGCCTCTGCTTTCATCAATCATTCATCATGGAGGAAGTTTTACTACATGTTGTCTCCCCTCATGATATCTACTACTGCCGTGGTGATGTGGATTGTGCCCTATACTAATCCAAAGGTCAATGTGAAAGAGAAACTACTGAATATTGATTACTTGGGATTCTTTGCAAGTTCTGTGGCCATCATCTTCTTGTTAATGCCAATGAGTGGTGGTGGATCCACATACAGATGGCATAGTCCCTTGGTGATCAGTTTCTTTGTCATTGGCGGTATCTTTTTTTTACTCTTCGTGATCATTGAGCGTAGAATTTCCAAATTACCCATGGTCCCAATGCACTTATTCACCACTACTTGGTCTTTGACACTTCTTCTATCCCAGAATTTTTTCTTTGGAATGGCTTATTACAGTCTTCAGTATTATGTGCCATACTACTTCGAAACTATCCGTGGCCGCTCAACAACCACAACGGCGGTTTATATGCTGCCTATGCTAATCGGACAGTCGTCCACATCTATCTGCTCTGGCCAGATCATTTCAAGAATTAAACATTATATCCCTGTGGTGTGGTTCGGTTACTGCATGTTCACATTAGGAACTGCCCTGTTATCTATGTGGCAAGTTGATTCTAACCAAGCAAAATCTGTCTTTCCTGTATTACTTGCAGGTATAGGATTCGGTGCTACATTTCAACCAACATTAGTGGCAGCTCAAGCTCAGTCTTATAGAAGAGACAGGGCTACCGTGATTTCAACAAGAAACGTCATGAGAGCGTTTGGTGGTGCGGTTGGTCTAGCGGTTTCTGCTTCGATTCTATCCAACTCATTCATTAAAGAGCTGAAGAAAGAGGGAAATCAATACTTTACGCCTGGACAAATCTCAGAGATTTCTCACAAAATCTTCTCGTCAGACTTACTGAAAACTTTGAGTAATGATGAAGTTCGCTTTTTGAGAAAAGTTTACATGAAAGCCTATAAGAATCTGATCTATTATTGGATCAGTTGTTCTGTCTATTGCCTACTCACCACTTTCAAGGTCCAAGATAAAGGTTTGGAACCGCTTGATGTACACCAGAAGAAATTGAAGCAAGGGGGTGACAAAGAGACGGTGGAAAGTGAGACTCCAGTTTGAACATGACTATGCCATATTAATCCAATTCAATGATGCCTCACTACAAGCAATTTTCACTATCATATTATATTTTAACTATATATTACCCTAGCATTTATAACTTAGAAGCGACTTGTCTCACTTGTAGCTCCTTCAGTAAATTAATGGCTTTCAAACTCATACCGAAACCTGCTTGATATCCGTACCCACTTGCACCATAATTGTGGATCAATGCTTTACCGTCAACTTTTTCTAATTCAATTCTAACACCACCATGTCTACTTGGTCTCAAACCTGCTGCGACCCTAAGGATCTCGATAGGATGTTCCTTTATCTTTGGTAATAACTTTGTGGTTCTTTGTAAGATGTCTTCAGTTTCAGAACCAAAAGTGTCACTTGTCCAGTTCCCTTTTTGAATGAACCCGCCAAGAACCAACTCATTGGCTGTACCAGGTCTTGGAATGATATACGTAGCATAATCATCACCCCATCTCAGTCTGTTTTCTTTGATATGTGGGGCTCTAATAACGACAACTTGACCTCTGGTTGGATACACTGCCTTATCTTCGACACCACCCAAGCTGTGGGCACCAATACCAGAACAGTTAAAGACGACTTTGGTCTTGTGTGAGTAAGCTTGAGCAATATGATCCAATCTCTTTCTAGTGAACTTGACACCTCTAGATTCAAGATAGTTCTGGAAATTTTGTAAGAACACAGGACAGTTAAAATTCCAAGTTTTGAATGCAATACCAAATGCAGCGCCATCCACTAATTCCTTTTTTTTTAGGATTCTGAAGTCTTCCAGATATGAAGCTAATGAATTGATTTTCTTGTCACCTGGATAGGTGTCCCAGAATTCTGAACTTGGAAGCCTGTCTAAACCATACTGAGAACCCCCTAATGCTCTTTGAATGCGGTGTAGATTGGTATAGGTGTACTTATCAAACTTTAACGTATCATCATCATCTGGAGATATACAAGAGAAATTACCACCTGCCCACGGAGACGTGTAATTGATGGACTGATCACCAGGTAAGTACTCAGCGATAACGTTGATCTCCGAAGGGTTCACCTCTAATTCTTCAATCAGTTGAAAAGTGGTGTATAGACCAACAATACCAGAACCGACAACGGTGTATTGAGTCATAATGTTTTAGTGTGCTTCGATAAAGCTGATAATCATGCTTGCAAATCAGGAGGCCTTATAGCGAACTTTCCACTTCCTTTTATATAAAAGTTGGAATTTTGTGGAACCCGACAAAGTCATCGGTCGAAGTGCGCTTGTGCGGTCCGAACAATGATAAGGACATGAGGCCATCTTTACAAAAAGTGAATATCTATGCGAATTGCGAAGGGTCTATAAACTGAGCTTCGCATTTTTAAACCGTTCGATTTCGGTTCTACAAGGTATATGATATGACTAATTTATAGGACATGTAATCCTGATGATCATTCATTGTTGTCGAGTTTTTGTTCGTTACTATAGATGTTCTTTTTCAACTTTTTAGAGCCAGGATAGATCTCTGGGAAGTGTTTGACATATTCATAAAACTTCCATTTCCTACCTTCCCAATTAGAATCAATGGAATGAAGACCTGATTTTTTGATTTTAGCGGAAACTAATTCATTTTCTTTCCAAACTCTTAAAACATTCAACCCCATTAATTTAGCCACTTGTTCCTCATTCGCATCGGTGGCTTCCCAGACTTTCTTGAGTAGATCAGGATACTTGGACACATCTTCGAGCCCAGCTGGACCTTGCTCGATGCCGTCGAAATCGGACCCTAAACCTACATGGTCCCAACCAATTAAATCAATAATATGCTTCACATGATTCACGGCATCGTCAATGGTGGCTCCATCGATACCTTTATCGGTCAAGAATATTGGATAGAAATTAATGCAAACGACCCCTCCATTCTTTTTAACCAACTTCAAGACATCATCACGGACATTTCTTTCATGGTTCCTTAGCGCATAGACAGAACTATGAGAAAAGATCACCGGTGCCTTGGTAATTTCCAAAGTGTCCAACATCGTCTTATATGAAACATGACTCAAGTCGACCATCATACCCAATCTATTCATCTCCCTGATACAATCCTTACCGAATTCAGTCAGGCCCTTGTCAGGTTTACCAGCAGAAGTTGATGATGCAGCAGTAGCAAATGGATTATCACAATTATGCGTTAAAGTGATGTATCTTACACCCAATTCATAGTATTGTCTGACACATGCTAATGACAAGTCACATTGATGCAAACCTTCAATGCCTAGAGTGATTGAGATTTGTTTCCCATCACTTTCCCTAAAGCTCTGAAGAGCCTCATCGGCACTGGAAACAAATTTCAATGCATGTGAATATTCTTGAACCAATCTCTTTGTGACATCAATCTGTTCCAAGGTATCTCTAACGATAGTGGTGACTTTATTGAAATCCTCCGATAAATAGTCAGGATCCTTACATTCTATCCAACAGCTGAAGAATTGGACACCTAATTTACCCTTTTGCATCTTTTTCAGATCGGTCTGAGATGTGAGGTAGCTATCAAAGTCAAATTTTCCATTATCAGCATTCAGTTCGTTATGAAGTTGAACCCTTAACAAGTATGGGAAATCATTGTGAGTATCCACTATTGGCACTGTCTTTGTGAGTTTCTCGAAACGAGCGTCGATATTGTCGACAGTCATGTCACAGAAGGTTCAAGATTGATACTTGTAGCTACTCCATATGACCTTAACGATGAGGATCCCACTAACGTTTTATAATAAAATTAGTGATGCGCACTCCTGTATTTGAGATCGTCGCATGCAGAGCGGCATTTAAAAAAAAGCATCGACAAGAAACCCGAACATTGATCAACAAGATAGCGCATCGCAAACGACGGGGATTCACAAAAAGCACACCGGGCGGGGGGTTCTATCTGTTCTATTTGCTGGTAATGGTGGTTCATAACTAATTAGCAAATTGAATTAACAGTAACTGGTAATTTTTTTTTCTACTCAAACTAATTATATATACACTAGACGAGGATTAAATCTTTCTCAACAATATACTGTCGACTAATATTGCTAAAGTCGCGATCTCTCATTTGTTAGTAAACTTTACAGATGGATCGTTTTAATTGTTGAAATCTGAATGCTGAGCACTCGTCAAGGGGAAATATTGCTCTGAACAGAGGCCAAAAAAAAAACCCTCCATGAGCAAAGCCTTATTGATGTGGAGAGTTGGCTCGCTTATCGCACCGATAGCGACACCTTCAAGATTCCTCGATCGCTTCCGTTTCAGGAAGTATTCGCGTATTAGGAATCTTTAGGCTGCAACAGCACCCGCTGCTTCAACAGTCATCCCATCGCATCGCATCAATAGAGTTAGGAAAACAGAGATAAGGGGTACGACCCAAAGTTATCGCCATCTCCCTTAGCCCAAAGTAGCTATACTAGATTGTGGATCAAAGTGGAGTTGCATTTGGAGACATCTGGTGCAATTAAATACCATCTTTATATAAGGAGCATGCCCTGCTGCTGATCACCTCCTGATATAATTTCCTATAATCAAAAGATTTTACTAATATTAAAAAGCTGAATATGGAAAAGACCACCATTACTTCAAGCACAATGGATGCCTCTCAGGGTTCCATATCCAACGTGGATCCCGTCCTAGACCCATCCCAAACATATCATAAGAACAATGAGGGAGATATCATCATGAGTAACGGTTTGAAAGCTGGTATCGCAGGTCGCAGTGTGAACTTGATTGCTATTGCTGGTATCATTGGTCCTGGTGTTATTATGGGGTTTGCCTCTTTTCTTGCCGCGTCAGGTCCAGTTGGGATGCTGATCGGGTTCACTATTATATCAATTCTGGTTGTACCTGTGCTGTTTTTCATTGGTGAGATGAACTCCATGTACGATCTCAACTTTGCTGGTCTCGGGTCAAAATTCGTCTCAAAGGGATTCGGTGCCACCGTTGCATTAATGTATGTGGTGTTATGGATTACAAATATCATTGCGGAATACACCTCTTTAACTGCTGCCTTGGAAGTTTATACTGAAAAAATTCCTACATATGGGTGGTATTTAATTATGTGGGCCTTCTTCACACTCTTTCAGACTCTTAATGTGTCATGGTGGGCTGAGACTGAGTTTTGGTTAGCGATTTTCAAATTGGTTTTCCTTTCTGCCTTCTACCTATTTTCAATCATCTACGCTGCAGGCGGTGTCAAAGGCCACTCTCCAGGTAATCCATTCCGTCATTATCCTTTAAACACGGGTTTCAAAGGTGTTGCAAATGGTCTAGTCTTTGCTGGTGTGTTCATGTCTGGTGTTGAATCTGTTAGTGTTATTGCAACTGAGACAAAGAATATCAAGAAAGCCATTCCTTCTGCTGTCAAGAATACTTTGATCAGAATTATTTATGTCTATTATGGTCTTACCATCGCTTATGGTATCACTGTTCCATATAATAACCCGAGTTTAAATTCTGCAGGTGTCTTGACATCCCCAATGATGATTGCACTTCAAGAGGCTGGTTGGAAGAACGCTGGCTATTTCGTTACCACCATGCTTTTGATCATCTGTGTCTCTTCCATCAATACTGGTATTTACTTGGCATCAAGATCTTTATTCACATGGGCCGAAGAAGGTTATGGTCCAAAGTTCTTTACAAAGACCACAGAAAGAGGTGTTCCTTGGGTTTCTATTCACTTCTGTCATTTATTTGGTTTCCTGTCAATCTTGTCATACTCCCAAGGTTCTTCAGTGGCATATAATTACATCGTTAACGTCACAGGTGTTGCCGCTTTTGCAGTCTGGACTACAATTGGTGTGATCCATTTACGTTTCAGAAAATTATGGTTGAAATCTGGCAGATCATTAGATGACCTGGTAATCGTTTCATGGTTTTACCCATGGGCCGATTATTTCACCATCGGGTTGGGTACTGTCTTGGTTCTTGTCCAAGGGTGGTCCAATTTCAAGCCATTTTCATACAGCAACTTCATTGATGCTTATATCTTGATACCTGTTTTCTTCATTTCTTGGTTCATTTATGATGTTCTGTATTTCAAACAGGGGTTCATTCATGTTGAAGATGTTGACTTCGATCACGGTAGAAGACCAGATGTCGATGACTATATTGGTGAAATTGATCATGATAAACTAAGCTAATTATGAATCAATTCCTTTCCTCGACTTTTTATTTTATAATTACAATCCCATTTTTAGTAATTAATATTCAATAGTTGTTTTATTACATCGTAGTGGATAAGTCATTATCTATTCATTAATTATCTCCCCAAGTTTAGCTTCCAACCTAGACTTTTAGTAATCTTGAACCAGTCGATATATATCGTACCTTTATTATTGTATTCCCAAATATTTTCAATGACGACCCAGAGCTTGTAGTAAGTGCTCAAATAACCACATGTCTTGATCAAGGTCTCATACATCTCCTTCACCTCTACTCTATCTTCTTCACTACATGCTGATATACCCAGGATTAGCATAGGAAATGCTAAACTTCTCTTGAACCGCTCTTGAGTGATCATGGTCTTAAGGTCTTCTTTTAAATTATAGAATAGCATCTCCACTTCAGGAACCATTGGTGGTAACTTTCTTATGACTTGTTTCAAATAAATCTGTGTGGCGATTTGAAAAATCTCAAACAGCGTTAAATGAAACTCTAGTTCATTCAAGGGTGTGATATTTTGATCCTTCAAGCTGGTAAGATCAGGTTTGGCAAATTTGATATCCCTTTCCAATTTGTCGGCTCTGTTTAATAAATCTGATACTAGTTGGAATTTGTCACATTCAGGTAAATCCACATTAACCTTCAAATTATCATGCTCAACCAATAGACTCACAATCTTCCCGATCTGCAAAATCAAAGGACGAATGCATCCCTGTAATGGATCATGGAACTGTCTGAATAAACCTGAGTGATGAACACTCTGAAATGCAGCATCATAATCTTCCACGGGAAAAAATAAGCCATTTTCATTAGACTGCGAAGCCAACACGTCGAAATAAGCAAAGTTCTCTGCAAGTACTGAACCTTCTGTACCACAACTCTCTAACAAATACTTGAAGTTTCCAGGCATTCTATTGATTAGATTAAAACAATCAACAAAATACTTGGGCCAATTAAAAGTGTCACTGAATGAAGCTTCCATACACACCAACAACATATAGCAAACAAAATTTGACAAAAATTTATCACGGCTGATCACTTCATCATCTGAGACTTTCAAAAGATCTTTTAGTAACTCCGTATAATACGTAGCTTCTTCATTTTCAACATGAAAATCGATGGATGTCATATTTTCATTGAGCATCTTACAACCCCACAACACAAGTGAATAGAGGACAGATTTCTCCTTAAATGCCATAGGGAAGTATATTCTCGTGTAATAGTTGAATTCTTGCGGTAGTAATGATAAGTTTGGAAGGATCTCTTTGCAGTAGTATTCAAAATACTGTATTTCTTTGGAATTTAGTGCTACTGGCAACCTAACTTGCAAGCTAGTGTCTAAACTCGAAGAGGGTGCCATGAACGACTGAAGACCTTGATCAAATGTGAAAGTATCACCGTGATTGTTTAGGAACTCTAGGAAATTTGAAGGCTCGAACTCATTTAGATTTGCAAATAATGGACTGATAGTGCCATTTGGTGTGTTTGGAGTGGAAAGTTTGATTTCATTCTGTCTTTTCAACAATATGTCCATAACAATTTCACCCAGTGTATTACTATTGCACGTAATATATTCTGTTTTTTCATCATCTAGATGATCCTCTATGTCAGCTTTTATTCTGTTCTCAATTCTGTAATCACATTTGATATTTCTTTTGAAACAAGCAGAACAAATGGGTTTAATCTCATCACACTTCTTCTTCCTCTTCTTACAGTTGATACAGCCATGCCTTGACCGCTTTATCTTTGTCACAACCCCATCTTTGTCCCTTATAAACTTCAGTGCAAAGTTATTGTTGATATCTGTTGGCATTATTTATCACCGTTTTTCCAGTTGTTTGTTAGGGTTCTTCATCTGTTTAGATGCCAGTAACAAATATTTATCGAAACTGTGACTGTGACTGTGACTCTGATAAGAGACGCGGCTTAGGATAATAGGCTACAGATTGGAGACGCGAATATTTGAGTTCCGACCCAAAACCGAAATTGGTTCTCTGACTATGATGGGAATCCTGCTCATGGTGATATACAGGCTGGGATAGATCTAGTATGCTCACATATAATGATGATGATCATGATCATGATCATGATTATGAGTAGCACGTAAGGCGATTTTCGTGACATCCCTTAAAAATTTCCTGGTGGAAAGAACTATGGTACATGCTTGATTATTAATTGATCCAGTAATTAGCACATGTATACACACTGATACAAATGTCTCGGTTCAATCACTGATCAGATATCATCAATATATATAAGCTGTATCGGGCTGAATTAAAATTGCTTTTATTAATGGATTACTTGTATAGTGCATATAAACCTGATTATTTGTGCAATCGTGGCGTTACGGAATTCCGTTATGGCGAGCCTAGTATTTAAAACCGGCCTTTCTCTTTCTTTCTTTCTTTCTTTCTTTCTTTCTTTCTTTCTTCTCTTCATTCCTTCATTCCTTCTTCACGCACACAATTTTTACCAATTGAGAATGTCTAAACTATTGAAAACTTCCACCTACACTCTAAACAACGGTCTACATATCCCTATCAATGGGTTTGGTCTTTACAAAACTGAGCAATCCGAAGCTTCCAAAATTGTCTATGAAGCCTTAAAAGTCGGTTACAGACATTTCGATACTGCTAGGTTGTATGGTAACGAAAAGGAAACTGCTGATGGCATTGCTTCTTATTTGAAAGATACCCCATCGTTGAAGAGATCTGACGTATTTTATACCACCAAATTATGGACTAATGATCATGGATATGATAATGCTAAGGCTGCCATCAAAGAATCTCTGGAGAGAGCTAAGGCTATTGACTATATTGATCTATTCTTGATTCACGCTCCGATTACTAACAGAAAATTGAGATTGGAGACTTACAAGGCCCTGCAAGAAGCTGTCAAGACTGGTAAGGTCAAATCAATTGGGGTTTCCAACTACGGGGTTAAGCATTTAAAGGAGTTGCTAGAATGGGATGGATTGGAAATCAAACCAGTCGTTAATCAAGTTGAACTTCAACCTTGGTTACCACGTTTAGATATTCAAGAATTTGCAAAGAAGAATGATATCTTACTAGAAGCTTATGCTCCAATTACCAGAGGGAAGAAATTTAACGATCCTGAATTGAAAGCCATTGCTGACAAACATGGCAAGACTCCAGCTGAAATCCTATTGAGATGGTCATTTGATCAAGGTTTTATTGTCTTAGCTAAAACTTCAACCTTGAGTAGAATTCCAGCAAATTTCAATGTATTGGATAATGTTCAATTGGATGATGAAGATAAGAAGATCTTACATAAACCAGATTCATATGAATACTTGGTTGCATGGGATCCAACTACTTATGAAGACCCAGAATAATAATTGAATTAGGCTTAATATAAGTTTCATGTCTTTTCCATTATTGCTGTATTTTAGGCCCATGGGAAGAGATCTTTTACTCTCCACTCTAGTCGGAACATATGTTATCAGATGTTATATCAAGTAATATGTAAAACACCATTTTTTCAATTTCTCAATTACGGCCGCGTGGTCTAGTGGTATGATACTCGCTTTGGGCGAAAATTGGGCACACCTGATTTAGAATACCATAAATATGCGAGTGGTCCAGGGTTCAATTCCCTGCTCGGCCCTTTTTTTTGGAAGATAAGTCAAAAGAAAAACTTTGGATTCTGTGAATAATATCTGTTATAATGGCTCGAGTCTGTTATCGTCGTCACTCTACGAACTTTCTTACGTATCCTTAGCCAAGGAATGTCAAATTCTCGCTATGACTATTATTTAGTTTCATTCAATTTGAAATCTTAGATCAGGTCTGAGCTCTGTGCTATCAACAACAATAATAGCCTAGGGTCCCTTCCAACCTCACTTTCTCTCCAGTTAACCCTCTTTTCAGGCTTAAAGTCTATCCAGGGTCATTTAATTAGCTAACTAGCTGGTAGCGTTTTAAATATATATTTTTTTTTGAAACTAGAACAGTAAAAGATAATGGCATCTCTTGCACTAGGATGCTTGGAAGTAGAAGCAACGTCGTCTTCCATCGTCTACAGTATTTATTAATTCGCTATTTGTTATAATAAATATGTTCTCAGATCATATAGTTGTTGGTTGAAATATGTAACATATATATATATGTTAATATATTCACAATGAAACTATTCTGAATGAGAAGGTTGTTCGTTGAGATTAAGAATCAAGAAAACCTCAAGCTTGCATAATTAGTTAAAAATACCGAAGGATAATAATCCCTTCGGTAGATGCAACATTAATGCGGTCATGATGGGCCACCATATCGCAGATATTCCAGGGATGTCGATTGCACTTTGCCAGAGTTGAATGTAATGCTGAGAGATCTTAGGCGATACAGAGGGAAACTGCACCAGATGAACCAGTCATCTTTTTCTTGATTTCGCAGAGCTCTCACAACATCAAGTAAGTATTGGATATTGGCAAGGATTTATTAGGAATGCCACACTTGGACGCTAGTTCGGGTACTTCCAATATCTCTTGCAGTTGATTATGTACTTATAACTGTGACTGATATATATTAGCACCTTCTGTTGAATAGCTGATCTCTTTTTTTTCTCTGTGGGTTTCTGGTTCAGCAGGTTGGAAATGTTTATACTAGAAGCAGCGTCCCGTTATCAGGAAGGAGAGCAAATTCACACAACCACTATATACTAGAGAATAGATCGGGTTTACTAACGCCATTGTCAATTACGATATATAACAAATAACTAAAAAAAATTCCTCTCTCATGTAACAAAACATCATATAAAAGCTTAAAGACGTAGATCCCTTTAACAACAACCATTCTGTTCAGATTTCCCTTGAGAAACATTGATACCACCATTCTTTTCTAGAGCACCGGTGTTTTTGTTGTTTTCTTGTATAATTCTAGCCAATTTAAAGAATAATTCATCAACATTTTCGTTGGTCTTAGCGCTAGCCTCTAAGAATGGGATACCTAACTCGTTGGCTAAACTTTCACCTTGTTCGAACGAGACTGCTCTTAAATCTTTTTCGTCATTTTTGTTACCAACCAATATTAATTGTGTGTCGTCATTGGCATGCTGATGCACCGTTTGGAACCAGTTTCTAACATTTTCAAAAGTTCTTTCATCAGTAACATCGTAAACTAAGATGATACCAGTTGCACCTCTGTAATAAGCAGTAGTGATAGTTCTGAAACGTTCTTGACCAGCAGTATCCCAAACTTGTAATTTGATTTTCTTACCATCGATGTCAATTGTTCTAATCTTGAAATCAATACCAATAGTTGTGATAAAACTTGGGTTGAACTTATCTTCAACAAATCTTAAAAGTAAACATGATTTACCAACACCTGAATCACCAACTAAAAGTAGTTTTAAAATAGAGTCATAAGCTCTTGATGGGGTTCTAGTAGCCATTCTTATATATTTTTGTAAATCAATCCGAAGTTAACAGCTGGTGTGAAAAGGGGGCAAATAGTACCGATAAGCAGAGTTACACACGCGATTTCCGGTGAATTGGACTCAAAGAATTGAAATTGGTGAGCTTATCAACGAGATAAATGATGGATATGGCAGTTTCACAGAATATTTGTGAGTGAACAAGAAGTTGATTCGGTTGTTAATTCGAATTTTGGGTTGTTTTTCTTTTTCCTTTTTTTTTTTTTTTTTTTTTTTTCCAGAATTCAGTAGGGGAATTTTTGCTTAACTATAGGAAATGGATATATGCGAGAAATACCCACTAAAATAAATCTGATGCCAAAATATCATTCTTATTTGTCTCTTATCGAAATAACCAATGAAAATTCTCCAAAACCTCGCTCAAAACCACCAAAAAAATACCAATCACGTGATATGATTACATAATCAATAATTGTTACCACGAAAATTACTTGATTCGCTCGTTTTGTCATTTTTTTCTTTTCTTCAGCGAAAATGAAAATGAAAAAAAAAAAAAGAAGAAAAACGGGCCAAAAATAATCAATGGAAGTGGTCTTAAAACTCGCACAACAACCACAGATAAAAATTATAAAATGCCTACCGTTGCTGTTGACAAGGCGGATTTATTCGAACTTTTAGGTAAAAACTACTCATCTGAAGAATTCGATGAACTGTGTTTCGAATTTGGTATTGAATTAGATGAGGACACGACTGATGACTGTCAACCTGGTGAACGTCCTCAACTAAAGATTGAAATCCCAGCTAACCGTTATGATATGTTATGTATTGAAGGTATTGCTCAGTCATTGAACGAATTTCTATCTAGAAGATCAAAGCCAGATTTCAAACTAGTCCCAGAAACCCCAAAGATTTCTTTAACCATTGATGAGTCAACTACTCCGTTGAGACCTTACGCAGCTGCCGCTATATTAAGAAATGTCACATTCACTGAAAGATCATACCAATCATTCATTTCCCTACAAGACAAACTGCATAGTAATTTGTGTCGTAATAGAACTTTAGTTGCCATGGGTACTCATGATTTAGATACTTTAGAACCACCATTCACTTATAAATTTTTAGACAAGAAAGACATTGATTTCGTCCCATTGAATCAAAAAGTTTCAGTTAAAGGTGAAAACTTTGTTGACTTTTATAAACAAGATAAAAATTTGGGGAAATACATTCATATCATTGAAGATTATGAAAAATTCCCAGTTATTCTAGATAACAAGCAAAGAATTGCTTCATTACCACCAATCATAAATTCAGAACATTCAAAGATCTCTGTTAACACCAAGAATGTCTTCATTGACATAACTGCTACTGATAGAACCAAAGCTGAAATTGTTGTCAACCAATTAGTTGCCATGTTCTCCCATTATACCGAGGAACCATTCACCATTGAACCTGTTGAAATCATTTCTAAACACAACGACGAATCAAGAGTCACCCCAAACTTATCACCAAGAACTTTCACAGCTGAAATCGACTACATCAACAGTTGTCTAGGTCTTCAATTATCAGCAGAAGAAATTATCAAATTATTACTCAAAATGTCATTAGTCGCTACCCAAAACCCAAAAGACTCAAACTTATTAGATGTTCAAATCCCAGTGACAAGACCAGATGTCTTACACCAAGCTGATATTATGGAAGATGCTGCCATTGCTTATGGCTACAACAACTTGCCAAAGACTAAGATCGCTGCTAACGCCGCTAAAGGTGGTACACCATTGCCAGTCAATAAGATCTCCGATATTATTAGAAGCGCATCTGCTCAGTCAGGTTGGTTAGAAGTCTTGCCTTTAACTCTATGTTCTCATGATGAAAATTTCAAATTCTTGAACCAAAATGACGACTCAAGAGCTGTCAAGTTGGCTAATCCAAAAACCTCAGAATATCAAGTCGTTAGAACTTCATTGATCCCAGGTATCCTAAAGACCATCCGTGAAAACAGAAAACATTCACTACCAATTAAAGCCTTTGAATCTGGTGATGTTGTTTTCAAGGATGATAAATTGGAAAGACGTGCTTTCAACGAAAGACACTGGGCAGCTATTTACGCCGGTAAAACATCTGGTTTTGAACATGCTCAAGGTTTATTGGGTAAAATCATGCAAACTCTAAGATCTCCATGGATATCTGAGCCAAAGAATTCTACAGAGAAAGGTTATTGGATCGAAGAAGATACAGAAAACAAGACTTACTTCCCAGGAAGAGGTGCCAAAGTCTTCTACAGACACAGAAAGGGCCAGGATGCTCAAATCATTGGCTCCATTGGTGTTCTACATCCAACTGTTTTGAACCACTTTGAAATTCCATATGCTGCTTCTGCTGTGGAAATTAATGCTGAAGTCTTCTTATGATTCGAGATCATTCTGTTTCTAGACTGAATTTTTTAAATAGATGTTACTGCAAATGTTGCTATTCTGTAATTTATTGTACGTGTATAAGTTCATTAAATATTTCGTTATGTTCTATGCATATAAATATATCAACTGAATGACATCTGAATGTTCTCCTCTGTTGCAAACTCTTCATCATATAGTAAATCATCATCTTTGAGCTGAGGAGCTTCTTTTAGTTGAGATTCTTTTTTGAGCTGAGGAGCTTCTTTTAGTGACTCATCCAATTTCTTAACTGCTGATTCATCGGCTCCATTGGCAGGATTATGCTCTGAGGTAGGAATTTCTGGGTTATCATAATCATCTTCTTCAGCTAGATGTAATCTCTGGATTCCGGTTGCTGTGGTATCAACTTCGACGTCCTTTGTTTTATCTTCCGACTTTTCGATAGACTCTTTGAAAGTATAGTGTTCTTTAGCATTTTGAACCATCTTTTCAATGTCAAAAACATCTTTCGGCTCTTGATGATTAGAATCACTAGTTTCACTTCCCAAACTATCTTTGCTTCCATTCCTAGAATCAGAGTACATTTCCCACCAATCTTTTTTCTTAGGTCTCAGCCATTTATTCCAGAGAGACTTCTTACCAGCCTTAGATTGTTCCTCCTCCATTTGCTTCTTAGCCTCACCAAACTCAGCAATCAATTTTCTTTGTTGTTCTGTCTCCTCTGGATCAGGTTCATCAATTTCAACAAATTCATCGCTGAAAACTTCAAAGTCTAACTTGGATAACAAATGAGGCATAGCCTTACGATATCCCATATGGCCTTGAACCAATTCAGTGCAGTCAAAGTTTTCAATACCTTCAATGTCTTCAATAGGAGCTAACCCAGCAACTCTACCTAAGCCACCACTCGTAGCTCTGAATAAATACCCTAAGATCCAATCTTTCTTTGAGTAACCGTTAATAAATTGACCAGAGACAACAGATCTGGCTAGTAGAAGTTTATCCTTCGAAATCACAACTGGAGAACCAAATATTATAACTTTCTCAACTAGGCCATAAGCACCCCTCTTAGCTAATTCCAGCAGACAAGAGTATATAACTCTCGAGCCTAGTGAAAACCCTAACAAAGTGACAGGTCTGACACCCAGATTTCTCGAGATTAAAGTGTCAGCTAGGATCAGCCCTGCTTTCCATGCCCTATCCAATGAAACGTTCCAAGGGTTATCAACAAGATAACTCAGTTTAGATAGCATCATTGGTAGTTGAATGGCACTCATCAAACCAATTAGAATGGTTGCACCCAGGATTTGTTGAATAGATTGAGTCAAGGCTTCTGTGGCAAGAATATTCATAGTTTGACCAGTGGATTGAAGCATGTCTGGTTCCCATAAAATCGAAAAAAGATCACCCATTACAGGATCAACCGTTGAGAATGGCAATCTAATATCATCTGCTTTACCATTCATCCAACCAGATACGGTTATAATCAAGTTAGTTCTTTTGTTGTTATGTAATGGTACAAATTCGAATGTCTTAACATCACCTACCCTCTTCAACATACCTTGCGCACCTACTTTAGCACCAATAGCAGTACTACCAACTGCAACTAGAGCGGCACCCCCTGTACCAGCAAGAAAACCTGATGTCCCAGTTATACCAATTGTCGTTAGACCAGCGGCAACACCAGCACCAATGACAGGAGCAAGTAGCCCACCACTTAAACCTAAAATTAAAGAACCACCAATAGTGGCTAGACCAACATACATGTACTTCTTTCTCTTTGCCTTTTTAGCTCTAGCTTTCAAGATGTCTCTCTCATTCCAAACCTGATCTGAGGTTTCCTCTAATTGCAAAGTATCTGTTATCCTTCTTTCAAACTGTGCAACATCCAGGGACTGCTGCTCCAAAAGTTTGGCAAATCTGATAAATAATGTCCTAGATCTGGCATCATAGGTCGAATCCCCGATTAAAATCAAGAACAGATCGCAAAGGACAGTCCAGGCCACGTCAACTTCTAATTTTTCGTCAGCAGCAGTATCCTCAGGCCTTATCACTGCCTTATTACAATGATCAATTTTGGAATTCTCTGCTTTTGCATCATATGCTGGATTCACGATAAGTTCAGTTTTCCTTAATGATTTGGCCAAATCTTCAATTTGTACACCATGGTTTCCCAACTGTTCAATCATCTTTACTTCGTCTTCGTTCAAATCCAAATGCTCGTATAATCTATTACAAACATTTCTTTGCCACTGACCAAAATTTGATTGTGCCATGTTCATTCTCTTGATGAACCTTGAGTTGCTAGATTTTTGTCCTGGTAAGACTGCCCATCTTGCTAAATCGGTGGCCATATCATAAATTACCAACTTCACTAACCCAACATAAGCAAATTTCTCAGAATCTTTTAGTAGGTCCTTTGTAAAGTTCAGTTGGTCAAATGGCCTGCTATTGTTTGTGTCATCATCATAGAGGTCGTCTTCATCACCTTCAGTAACCTTATCAACAGTACCTATGTCAGTTTCGGATTGATACAGCTTGTCGACCGAATGCTTCGAGTGCTTGTAGAGAGTCTGCTCAAAAAGAAAATCAGTCTTTCTATCTGCCCTCTGGTATGCCTCGGCCTGTTGTTCGGCTGCGATTCTAGTGTAACCAAAAGATGAATCTTTCTTCTCATCACTATTATTGTGGATACGATCATCTGTTAGTAATTGGCCCTTGTCATCATAGACCTTTAGATCATTGGTAGTGTCCATGTCTTCCCATCCATTCTCATCATCTATATCAATGAAGGTTTTCTTTTTGTTGGGTTTCTGAAACGAAGAAGCAGAGGAGTTATTTGGAATTCTCCTTGGTGAAATTTGTTTTGATGTTTCATGATAAGCAGGTGGAGGTTCATTTTCATCTGGCCGTATGTCTTTCAGTACCTCATTACTACCACCGAAATTGAATTCAACATATGCGTCATCTGCAGTCTTATCTTGGAACCCACCATAACTTCCTATCGATGGGTCGACCTGTATTATCCTGCTTATCTGTTCTCCGTGAACTCCATTTTCTCTCTCGTTCAGCCCCATTATGATAAAGAGCAGTTATGAATATCTGCTATTCACACTTGGCCTTTACACGCACCGACGCTCTCAGGTACCACTCTTATGTGTATAATTCCTTTACAGTCGCTAGAGTATGAGTTGATTCTCCCATGTTTAACGGTGAACCGTTTGGGACGGCTCTCATTACAGGCCAGCATTTTTGGGTTGGGCCACAGAACTACGGTTTGATCCGATGGTCTTCACGGAGTTCTGGTTGTAAACCCCGAAATTACACACATCTGGGAAGAAAACATTCAAACATTCAACATCCAGACACCTCAGTATTTTCGTGACTGTTGGATAGGGACACACAAAATGCAATTTTTCCTTACTTGAGGTATACAAATGAAAAATTTCCAAAAATCTTAGAAACCGTTCTCTTAAACTATATTTTCAATCACTAAGTTATACAAAAATGGCTCCAATCGTATGTACTTTAACTTACTCATGAAGCAAGCTTTAGTATTGCAATAACGGAAACAGTGGTACGGGGGTATAAAATGCCTCGATATCTAATTGTCAGAATATTTCAATCTGGCTTTGCTGAATTTTATAATGGGATCTATATCTTATTTATAATAGCAGTAGGCTAACTAACTTTGAAACAGACCAACAAAAAAGCTAAATCTGCTAAGACCTTCACCGTCGACGTCTCAGCTCCAACTGACAACGGTGTTTTCGACCCAGCTTCATACGTCAAATTCTTAAACGACAAAATCAAGGTTGAAGGTGTTGTTGGTAACTTAGGTAACGATATCACCATTGAAGAAAAAAACAACACCGTCACCGTTGTTTCAACTGCCAAATTCTCAGGTAAATACTTGAAATACTTAACCAAGAAATATTTGAAGAAAAACCAAATCAGAGACTGGATCAGATTTGTTTCAGTTAAACAAGGTACCTACAAATTAACCTTCTATTCAGTTGCTGCTGATGAAGAGGATGAAGAATAAATTGTTTAAACTTGGTTATATGTAATTGATGATTACTTTTCTGTAATCATTTAGTTATAATGTTTTATTGTTTTGACTTTATTCAGGTTTTTTTTTTCGTTATGGGATTTATGAGTTTTAATGTAAAATAGATATGTTTTAATAACGATATAAGTGTAGTGATTCTTGTTCTCATCTGAACAACATTCCTGTCATTATTATCTATCTACATCTATGGAATCTTTTAGGTCATAACGTCGTTCATTTTTTTCTATATAGTCTAAAGAAGAATCTCATGTTCTCCAACTTCAGTGGGTACTGTAGGTTATTACCACATCTGTACCAGCAACTATCAGATTGATTAAGGAGCTCCCAGTCACCAGAAGTTCCATCTTTTCCTTGTAGAATGGTATCAATTAAGAATTGAATAGGAAATTTTTTTGCACCAATGGTGATATGGCTATAGGAGCCAGCACTTTCTGTGATCAACAAGTGACAGTTAGATTGGCAGTGTTTCAGTGATTGCAAAAACCTCATTGCTTCTGCTTTATTTTCACTGAACAATTCGTTCGTAGTGAATAATAGGGTTATCAGATTCAAAGTGCTTAGATTCAAGGCCTCTGGAGACATCTTTAGAACATCGTCATTTTTAAAGTTGACAGTCACACAATCAGTATCATTATAAACCCAATTCTGTTTGACCTGACTTGTAAGTTTGGTAACTATAGTGGACCAATCAGCGATATCTATCAAATCAATCTCAATGGTCTTTCTGTATTCTGTTCTGTTCAGGTAGTCCCTGGATTCAGTAAATAGGGCACATAGAGCTATTAATTCAGCACCTGCACCACCACCTATAGATAATACTTTTGAGTCACCACTTATGATACATTCTCTAATCTGTTTAAGTGAACTAAATAATGAAGCATAAGCCAGAGCTCTTGATGGAGTCCATCTAGCACAGTAAGCCATTCTTTTATCGTCAGTACTGAAAGCGGCAATATAGTCTCTGTTGTAAAGGTCACCCTTCACAGCCTGAACAAATGCCTCTAAATTCGGTGAATTGAGCAAAAACTTGAAAGAATCAGTGAATATCTTTAAAAGATCATTTGGGGGTAACGAATGTTTTGTAGTTGGTGGGATCAGTGATAATTGACCTAAAGGTTCTTGCACTTCATCACCTTCTTGTTCCTCCAGAGCACGCTTCGCCTCTTGTTTAATTCTGCTCTTCTCTGCTCTGCGACTCATGTTCAATATGCACTTATTATTTTGTCCTATCCCCAACCCCGATGGCTTTTGAGTTCAGAGCGCTCATTAGATTGAATTTTTTTTAGGATGTATGAACCAGACGATGCCCTATCAAGATATCTCAATCAGGCAATGTTCGCGAAAAGATAGAATTCCTATAAAATAATCAGAAAATTTTTCAGTCCTTCTTTCCTTTATAAAGAATTTCATCATCAATCTGTGTTGCGGGACAACTCAGTAAAACTTTAGTTAAACACTCTGTGTTACTTTTGTGCTACTGTAGTTCAATGACCTGCAGCAGATCGGCGCACGCGAGGCAAGTTTAATACTTAGAGTCAGCCTATGTCAATTGAAGGAGCTGGTCCTTCTTCGGAGGTTGAGCAGTTTTGGAAATTGATTGATTCTTTGTGAAGTCATTTAGTTGGCATTGGAACAGGGCAAGCCCCGTCGACAGATTGTAGAGTAAGTGGGATCGGCTTTGAATTCTTGTGGAACTTTTTACGAGGTGAAACAATTGAGTTCGGTCACTTATATCCTACAGCAACATATTCCTGGACGCTATGTATGGCCATTTGGCCTGTTATCATTTGGGTAAAACCATGTTGCAGACATCTTCATATATAGTTTCATCTTATATTGATTCAATAAGTATATTGATCTTTAAAAGACTACGGATAACACTACATTTGAATACTGTCTTATACCATGACTGAATTAAGGGGAAAACAACACAAGATAATAGAAAAAGGACATGCCTAACAATTCAACCCATCTAGTGGTGGAATAAACGGATCGGATTTTCAACATAAACAATGTCGAAAGAATCAGCGGCGGCAAAGACAGCTTGATCTTGAACTGACCCTGAAGCAGCTGCGATGTATTTCACACCAGATTTAACAGCTCTGTAAACGTTGTCTGGGAATGGGAAGAAAGCATCCGAAGATAGAGCGACATTGGTCAATTTTGACAACCATTCTTTTCTTTCTTCAGCAGTTAAAGGTTCTGGAACAGATTCAAATTTAGATTCGTACTCAGATTTTTCTGGTTCTGAGTCAGGTATTTGACCTGTGACGTATAAGTCAATGGCATTGGATTTATCTGGCCTCTTGGTTCCTTTAGCCCATTTGAAGGCTAAGACCTTTGGATGTTGTCTTAACCACCAGTTATCAGCTTTGTCACCAGCTAATCTAGTACAATGGATTCTTGATTGTTGACCAGCACCCAAACCAATAACCATACCGTTCTTAGCATAACAAACCGAGTTTGATTGAGTGTACTTCAAAGCAATAGTGGCAACAGTTAAATCGATAACGGCCTGTTCTGTTAAGTCCTTATTTTTGGAAACAATTTCTTTGAAAGTTGACTTGTTAATGATGGCATCATTTCTCTTTTGTTGTAGAGTGATACCGTAGACTTGTCTTGATTCTAATGCATCTGGAGTGAAGTTTGGATCAATCTTTAGGACACAATATTTACCACCTTTCTTCTTTTTCAAGAGTGCCAAAGCTTCTGGCTCGTAACCTGGAGCAATGACACCATCTGAAACTTCTTTAGAGATGATTTGAGCAGTTGGTAGATCAACTATGTTTGACAAAGCGATCCAGTCACCGAAAGATGACATTCTGTCGGCACCTCTAGCTCTAGCGTAAGCATTGGCTAATGGGGACAGGTTTTCAATGTCTGAGACAAAATACAATTTCTTTTCAGCGTCAGTTAATGGCAAACCAACAGCGGCACCAGCTGGTGAAACGTGTTTAAAGGAAGCAGCCGCTGGTAAGTTCAGTGAGGCTGATAATTCTTTAACTAATGGCCATGAGTTTAGAGCATCTAATAGGTTAATGTAACCTGGAGATCCTGATAAGACTTTGAAAGGTAATTCGCCTTGGGGAACAAAAGCTTGAGCTGGTCTTTGATGTGGGTTAGCACCGTAACGTAGTGGTAATTGTGAAACATCTTCAGAGTATTGCTTTCTGAAGAAGTCAGAAATAGCAGCGTCGTAATCAGCAGTGTGTTCAAAAGCTTTTAGAGCTAATCTGTTTCTAACATCATTTGAAATCTCGCCAGTTTTCAATTCTTGTAAGAATTCTGGGTAATCTTTAGGATCAGATAAGATGGTAACTCTAGAGTGATTCTTCGCAGCGGCTCTTAATAAGGTAACACCACCGATATCGATCTCTTCAACGGCTTCTTCAACAGTGACCCCAACTTTAGCAACAGTTTCCTTGAAAGGGTATAAGTTACAAACAACAAAATCAACTTTTTCGATATGTTGGTCCTTTAGGTCTTGTTCATCGGACTCCAAGTTTCTGGCTAAGATACCACCATGCACAGCTGGGTGTAAAGTCTTAACTCTACCACCTAACATTTCTGGTGCATGGGTGATAGTGGAAACGTCTTCGACTGGGAAACCAGCTTCACGAACCAATTTGGCAGTACCACCTGAAGCTAAGATTCTGACGTTATTTTCGACTAAACCTTTGGCCAAGTCAAGTAGACCAGTCTTATCGTAGACTGATAAAATGGCAGTCTTATTGTATGATGGCATTCTATTCAAAGTGAAAAGGAGAAACTGTCAAACTGGGCAAGTTGTACGACAAATAGTAATCAATTGAACTTTGAAAACGGCAATCGATCAAACGTATGACACAGAGACAATGAGAAATGGGATGAGTTATAAACCCTTTGCAATTTTTTTTCTAAATTCAAAATTAAGTGATGTTCTGTTTAAAAATGAATCCAATTTCTATTTGAAAAGAGTCAGAATTGCCGGACAAATTCAAAATTTCTCCCATTTTCGCGAAGGATTTAACTTCGTGAAGGATGAAGCGATTTTGACCTCAAAACCAAAGTTTGATTGACTCTGGTGATGAGCGAGGTGTCACGGATATTACATAAGGGGGTTGCTGAATATCGAATAAAAGGCATTGAACCATCAAGAGCTCAAATTTTTGCACATCCAAATAACTACGTCACTCTTAAAGTCTACAACATTATAAACAAAGCTATGTTTGATTGAACTCTCTAAATAGTCAGTTTGTTGATACTACCAAATTCAAGAAACCATTCAACAAGTTTAGTGCTTTGTTTAAGAACGGTAACGCCACAAAGACAAAGTGTTTTGTCTCTTCCAGGTGTGACGACGACCGGCTTTGGTGTTGTTGTATCTGTGACCTTTGTTTAAACCTCTTGATCTCTTACCTGAAGCAGTCAAACCTCTAGCTTCACGGTGTTTGTGAACTGGGTTAGCGATCCAGTTGATTCTAGCATCACGTCTGATAGCTTTGTGAGATGGATCGACTAAGATAACTTCAAAGTACTTGTAGGTAGAATCTTGGTTAACCCAGTATGAGTTTAAGACTCTCAAGTTAGCAGCACGACGACCAACACGTTCTTCAGCAGTGGTACGTAATGATTTTTGGTATTTCAATTGAGAAACACCTTGGTTGGTTGGTTTACCGTAAGTAGCACCCTTTGGAACAGGTCTCTTTCTGTTACCTCTTCTAACTCTAACACGGTAGATGACGAACCCTTGTTTGGCTTTGTAACCTAAACGTCTAGCCTTGTCTGGACGAGATGGTCTTGAAGCTCTGTGAATAACGTTCTTTTGACGGTATTCCCAGACTCTGACTCTGAATAAGAATCTGTTGACATCAGATTGTTTCTTTCTTTGTAATTCTTCCAAATATTTGTAAGCACCCACTAGATATAGTTGTTAGCGATCTGTTTAAGTTGGTGGTGTCTTAATAGTTCACATACTTTTTACCTAATTAGTGTTAGTACGGTTAACGAAGGATTGTGTGTGAATAGTTTTTAGCTTTCTCTGCCTGAAATTTTTTTTTGTTAGCTTGGTGAAGCGAGGAATGGTTCGGACAGACTTTTCTTGAAAAACATTAGGGCTTCAACATGGAGCGATATTCCAAGTCACGTGATATTGCTCAGAGCCCTACCTGTGCCTAGAACGATCGGTACGAAAATCGATGGTTCTTTGGTAACACTGCACTATCAATGGTATTTGTTTCTTCGACGAGCAAGAGATCTCATTCATCACGATATCAGTAATAATGATACACCATGTCTCTTCTCAAATCACTTTCGAACTCAAAGCTTGAGTACTAAGAGCTAGAAGAGTTTTCGCAGTAGCAGATACCTTCATGGGCTAGTTGGGAGTCAACATCTTAACGTTGTCAAATATCACCTTACTTGGTAGGGCTAAATTAGAGAGTATTTCAAAACAGTCCTTGAAGCAAAGTATCCCCAACGGTCAACTACAGTTTGGGCTCCGTTCGCCGTTGAGTTGTGTTTTCTTACTAATTTTTCTTTTTCGTTCTGAGGTTCCGAATTTTTTTTAAGGAACAACAGTAACTGATATGCCGAGTTACATAATTCCTGCACATTCCAGGAACACTTCGTTTTTTTTTATTTCTTGTTTCTTTTGAAGTTCTGTGAACTGGTATCCTGGCGCCTGTAGGCTGTGAGTGTCACATGTTCCTTACAAATGATTAAACAACAGTGAGACTGAAACACAAGCATTGGTGCAGCAAATCAACGGTTAGAAGCATATCGTACTTCTAGACACTCTGGAGTCGCTTTGTTAGTCAAGTTTGCTCTCCTAGATTCTTCAAGCTGTCAAAGGCCCCAGTTTTTTCTTCGCTTCTTGTTTCAGGAACGTATTTGTACACAGTAAGACATATAGATCTGCGGTTCGATCTGTTGCGACCTTACATAAATTTGCAGTTCCCGTCAAAAATTGGCTTTTCTCTTCATACTCTTCTGAACCTCTGATATATAAAGGACAATTTCCCTTCATCTAGATAAACCCATGAAGCGCTACATCACTATCTGTTCTGTGCTGAAGTCTCAAGGAATAATTGCTACCACCAACTAACCCTTCACCATTTGGTTCATCATTTCGCTATCTAATTGTGCTCGACAGTCTTGTTATATTCATTACCTTTGGTTACAATTACAGACATCAAAATACAATGACTCTTTCATCTACCTCCTCTATTGGTGTTGTCGCTTTAGCCACTGATGATAGTGCTTCAACATTGGGTTTACGATCCACGGTCTCTGTTTTCCCTACCGCAATTCAAGATTCATCCGTCACATTCTCAAAAGCTGCTGCTTCTGCCAGTGGTGTTGTCTCCAACTCTGGATTCTACTCCAACTTACAAATTCTGACAGATTCCTCGAGTATTGCTGAGATTGCAACCCGAACGAAAACCAAAGGTGCCGCAGATAACGGCAATCTTGAAGGTCAAGCTAGCACTAATTCTTCGCTTCAGAAATCCAGCTCAGGTGGGAGCTCATACCTGATAAAAGAGAACTCGTTAAACTGGAAAATAACGATAGGAATTCCATTGATGCTGCTACTGCCTATTTTACTATAAATAAATTCATCATTCTGGAGCTTTTTACCGCTTTTTTAACTAGATTACTTTGTTATCTTGGTCCTTTTGAAATACGATCTTACTGATGTTTTCACTTTATATTTATAATAATTCTTTAAACCTCAATTTTGAGGTGCCCTTGCTTTTTGTTCTGTTTATTTAATGACCAAAAGAATCATGATTTTGTCTGTTTCTCTTTTTCTCATAATTTTAATGTAGGCGTCTCGTTACGATTCATTAAATGTCTGATATGTAGCCAAATATGTGCCTAATTCTGAAGCGTTTAAGTGTTCCCCAGGTGACACGTTAGTCAATTTTGATATAAATCTCAGGATGTCGATCGACCTTACACTTCCCTAATTTGGACTAGATTATAGAAAATCAAAGCTGACCGGACAAGATACAGAGAGTTATTCTTATTAACATAATTTCATTAGCTTAACCAAATTAGAAGTTTGCAGAATCGAGCGAAAACGTGGGAGGTTAATTGAGGATTAAGTCCATGTAGACATTAAAGTTTCAGTATTATAGGAAGTATAATAGGTGAAGCTCCAACTAAAATCAGTATTCATCAATGGCGGCTGGAAAATATACAAACTATTGGATTATCCCGCTCCTCATGAGTCTCAACATCACCTTTGTAGTGTCCCCACACACTGGGTAATCCAGAGGTCATGCATGGACGAAATGGTCCGCGTTTGGTTCTTTTTTAGAGAATCACTGTCACGATTTTGTACAAACTTGAGGTTGCTTTCAAATAGTAACGACGGGATGTTGATACACTCAACTAGTATATTGGACTCAGCAGACCTCATTGATGAGTGTCGATTCATCAAGGCGTATGGGGATAGTTTAGAAGAAACAATTGAGAATAATCTTAGCTGGAAATTGATCCGCAAACACAAGGCTTGAAGATGATCGATATAAAACAATTCCTTTCTTTGCCCACAAGACTTTCAGGAGCGCCTAACAAGAAACATTGTGAATTCAACACAATTAAATAATTCACCTGGCTAGTCATAGGCGTTTACATCCAATCGAGAAGCTGCTGGTAGGAGACTTCGATAAAACTCATGTACTCATGTGTTTAACGATTAGATTGTGCTGAAGCTTTGAAATTGGAAACCGTGACTTGAATTGACACATCGAAAAGGCTCTAAATCATTTCGAATGCCGTTCGGCTTTCTAGGCATCAAACGTTAGTGTAAACGGACTAGCTATATTCGAGAGTTACATGGCAGCATAATGATAAAAATCAATTCACAGCCTGGAGGGAACACAATCAGGAACCACTACATTAAGATTCAAAAGTAAACAGGAGTTTTTTTAAAACGATAACATGCGAACGAATAAATCGAATAAATTAATCATAACAAATATTCCACTCTATTGCACAGTAACCTCTAATGTACATTTCCAAAATCATCATGGGTAAGAAGTCTAACAGAATTAGATACCACCTAATAAGAATGGGGAAGCAACAAGAGCACCGATAGCAATACCAGCTTTCCATGATAAGTTTAGAGAAACGGCACCTGATTTTGATGTGCTTGAAGTTGAATTTGAAGCACTAGCATTCGAAGCGTTGGCAGCAGCGTATTCAACAGCTTGAGTTGGGACTAATTGTAATGAGGCTGACATTGTTGATATGTTTAATATGTTGTGAGTGTGTTGATTAAGAAATTAATATTCTTCGATACTATTTGAAAGAACCTATGAAAGAGTTGTTTTAAGTTGGAAAACGCGTATATTTATATAAATTTCGGAAGGTTGGCTTGAAGTTTAATTTTCATCGATCTGTTCTTAAAATAGCAACAGCTCAGATCTCGGGAAAGTTGTCTTTTTTCGTCCTTTTTATCATGATGCGTCAAATCGAGGAAAAGAGCGAAAAAGGCTTGGTTAAACAGTGAACAATAGGCGATGGATGCTGGGAAAGACTACATTGCACCGGTCATTATGAGATCTTCCCCGTAAAGTGCCATGGCATCCCCCTGTCAAATAGACAGATCCAATTTTCTTTTTTTTCTTGGGCGCATGAATATGAGAAAATAGCTTGTAATTTCCACAAGACTTCATTGGTATGAAACATTTGACGTCACTGGCACAAATTCAATGACTTCTCCCAACCCTCGTAAGACCTTGATTTGCTACAGATAATTTGCGGTGGAAAATGAATCATGATTGCTTCAATGTTCGAATTTGGCACAAACTCTCCGATTTTCACGAGGGGCACGCGTTCATTTCTCACTGAAATACTTCCGAATTTGGAAATTTAAAAACATGTCAACAGTTTGGACCTTAATTAGTTTTCCCTTTTCGTCACAGCCTGCACCAGCCTCCATACTCTGCAATTGTTTCACGTAGTTCAGTAGCCCTATGCCCCTAAATTAGATGGCTGGTTAACCTTTGGTAGCCTTGATAAAAATACCTTCCCTTCAGAGCTTGAAAGTATCTGCAAGGAAAGGGCTCTTTTTTCGTGCTTCTCAGAAATGTAATTAACGTGAGACGGAGTCGAGCAAGAGGCCCAGTAACTCCTGAGTCTTACAATATTTTGTTACAATAGCAGGAGCTGAAATCATAATTAACTAACAATAATATGGAAGTATAAAAACTGCGATTCAGTGCTATTAGCTTCCTACGGCATCATGGAGACATGTAGTTATAATTTATCTAAGTACAAGCTCTGTAAGTCATGATAGCTAGCAGCCCGTAATACCTTGATTTACAAGTAGAGTTAATACTGACACCACCATCCGAAAAATGAGCAGAATTTATAAATTTATCTACCGTAGTTGGTGCAAGCACCAGAAGCTCTATCAACGTCCCAATGGGCAAAGATCTATTTAAATGTAAACTACTAACTGTATGATTTTCAGTTTTCAAAATCAGCTTGTAGATATTTTATTAACAACCAGCGAATTTACAAGTCACAAATATCGCGACAGTTGGTGTATGGATGATGCTTTTTTTTTTTTTCACCTACCCACTCCCCTGTAGGTTTTTCATGAAAAATTCAATCATTTTCTTCATGACTTTATTGGTTTCTTGAGATTTCATCCAAAAGGTATCCTTTAAACATCCTTTCTACATAAACAAGTCGAAATGGGAGGCGTTCGTGAAAAAAAAGCTGAATATTTCTCTAAATTAAGAGAATTATTAGAAGAATACAAATCTATCTTCGTCGTTGGTGTTGACAATGTCTCATCCCAACAATTACACGAAACTAGAAAATCTTTAAGAGGTAAAGCCGTCGTTTTAATGGGTAAAAACACCATGATTCGTCGTGCTATCCGTGGTTTCTTAGCTGATTTACCAGATTATGAAAAATTGTTACCATACATTAAAGGTAACGTTGGTTTCATCTTCACCAACGAATCATTAACTGATATCAGAGAAATCATCTTAGCCAACAAAGTTGCTGCCCCAGCCAGAGCCGGTGCCGTTGCCCCAGCTGATGTTTGGGTTCCTGCCATCAACACTGGTTTAGAACCAGGTAAAACCTCTTTTTTCCAAGCTTTAGGTGTTCCAACTAAGATTGCCAGAGGTACCATTGAAATTTCTGCCGATGTTAAAGTTGTTGAAGCCGGTAACAAAGTTGGTCCTTCTGAAGCTTCTTTGTTAAACTTGTTGAACATTTCTCCATTCACTTATGGTTTAACTATTGTTCAAGTTTACGACAACGGTCAAGTTTTCCCATCTTCTATCTTAGATATCACTGATGAAGAATTAGTTAAACATTTTGTCTCAGCTATCAACACCATTGCTTCAATTTCTCTAGCTATCAACTACCCAACCTTACCATCAGTTGGTCACTCAGTTGTTAACTCATACAAAGATTTATTAGCTGTTGCCATTGCTTCTAAATTCGTCTTCCCAGAAATTGAAGAATTAGTTGACAGAATTGAAAACCCAGAAAACTATGCTTCTGCTGCTCCAGTTGCCGCTGCTGCTGCCACTGAAACCGTCGAAGAAGCTGCCCCAGAAGAAGAAGAAGAAGAATCTGACGCTGACATGGGTTTCGGTTTATTCGATTAAAGAACTAAATAACCTTGTCTTATTTTATATAATATTATAGGTTTGTTGAGTCTTTAAACCTTAATGTAGTGTATAATGACAGAGTAAGGGCCCTGAGAAGTAATACCCGATTTCTTTAGACAGAGCCACTATGATTGTGTTTCCTAATGAACCTTGATCAATTCAGCTAGCCATGATACTTCATGAGTAATAAGGTAACACCAAACAATCATGGACTCTTATTTAAGGAGGAAACATTTCATGAGTTGTTTATTCTTCTTGCCTTATATAGACGAGAACATTATCATCATTTAAAATGTTGTAACTAATTGAAAAGTTATACCTAAGTGTAGACATGTTGTCAGCACAACCCGATTCGGTGGTCCACCCACAAGTTTTTTCGGTAAGAGCAACATTGTTCGAATGACTTCTGTGGGCTGTGGATTCCAGATCAGTTCAAATTTCTTAGTATAAAACGCTGTGAGCTACGTTTAGTTTCTTGGAAACGAAACCCGACAAGGGGTCAAATCCTTCAGATTACAACTGCTCAGACAATTGCTCTGGAATAGTATATCAACACAAATTTCTATAACTTATTCATAGAGGAGTTTACTCGAGCTAAGCACATCATTCTTGAAAACCCTCTTTTTATTAAGCCCTGCAAAGATAAGAAATTAGGTATTATTAAGATCAAGCTACGCATAAATAAATAGATGGCACAATCAAAAGATAGAGCTCCAAAGGTCCCTGATGGATGGAAGGCTCAATTCGATGATAAATACCAGACTTGGTTCTATATTGATTTGAAAACTGGCAAGTCACAATGGGAAGAACCAAAAGGCACCACCTGGCCTGATGACGAGAAAGCACAACCTCCTCCATATCAACCTCCAGCTTATAACTCTACTCCAAGTGTCCAAAGCGGAAACACTAATAGAGGCTATAATAATATTAATAATGGTGGTTATGCGCCACAAGGTGGATATCCTACGCAAGGTGGTTATGCTCCACAGGGTGGTTATGCTCCACAAGGTGCTTACGCTAACTATCCACAACAACAGTATTACCCACAACAGCCCCAATATGTCCAGCAGCAAGCCAATCGTCGTACAGGTGGCATGGGTGGTATGGGTGGTATGGCTCTTGGTGCAGGCGCCGGTCTTTTAGGTGGGATGGCCCTAACGTCAATGATGCAACCTGATGTCTACGTTGAAAACAACTACTATGATGATGGCCCTGGTGACTACGGTGGTGGTGATTTTGGTGGTGGTGATTTTGGTGGTGGTGATTTTTAGAGAGTTTGAATTCTTGAATGGGCTTCCTTTTCATCATATAAAAGAGTCTTATTTTGCTTTTTCTGTACTGACATAATAGATGTCTTTGGTCGATTGAACGTTTTGTGCCTGACCGCGACTAGAATATTGCGATGTTCCAGCTAGTGATTAAAAATCAGTAACTGGAATCACACCAAGGTAGTTTTGCTGAAATCTATTATTAATTATCATGACAGCGCTTACGTAGCAGGAACTAATCAATGATTTTTAGCTTGGTGGACAATCGAGATCCTGTTGAAGATCCCAATCTAACTCGCAGCGCACACGATGATATCGCTATAGCCGACTACGACCGAGAACCGAGCACCGAGCACCGAGCACTAAGCACCGAGCATCTGCCATAATTTCCTCATAGTAACGACCTCTTTGTATGTGTAAATTTCGGGCCGAAACACAAATACCGAAATTTTGCCTTCTTTAAATCCGCGCGTTCGTCTTTCTGAGAGGGCGATCGGTACTGATCAAGTATCTGATTGATTTAATGATTAGGGTCGATGGTGAATAGAGCAGAAGAGCAGAAAAGCTGGGATAACTATATAGAATCCGCAGGGTCCAAGTCTCTCATAACTGTAACCACCTTGAGAGCATTTTTGTCAGATCAATCTTGCTTATAAATTGACACAATTACGGGAGGTTTTAGCGGGAACACGCTAACTCCAGCAACTCCGGTCCTCGCTTAATCAGTGAAAAGAATACTTTAAAGCAGCTTTCTAAGAGAAATTTTTATTTTATATAAAACTTGCAGGGCCCACCTTTTCCCCTTTCCTAAGTAAATACTCTAGTCACAACAAAGACTCAGGAATGATCTCTTCTGTTCGAATGAATAGACTAATACCCAAGCTGAAGCCAAAGGCAAAGTCACTCTCACTAGATACCAAGTCATCTTTCCAAAAAGACCCTGAGACACACTCCTCAACATCAGATGCATCTCCACCAAAACCAATAGTAAAAGCCAAAAACTGGGAAGCGATATACGATCCTACTCTTGCAACATATTACTTTTACAACTCCCATACTCGCCAAACACAATATGATCATCCGGATGAAGTGCTAGTATCCCCATCATCTCCGTCCTCACCGCTAAACCATCGCGCATTCTCAGCTGGTGATGCGAAAGGTTTGAATTCAAATGACCAAGTTCCTGAACATAGAAGATCTCTTGGCCTATCTTTGAAAAGGACCCTGTCTCCAAGATTTCTTCATAGTGATAAAAGTGTGGAGAAAGTGAGCCCTAAGCCATCTACAACGGAGTTTGCATCATATTCTTTGAATGGAACACATACTGTATCTGAAATATCTCCAAGAGCTGTTTCTTCAGATTGCGACTCGCTTAATAGTGCAATTGATCAAGATGTTCTAGAGTTCCAAATGCAGCTAGAACAAGAAATGAGAGACTATGAAAAAGAGAGAATTAGAAACAAATAATGGATGACGTTTAATGCTAATGAAATGAACGATGAAAATGAAAGAAAAAACTGTTATGATTTTGCGCATGTACATATTCTTTATTAATGAAAATAACTGCTATTAGTGATCTATGGAGTGAATGTAGTCTATACTTTTCTTGATTTTCTTTGAGTAGGTTTGGTAGATTTGGCAATCGAAGTGGTTTTTTCGGTTCTGGTTTGTTTGCTTGATCTGTCTCCATCTCCCTTAGTTTCTTGTTCTGTTTGTTTATTCAATTCATCATTGGTTTTTAATTCCTTCTTAGATTTCTCTATTTCACGAATAAACCAGGTTAGAGTACCCCATAGCAATAAAGCGATAACCAGTAAATTAATCAAGTGGATGTTGTAGTTTGATATGAAGATGAAGACGGTAAGCGATACAATGAGAAGAGCAAATGTGGTATGTGTTGCTAAAATTAAAGTTGGGGTAGTACCAGGTGTGAATACTGAGTTCCATAAGTCTTCAGCAAAAGCAAGCATCTTCGGTAGCGTCTAGTTTGTGCTTGAGGGTCTGTGTTTTATGTTCACCTAAAGAAAACTCTTGATCCGATTTTCATCAACAATCTTCGCGGATCATCTAATTTATTTCGAGTCGTAAAACAACTGAGATGCAGTGCGTTCTTTGAATACACTATCATACCTGCTAAATTACTTCAATTGTAAATCCTAAGAGAATATACAAACAGCAATACTAAGTTTTCATTATGAGTAAATTTGCACCAAAAACAGCCGTGGAATTGGACCTACCGCAAGAAAAGAAATTCACAAAGGCAGAGCTGGCTGAGTATAACGGTATGTTATAAAATAAAATTTTCTCAATTGTGTCCCATCTAACCAATATTCAGGCATAATACGCCCAGAAAGATACATTGCTATTAAAGGTACAGTGTTTGATGTGACCAAGAATGAGCAAGCCTATGGTCCAGGAACTAAGTACAACGCTTTGGTTGGGAAAGATTCAAGCAGACCACTAGGCAAATCAAGCTTGAAGGATGAAGATGTCGATCCAGCTGTTAGTCACGACATAACGGGATTCACTGAAAGACAACTACAGGTCCTGGATGATTGGTATAGTTTTTTCTCCCAAAGGTGAGTGTAATTTTTTCGCATAGCTCTCTTCTGATGCATAGTTACTAACAAAAGATTCAGATACAACATCAAAGGCAAAGTGATTAATTGAGTCACCATCAAATCACTTAGCACCTGGCATCTTAAAAATGAAGATTGAAATCGTCACTCTTAGCTAATTACATAACATATCTATAAAGTTACTGTAGGCATCCTAGTGAAGAAATTAAGAGTCTCTTCTTCAGATGGCTGTTTCGCGCAATTTCAGCTGAGCCTAAGAAAGAAAAAAAAAAGCCCACATCAAAACAAAACGAGAAAAGCATCAATTCTTACAAAATTCTCTCTCAACAAAAACAATCATACTCAGTGCCAGGAATTTGCCATTGTTTCATTCAGTTTTGTTGTGGTTCTTTCTTGCTACTTTATTCCTCCCAGAACGACTCCAAAATATTCCATTTTCTTGACGGTTTTTGCAATTTCGGGTCTAAATATTTTAGCCAGATCAAGGATTGAATACTCTGTTTCAAGAGGTAATTGTTAAGGATTTTGCATCATATTTCATTTAGACCGCCTCTTTTCATATTGATCATCTTTCTCTTGCGGAGATTTAAAGCATCTTTTATACATTGACAAGAGATCAAGATCAACAGTGATCTATAATTAAAATTAGACCGTTAGCATAACGATGCATGCTGCCAAACTCACTGGCAATGCGTCTTTAAGGAATCAACTCCTGAGTAATGACATCGGGAACATAGATGTTAGATACGAGACGTCAGTGAATCAACAAAAGAACTTCGGCCATGATGCCTTACCACAACAACATCAGTACCAATATCAGCAACCTCAGCATCAACACCTTCCATTTGATTCGCAGTATCAGCAGCCCACATATGGTTCTCCACAGCAAGGATACCCATCTTCATACATGAGCGCACCTCAGGCTAGCGGTCATCATCCAAATCAGCAGTTTTATCCGCAACCGCATAGATATTCAGCGCCTCAAGGCTCCCCATCACATAACTCCAGAAGATCTTCCCTTAACAGCGCGTCATCCAATTTCCCATTCTTCAAGGGCAAAAAATTCAAGAAGAGTTACAATGGTGGCGGTGATGACGATGATGACGATGATGGGAAAGATGTAATGATTGATGCGTCCCAGACTAGTACTATGTCATTCGATGATTTGGGTACTATGAAAGATCGTGGACGCTACGGTGGCCAGTCTAGTTATGACACTACTCCAATCATTCCAACGCTCGCATCTCCGTCAAGTAGACCAGGAACTGGCCCAAATAATGGCAAAATTTCGAATACGCAGTACAGAAAGCAGATGACTGCATTTAAGAAACAAGCTATGGCTAATGCTGGAAAGATAATCCCAGGTAGTGACCCAAGAGCTATGTCGTTACAAAGCAATGCAAGTCCGCTTGTCAACCAAGATCCTAGATCAATGTCACTGCAAACTGGTAGTAATCCATACCCAGGACAAGACCCAAGAGCTATGTCCTTGCAAAGCGGTAATCCATATCTGAATGACCCACGTCTTAGACCCAATGGAAGCCAACCTCCTTATTATCAGAATGGTTCCAGAGCAAATTCATTACAAGGTCAGAGGCCACCGATGCAGAATGGCCCGAGGGCTTATTCTTTGACTACTAATCCATACCAAAAAGCTGCAGTCCCTAATCATCCACATGGCCGTCCATTTCCTCCAGGCCCAAGCTCTCACCCATCACAGCTGCAGGGCCAGGGACCGCCAAGACCAGAAAATCACAGAAATATTCCCCTAAATGCTAACCACAGATCATCCGTCCCAGGTGCTCCATCCCCGTTGAACCACTCTCAACTACCTACACATCTTGAAAACGAAGTGGAAGCTTCAGCTCAGTCAGGTCGATACAAGAGACTATCACAGCCAAGAACGTCAAATAAAGAGAGCGTTGAAAGCATTCCTGAAAATTCAAGAGGAAGTCAACGTGGTCCGCATTCTCAGCAACAGTACCAGCCACATTCAAATCCTCAAGCAGAACAGCAACAACTTGAACCTCAATCTTTTGAAAAGGATAATCGTGGCCAACATGAGCCACCAAATGCACTAAATGCGCCAACGCCAGAAGTTAGCCCGGCTGATAATTCATTCGATCAAAGTCATCACTTCTTAGCAGATAATGTCCAAAATGATGATAATTTGGACAGCTCAGATGTCTCAAGAGAACAAACAGCTCTAACTCTTCCTAATGATCAATCTACTCCTTCTCCAGAAAGAAAAACTGAAAATGATAGATCATCCTCTCTAGAGTTATCACCATCGAAGCTACCAAGGAGTAAAGGCTTACCCCATTTAAGTTTATTGAGTATGCATGACTATGGATCTGATGATGAGGATATAAATCAAAAAGCATTTGCTCCCGTACTTGAACAAAGACCTTACTCGCCAGAAAAGGTACAGCAACAATCAAATGATTTTATCCCAAGAGTTTTGGAGCCGTTAGATGAATCCATACCTTATCAAACCCGAGGAAATAGAAGCTCAACTCCACCCGCTTCTGAATCTCAATCTCCCTTTAACATCAGCCCAGGGAAATCATGGACATCTCCAAAGAAACAAGTGTCTTCTAAGAATGAGTACGGCTCTCCTCACAGGAAGCAATTGAATTCTGACCACAGCAAACACTCAAAGAACAGCTATTCCATCTCTTCAATGAGTGAATATTCGACCGTTTCAGAGACCCATCATGATATCAATGGCAATAAAGGCAAGATTTATACACTAGCACAAGCATCTAGTACAAACAATGATGTTTATGTCACTGCTTCTCAGTTTTCCTTAATGGACCAGAGCAATTTCAAACCTGCAGATGACCAAAGCTATAGAGACAGTGAATACTTCAACAAAGAAGATTATGAAAACCAGTCTACAATTGGTGCTATGTCTAACAATGAAGATGATGTTAAAACTCCCAATGTCAACGATCTAAATGAAGCCGGTGTTTTCGATCCTGAAAAGACACCAACTGTTGATCCAAAAAATAACACCAGCCCAGAAGACCATGCTCGAAAAAGCTCAGGCAAAAGATTGTCAATCGACTCTTCATTATCAGCAAAGAGTTCTTCAAGTTTTAGAACTAGATTTAGCTCCCCAAAATTCTTGAAGAAATGGACAAAGAAGAGAGATGAAAGAAACATTAGCAATACTTTTGAACCAGTTACCAAACCAATTGATATTGAGAACGAGTATTTAAGGGGTGACAGCCACTCAAGTATGGTGTCTACTCCAGTTTTCAAGTCTACACCGCAAGCTGTTTCGGCGGTTAACAGTGCTGGCGCTAAAAGTTTGGATCCAACAAGAAATACGTCCTCAATAGACAATTTTGGTCCAAGTTTGAGCTCATCATCTAAGGCTGTGTCACTGTCTCAAGAGTCAAATCGCCAATCATCAACTTCTTCACCTCCTCCAAGTTTAGCTAAAGCTGATTCCCTGAGTAACTCAGTTAAACCACTAGATAATTTTGGTAACCAAATTAGTTTGCTTCAATTACAAGGTCCTAAGGGCTTGAAAACAGAAGATATTGGCTTGGGCGACTCTTTTACTCCGAGCGACGCTGAATCCAATGTTAAGCCTTTGATTTTAACCATTGATCAACTAGGAATCATGGAAGAGAAGACAGATTTGATCCGTGAGCTTGACCTAGTATCAAAAGAGTTGGCAAAAGCTATAAAGAGAGAAATTCAGTTAGAAGAGAAGTTGAATGGTTTACATCACATCGGTGAATTGAAAACTCCAGATTTGGGTGATTACGAAATTAGATTGAGGGATTCTGCTTCTCAAATTGCTGACTTGACACAGAAGCTGAACATGGAAAGAAAGACAAGATATATTGCCGAAGAACACGTTCTGCTTCATGAAAATAATTGTCATCCTTCCCCACTGAAATTGAATTATGAAAATGAAGAATTAAAGACCAAGCTTGTTGACCAAGATGAATTAATTAACAAATTAGCTGCTGAAATTGAAGGTTTGAAGTCTGAAAATCCTGTGCTGAAAGAAACAAATGAACAATTGAGCAAGAAGCTAAGAGAAGCGGAAACTGTAACTATCCCAAATCTGCAGAACAAAATTG
The DNA here is from genome assembly GCA_030569295.1 of Taiozyma yuanshanica. NCBI lineage: Eukaryota > Fungi > Ascomycota > Saccharomycetes > Phaffomycetales > Wickerhamomycetaceae > Taiozyma > Taiozyma yuanshanica. The sequence goes on from JAJMKP010000007.1 coordinate 512,716, forward strand.
AGTTCTTGACCAATGACCAAAAGAGATTATCGATACTCACTGAAAAGTTTAAGATTTTGAGAGCAGAGAAACAAGAGCTGGAAAAGAAACTTGAAGATATTCCAGAGAGATCTTTCCAAAGTTATGGTAATGGTATGCTTGGTAGCCTCTCAGTGGGTAATACTTCTGAGTCAGAAAGTAGGTCACAGTCTCCAATATCTGTGAGAAAGACAAGAAATCACGTACCACCATCTGAATCCAAAGCATTTGAAGACTTAGTTAAACCATCATCGCCTGCAAAGAACAGAAGGATGACATCATTTCCGTTAATCAGTGTCTCATCGTCACAAGAATGAATGGTATCTTACTATTCCTTGTTCGGTTTTCGACAGAGGTGTTACGATTTAATATGTACATATATCATATAAACTTATGCATGACTTTTTGTTTAGTCAAAGTTGAATGTAGTACACTTAGTTTATAATCTGTATCAACACCCGATCACCAGACTTGTCGGAAATTTTTATAGGTCAAAGAAATAGCACAGAAAAGAAGGCTGGAACAGACACCATTTGGCACCAAAAACTAAAGCGCCATCGGGACAATGGCCGACTTGCACAGAAAGAGAAAGTTTGGTATGTTTGAATTCATCTACTTAATGTATGTGGAAGAAAATACTAACCGCCAAACAAGCGAATGATGATTATCAACAGCCTTACCAGAAAAGGTTTCGTTTACCACCGATTGTTGAGTTGTCGAAAACCCTCTGTGCTGACTTGAACACATTAGGTGAGAGCGTCAAGAAGTACGTTGAGGATGTCGAATTTATGAGCTTGCCAATTGTCAGCAACTTTGAGAATGAAAGCGTCTTTCGTAATGCTGTTTTAGACACCTTACTTGCAATCACCGTTGAACAACCACAAAAGATTCCACACATTGCTGGTTTAATTCAGGTAGTCAATTCTAAAAAGAGTACAGTTGGTAAGATTATTGTTGAATTCTTTCATCAAAAGGCTCAAGAAGCTATTGAACAATCTCAGGACAAGAACTTTGAACCACAGGCGCATGAAACTGGACCTTGGAACAGATTGAAACTTATCCTAAGACTATTATCTTCTTTGTCCTTTATCATTAAAGCTGAATCGTTGATCGCCTTATACAGTCAATTGATCAAACTCGCTATTGACCTCCAAGCTGAAACCCCATCGAAAAGAAACCCATTAGGTGAAGCTATCTACTATAATACATTAATTTCCTTACCATATCTCCTTCTTTATCAAAGAGATAATAAGGAACTCGTCAGTTCCATCCGACAAATCATTGAGACTGCAAAAGAGTTTAAAGTGGTTTCGAACCCCGTTACAATCACCAAGGCATTCGGAGGTCTTTCAGATGCTCCGTACGAATCTAAAGATATAATCAGTTTAGTCACGGTCGCAGTCTCAAATTTCTTTGAAGGTGATATTGCTCAAAGTTTGAGCATTTTCAGTAACTTCCAAGCCGATTTGAACGAACAGCTAGCTAATGATGAGCAACATTTGCTACCGCAATTGTCAATTCCAAGCATCGAAAGTTTGAAAAGTATCAGTGGCTTGGATACTGGCTTAGGTAGTGTGGATGGTATGTGGAGAACTCCAAGATTGACTTTTGAGGTTTATCTTCCTGTCGATGGAATCAGAACCACACCTCCAACAGACTCATACATTGGCTTATTGGTCAGAGATATTGCTACTGATATAATCGAAGCTTTGGAATTCAACAGAAAAGAAGTTGCCAGACAAATCATCACCCTGGACTTATTCTTCACGCAAGGTTTGTTCGCACCGCCAGGTTCAAATATTGATTTCATTAAAGATGTTCATGCAAAAAATACTGAAAATAGTACCAGCTTTTCAACTTGGAAGATTGAAGATGTTGCTATAGAAACTGTCTTATCATTGATTTTTAAGTTGCCAACTGTATCTCAACCATTTGCATATTTTTACACTACCCTTGTGGAAGCTTGTACAAATGCTTCACAAGCTATTGCTCCAGTGATGGGTAGAGCGATCAGATTTTTCTATGCTAACTTGGACTCAATTGATTTTGAATTGAAGCTGAGATACCTAGATTGGTTATCAGTTCAATTGAGTAATTTCAATTTCACATGGAAGTGGAGAGAATGGGAAAGCGATTCAGCTAAACAATTCAAGAGTAACTACCATCCAAAGATTTCATTTATCAGAAGCTTGATTTCGAAAGAATTGAGATTAACTAACCGTGAAAAGATTTCATCGACTCTAACAGATGAATTTCAGAAATACTTGGATATTAGCCTTTATTCTGATGAAGAGCTAAAACAATATTATATCTCCTTGTTTGGTGAATCGAAATTAGAAAATGCTGGTTTAGAATTTGGTGACGACAGTCTGAAATTCTTCTTTTTAAGAGAAAATGTTCCTCTACAATCCAAGGTTAAGGATTTGATTGAAGGTGTGCATAAAGACAGTGGGGCCTCTGGATATACTGCAATAATTGATGAGTTGAAGGACTTGACAACTGAGTTTGCTAATGCTGAAAAATTGCTGATCACTTTGGTGTTCCAAACTGTTGCATTCGTGGGGAATAGATCTATTTCGCATGCTAACAAATACATCACTAATACTGCCGTTACCTTAAGAGCCTTACTCGGTGTTAAAGAGTCTGAAGAGCTTCCGGATGCTTCAGCTGATAATAGCAAGGATACATTAGAGAGACAAGAATGGGCTGTTGAAGCTATTTTGAAGTATTGGAATAAAGACCCACAGAATGGATTTCTAGTGTTAGACATCTTACAGTCTTTCAATATCATCTCACCGTTATCCAAGATCAATTACGTTTTAGATGATTGTGGTTCTAAGAACTTGGGGCTGATTAATGTTTCAGCTATTGAATCGGTTTACCGTACATTGGCCACTTCTGTTTACACTAATGACAGTAGGGAAGTATTGGAGTCCACAATAAGGCAGTTAATTGAGATAGTTGCTAGAACAGCTGATGCAACTGGTATTAGTGGTGCCATTACTGTTCCAAATGTTGATGATGAATACGATGAGGGTAACGAAAATGTTTGGAAGTACCATACAGCTCTTGGTTTCACTAAATCAGTTTTAAGAAAATACTCGGATGAATATGTTCCAAAAACAGTTTACTTAAAAGAATTGATTGACAACGAGATTAAACATGACCATACCAAGAGCGTGATCAGTGATTGGGTTGATGAACTAAAAGATTTATGATTTGCTTCGATGTTTCAGCAAGAGAAGAGAGGTACAACTGCATGTTATATTGATCGCTAAATTTACGACTACTTTTAACAGGTCAGCGTAGATATCTGTTACAAGTGATTTCATTCTATAATAAAGTTCGTAAATTCATTGAAGGATAGGAATATCTCAAGGCCGACTGATTGCCCTGAACGGTAGGGCATGGAATATGTGATTGATTGATAAGTAAACGGGACAATGGACGTAGACATAGACTAAATATTGACTGGGGTGTATCAAACACGTCACAAAAGCAAGATTAGTTTCTAGTCTTACCGTAGATTGAAATCAAATGTTCAGGGCCGTCAGAAACATCGGTTTGTTGTTTATGCTGCTCAAAGATTTGTTTGATCTTATTGTTTTGCCATGAGGTCGTGTAATATGTGTAGGCACCAGTCCCCAAAAGAGCACCAATACCGAAAAAATAAGCAAAAAAAGTAGTGGTTTGACTAGAACCAGCACTGGCAGCAGCAGCTTTGTTCATTCTCATTAATGAACCACGGAATTGGTTGACTAAAGTAGCAGAGACCATTTTTTTGTTAGTAATGCGTAAGCGTTATCCAAAGATTTGTTTAAAAGAAACAGAGAGAGAAGGTTCGAGTGGAGAGAAATCGGGTATTGTACGACTTTATATAATAAAGCCAAATATTACAGGCCATTTCTAACCATACCATAATCGTTCTACAAGTTTCTAGATCAGCTAATCACAAGGTTTTTTTTTGATTGTAAGACGATTTTTCCCGATCGAAAGAGAATCACACCACACAAGCGTAAGCGAGGGGGGGGGATACATGATGAGCACAAAGCTGAGACTGCAATGGCATGGGGGCAGAAACTGCAGAGGAAGGAACCCTGATAACTCCAATTTCTGATTTATGGAAAGCAATTTGAGTTAAGTTGCGACTTCATTGGTTGATTTTAGCTTTACAGAAGAATGTGCATTGTCAAGTCATACTTCAAAGTTTAGAGTCATCCGAGCCTAAGAACGCTTTGTTAGCTTTTAGTGCCCCAATTATGCTCTCATTTTGTTCTTTGCGGGGTTCTAAGCTTCGATCAATTTAGCTCTTTGACAGCCAACTGCTTTTTCGATGGTCTAAAATTGTGACACAATTGCCTTCTGTTTTGTTTGGTTGGATGAACTTGGTTATCCCATTGGCCCTTCCAAATCCGAGAGTTCTATAATTATGTAATCAATAACGCGCACTCTTATCAACCTCACAGAAAAGAATGTCGTTTGATACTTTATTCTGTCATCCACAAATAAACAAAGAGCGAATGATACAATCGTTGCTCTCTCAGGAAGATCCTTCTGCGTGTAGAAAGTGAGTCTGTCTAAGAAGACATTTCTCTACAGCTGATTAATCCCGGTTAATTCTGCGTTTGAACAATCTCTGGATATCGTACTAACGAATTCTAAGCTACTTCACTTGCTCGAGTTAGTGTGTTAACAATCTTTTTGATATATTGGCTCAGCTGGGACAAGCTGAAGTTTTTTCTAACCGTACTAGTTTGGTCTTCTCAGATGGTCCACCATACTTTTTACTCTTTGATCCTGCATTATGTCTTGGGCATAGTTGAATCTTACTTCATCATGGAGTTTTAACTTGGACATTCAACAATGTTTGTGAAGCTGAAATAGTGACCCATTCTTGCGGTTTCACTGATCTTAGCTTTGCTAACAGTTCTCTGAACGGAGTTTGTCATTGTTTAAGATCCACAATAGACAAATCTAAAGGCTTGAGAACACAACTTAAATAATTCTTATGTACATAGTCAACTACTATACAGATTCATTTATTATGTGCAATATGTTTATTCTTCTTCCTCCCCGATTAAAACGTCCTTTTCAGCCAACAGTTCAGTCAACTCACCAGTCTGAGCCATGGAAGTGACAATGTCACAACCACCAATGAATTCTTTATCAACGTATAATTGCGGGATGGTTGGCCATTCTGAGAATTCCTTGATACCATCACGTAGCTCTTGATCTTCTAGTACATTATAAGCAGCAAATTTTTCTGGATCAACACCGACTTGTCCCAGAATGTTGATAGTGGCTCTTGAAAACCCACATTGTGGAAATTCAGGTGTACCTTTCATGAACAGAACAACTGGAGCAGAGTCTATAGCCTTTTCAATTGCTTCTTTAGTCTCTGTAGACAGAAATCTTCTAAACAGTGAAGAGTTTATACTGAAAACTGGAGTACGTATCTGTGCTGATGTTAGTAATCTTGGCCTTACAATCGCTGAAGTCATTCTTCAACCGTCTTATTACTTCGACAAAAACCCACTAATCTGGCTGTTGGAATGAATGCAGTTCTTAGCATTGTGAGTTAAAGTATAGAAAGTATCTGTTACTATCAAGTGGCAAGATTCCCTTTCCCAAAACGTTTGGATCATCACAATTACGATCAAAGTTATTATAAAATTGTTGAAAATTAAGCGGCAATTTCCCGGTAGTCGGACAAAATCACGTGATTTACGCCGCAATAAGGTGGAGGCATTGTATTCCGCGCTAATTACGAATGAAGAGCACTCACTTCTGTTCATTCTTAACGTTAGTGAGAAGTCACCAACGATAATAGCACAGGTATTCTGATTACTAAACACTAGTGTCATCTCATGTTCTCCTGATGTCTTAGTAATAGATTTCCAATTGTTCAGTAAAATGTGTCACAGTCAACTCGAGCTAAATTGCAATTTCCTCATCGGGAAAATCTACTTCGCTTATTCGCGGGACCTGCCCAGTTCCAGAGTCCTTGCCCGTCAGCAATTATCCCAATTTGGCAATTCGGAAATTCGGAAACATTTCTAAGAAAAGATGGCGAAATAAAAAAAAATGGCACACAACAAAATTTAAGAAAAAAAAAAAAAAAAAAGCGTAAATTTGAGGAAAAAATTTTTGTTTTAAAAATCCTCCCCTACAACTATTTCCCAGAAAAGCGCTGTAATTAGTGAAGAAATCAAAAAGTTTCCTTGAAGTTTGAACACAGACTTAAGTTCAGTTCTTCAACTGTTTTCCCTTACGTTTTTGGCTGTTTGTCAGTTCGTTTTTAGTGAGCGCGCCCGTGGGAGAAATTTGAGAATCACCACTCTCATAAAGCCCTCATTAGCGCCTGTTGAAGAGTTAGTTTTAACCAAAAATCAAGAATTCTTAGCTGTGTTTGGTATCTGCTATCCTTAGATTCATTCATAATCACTAATCAGGCCCCTTGTGCACTTTTTAAAGAGAGATCACCAGACTTTATATCAACCGCTAGTTCAAAATGCCTGAAAAGCTTCCTCAACCAATCTTGAACAAGCCAGTTAAATCGCCACCATCAGGCGCTGGTCAAGATGTTAACGACGCAAGAACTCAGGCTAGTCCAATGAGACTAAACACAACTATCTCGAGTCCACCACTGGTACAGACTTTGTCTGATAGCCAGATTACTCCAACTACAACTAACTTACCAACGGCCCTTTTTGGCAGTTCTGCAAACCTTGTTAACCCTTCTTCTGGTGGCGCTACACCAACTGTCAAACAATCAACAGTGTCTTTCACAGTTCCTGATTTGGTTGAAAAATCTCATAGAGGTTCTATCAGTGCTAGACCTTCATCTCTGCAGGTTAATAATCTGTTGAATCAAACGTATCCACAACAATTATCTCAGAATCAGTCAGCAACTCAAATCAATCGCCCAGCTGTACAACCGCACCTTACTACGCCTGTTAAAACCGTACCGGAGATCTCCAAGATTTCGATATCCAGACAACCATCACTAATTAAAACTCCAAATCCATCGTCTGTTCCTCAAACAAGAAACGCAAGTATTGTCAGCTCTAATTCAACTAACTCATCCAGACAAAACTCTGCCACGAACTTTGACTATATCCCATTCGTGCCAGAATCATATATTCATCATCCACTCACATCAGTTGAACCTGTCAACAGAAAAAACAGTGTTTCTCCAACCGATCAATCTTCACCTATTGACATTCCTAATGGTAATGCTTCTGTCAAGAAGATCAAGGAAAAGACAACTAAAGCCATCATTGGTACACCAACTGAACAGATCCCATTCCGTGAATTCTTCCAAAAGCAAGATGATCAAAAAATTCATATCTTGATTGGTGCTACGGGTTCAGTCGCTACTATTAAGGTTCCTTTAATTATCGATAAGCTGTTCAAAATTTTTGGTCCTTCCAAGCTATCTATTCAATTAGTTGTTACTAAATGTGCGGAACATTTTTTGAAAGGTCTGAAAATATCAACTGAAGTTAAGATTTGGAGAGATGATGAAGAGTGGTTTGGTTACAAGAAAACTGGTGACCCCATCTTGCACCAAGAATTAAGAAAATGGGCTGATATTATGTTGGTGAGTCCCTTGAGTGCTAATACCTTGGCTAAGATGGCTAATGGTATTTCAGATAATTTGTTAACTGCTATAATAAGGAGCTGGAATCCGCAGACCCCAATGTTTATTGCACCAGCAATGAATACCTTCATGTACACTCACCCTTTGACTAAGAGACACTTGACTCAAATTCAACAAGACTGTCCCTGGGTTGAAGTTTTGAAGCCTGTTGAGAAAGTTTTGATCTGTGGTGATATTGGTATGGGTGGTATGCGTGAATGGAATGATATTGTTGAAACATTGGTTAAAAAAGTCAAAAGCTTGAAGCCATCTGAAGGTGAGAAGAAAACCTATGATCCTAACAGTATCGATGAAAAAGACGAGGATCATGAGGAAGAAGAAGAAGAGGAAGATGACGATGATGACGATGACGATGACGACGATGATGATGACGACGACGATGATGATGATGAAAATGACGTTGAAGACTTAACTGCTCAAGAGAATGCTAGGCAAGAAACTATTCTTCTCAAAGAAAAAGCTGCTAATTCAAAGCAGCCGAATCTATCACCATCAATCAAACAGGAGTCTGAATTCGAGAAAACATCAGTCATTGACTCTAAAGTAAAATCCATGGTTATTTAAAACCCTATCCATTTATGTCAAGGAGAAACAAACTAAACACCCTATGTTTCTAGCCGTCAAAAAATAATCACGGCCATTAATCTAATTTCAGACACAAAACCGCATAACATACGCGGGCATTTCTAATTTTTTTTGATCATGCACATCCTGTTGTTTTATTATGGTTTGTTTTGTTGATTTTTTTTTTTTGCTTAATCTATCTGAAACTGTGCTATTGTACTGATCTCAATCATAGAATGATCTTTCTTGATTCCATATTTTCGTTGGTGTTTTCACTTGCTTTTTTGCCTAGCTGAAGAGTATGGCATATGTATGATTTACTCAATTCGTTTGGTTCTGCTTCATTCTTCTTTTTATATTTTTGTTCATTTATTGTCTTTTTGCACTTAGTCTTGGACCATTTATTGTGTTTTTTGTATTGTCTTTTAGGGGTACGTCTCATCTCTTTTTCATAGCTCTGAGTATGTTGTCGAATAATTGATTTTTTCGCTTCATTCTTAGTAGAGAAGAGATATAGGCATTCTGAAGCTTTAGACTTCCATCTCCAGTTTATACGGGAAAGATGATTGTTACAATTTGATAGTCCTTATCCATATTCATATTAACGATTAACGAACCTGCATTATGATTTGGCATTTACAACTTGATTTCATAACATATTATTACAGAAATTTTATTATTCATTAAAACCAACCCTCGTAATCCTCTTTTTTAAAATATTTCAACACATCCAACATCAAACCGACCCATTTCATTTGAATGAATTGAAATTCTTTGATAGAACCACTCTTTAGATTGTCATCATTTTCCCAAAATTCCAAATTTTCTGAATCTAACTTGAAAAACAAATGATTGTTTAGTTCATTGTTCAAAAAAGGTTTGATTTGACTTAGAGCATTGGTCAACCCGATTAATTCATTCAATAATTTAGATAATCTTCCAACTAATGATTCATTCAGTTGTAAAGAATTGATTAGAATCTTCAGAATGTTTAAAGTCTTTATAGATTGCTTGAAAATGATAGGAACAAAAGGGGAGACTAGTAGACTTGGATTGCTGAAATCAATTGAATTTGACGAATTTTTCAACGATTGGAACACTAGATTCTGAGCAGTGAGTTGTCTTCTAATCAACCTAGATAATTTCAGTTGGTAGTCATACACTAACTCTTCATCAAAATTCTCGTTGTGACTGAATGATTGTTTCACTTCTTCCAAAAATGACACGATGTCAAGCCTTGTATAAATTTGTTGTGAGAAATTATATGGTAATGAAACAGTAGATATTTCAGGTTTTAGCAAAGGGTTCTCTGTACTTGTAATACCAGCTTTCTTAAAATGATTTAATATCTTAGAATTCCTCTCATGATTGGTGAAGTCACGATGTTTACAAATTTCAAGTAGTAAACAACCGAGCTTGAATCCATCTCTCATTGCTTCAACACCTTGGAAAAATGGGAATAACTTGTCAATCTCTTCAGTTGCGAGCTCCAATGATGATGTATAAGGCAAGCCGTGACTCAATGAATGTAACGCGTTCAAGACATGCATAGCGTACCATAGTCTCTTTAAAGAGTAATTAAAATCATCAAAATTTTCGGGACCACTATTGCTGTTGTTATTGTTACTGTTATTATCATCCCAAAAGACTTTGTAAACTTTTACTCTATTCAATATTTGAATGCTGGAGCTGATAACCACAATATCATTCCTATCACCCAATAAGATCACAACATAACTTAAAATTGCCAAATTTGATAAGAAGAGTATCACTATAGGTTGTGGAAACTTATCAAAACCATCAGCTGCTCTCACAAACAGTTTATTTAATTTGTAAAACGACAAATATAATGTTTCAGTGAATTGTGATAGTTGATTACCTACTAATGAAGGTGAAGTCGTTGGTGATTTTTGTCTTGACAGCACAGATATCAGTAAATCTAACGATGAGCAGAAACTTTGTATAATGAAATGGCTTAATTCATCCACTTCGTTCTGTTGCGGTGAGGGCAGAGGAGGTGGATTTGATAGTATATTTATTAATGTTTGATTATTGAGTGGTAAAATTGGGAAATTAGGGTGCACAAATCTGTAGTATGAATCAACTAGGTAATTTGTATTGATCTGTGGTTGTATAGGTTGGCCAACTGAAGGACCAAATAGATTTGAATGTTCAGGTGCATAAAATTGGAAAGAAGATGGACTTTGATTAATGGTTAAATTTTTAGATATTCCTTGGTTCAGACTTTTCAGTGAGCTGATGGACAGTGCCGGACTTGTTGGTATGCCAGGAGGTAAATTCTGTGCTGTTATTAAACTACCAGAGTTAGATCTTGATCTGTTTCTAATGTCAATAGAAGCTCTAGGAGATAAATTAGATCTTTCATCATCTGAATCCGAAATAACACTATCGCCAAACCTAGCATTTTGAAAACTAAAACTGGTTGGATTTCTGCCTCCACTGAACCTTACATCGCTTATGGAACTTGAAATGGAGTCAACTGAACCTCTTCTATCAAATGGAGCTTCATAGGGGACTTTCCAAAACTGACTTTGAGGAATCGAACCATTTGGACTGACACTGTCAGATGGTGCGGGAGCATCACGTTTGAGTGAGCTTCTTCCGGGGCTGGAAGGTTGACTTATTTGGCTTACTTGGCTTACTTGACTTACCTGGCTAGATTGACGTTGTTGTGGTACTGATTGTGGAGGTTGACCTTGCTGGAAACTTGTGATGGAGGTAAGTGGTGGAAGTGTAATAGAGGGAACTTGAGATTGTGGTTGTGGTTGTGATTGTGGTAGTGGCTGAATGTTGGTGTATCGATCGCCATTCTTGTTCAATGTATTGGCTTGGTCTGCCTTGACATAACCTTTAGTTGGACCTCTTTTCAAAGGGACTCTATCAAAGGAGCAGATATAACCGTTTTTAGAGCAACTAGAGCATGCTTTCTCTAGTGTTTTTGAATGTGCCTTGAACGTAGCATCACATTTGATCTTTTTACGTCGACATTCGTCACAAGCCCGAGATACTTTTGATCTTTTTCTTTGATGTTGCGCATCTAATTCTTTACTTGTTGTTGATACATCTTCTTCAACTTGAGCCTGTTGCTGATCTTTTGTCACGGCGGTTGTTTCCGTTGGCGGTATAGAAGAAGGTGCGTTTTCTGAGGACAATATTGACGATATTGAAGACATTGCCTCAACCTTCTTCCTTGTGTACTTCGACCGCTATTGTGATTGTTCTTTTTTTGATGTTTACCGTTATTGTTATGGGAGGGACCTCGAATTAACCAGGGCAGAAATTGTAATTAGGACAGGAAGGAAAAGAACAAAGAGACTGTGCAAATAACAACCAATGGCGGCTATTTTGAATCTTTATCAATAAACTGTTTACCAACCAAATTTTAACACAAGTTCAACTTCTGCTTTTCCGCTTAGAAATTTTTTCGTTATAAAGGTTGTTTTCCAATGTAGCGTTTTCCATAAATTTTGTGTGAACTTTTGTAACCAAATTTCTTTCGTCCTTCAAATTCTGCTCATAATTTTTTTGTGGAGTGCCTAATTTCTCCGAAAAATCTGGGGAAATATGAGTTATACCGGAGGAAACCAGGTGGGGTGTTCTGAAAATTACGTAGGTCTCTTTAGTGCTGGGATTTACGCCATTCTCTTGCAACCAGCACGACTAATTGATCAATATAGGGGTTAAACGAACGAAAAGAGATATGCTACTGCATAGCATAGAACAATGCTTTCTTTGAAGATGAGTCCATTTTCTTTTCAGCCTTCTTTTGCCCCCTTCTTGACCAATTTAACTGCTGGTACTTTGCTTTGTTCCAGTCCCTTATCCCAGTCCCTTCCCTTCCCGGAACAACCTTCATTTTTTGACAGTACCATCATGCAAAATGTTTTGGATCCCGGGACAATTTGCAGGATGTTACTGGTGTTACGTGTTGCGGCTTGTTAGTAAGGTTAGTAATCTATCTACAGAGGTCTTCATAGAAGGTTTATCATAAAAGGCTTAACCATTAATTCATTCCTCTTCATTCTTCTTCATAAGTTTTGTGAGGATCATCTTATTCAACTGTGAATTTGATCTTTCTCTAATAAGATCATCATTTGAACCATTTCTTGATATATTCTCTGAGCTAATTGCTAATCTTCTATTGACATGAACATCTCTAATAAGATCATCATTTGAACCATTTCTTGATATATTCTCTGAGCTAATTGCTAATCTTCTATTGACATGAACATTGTGGTAACTTGGACTTAATTCTTCTGATACATTGATTTGATCCTCCATTGCATCTTCATATGATGGTGTCTCTGTCAATGTCTCATATTTCAAGGTTTTCAGTCTCTTTTGAAGAAGCTCTAATTCTATACTTGGTATACTGACTGTCTCTTGGTTATGGTTGTTACCATAATTATGATAATAATGATCGATGGTTGGAGAGGCTGGAAGTGCATTATCCATAAATTCTCCAAAGAATTCATTGATCTGTGGTTCTTGTATATTTTGCGAATTTGTAATGTTTGAGTTATTCTCAGTGAAAAGAATTCTATCGTGAATATGTTCATCATAATTCGGTGGCACGTCATCATTGTTCAAAATAGTGAAATTAGAACTACTGTTGTTGGGTTCTCTATTTGTTGCTGTATCATTTATGATTCCATTTCTTTCAAACAATTTCTCTTCATCTTTCCTAAAATGGATCTTACCATGTTTATCCAATAATACCATCCTGCCAGTCATTTCAACATTTGGAGATATGAACAATGTGATGGGTATATTTGCCCTTAATTCACTGATATTCCCCGAGGGGTTAATCAAGTTGATTTGTAGTTTTAGTTTATGTCTAACTTTGATAAAATCTTGCTTAAAATCACAATCTTGGGTAATCTTCTTAAGATTCGAAGGGATGTTTAAAAATGAATCAATTGATATTTTATCATCCAATATTGTGTTTTCCATTTGTGACATTGTACAATCCAATACTGTATGTTCATCGTCATAAACTTCACCATTCACCCCTCTAAATGCAAACAGTTGAACTATTTGAGCCTTGATCAGTCCAATCTTTAAATTCTTAGTCAGAGGAACAAGTAGGATATGTAACGGTGTTGTGCCACCAATTGGTACAGCACGAGATGGGATACTGACTTCATATTGAACCTTATCAGGCCAACTTTTGCCAATTGAAATGGTTTCATTCAGTGCTAAATTATCTGATGATAACGTTCTTAGGATTCTGAAGTATTTATGTTTGGCAACAGGCGATTTATTAAAGCCAGTCCTTTCAATAATTGCTTCAAATTTATATAATATGGATCCGGCCATTAACCCTTCAACAGTCTCTGGGATGTCTCCAGGAAGGACACATTTAAAGGGAAGTTCATAATTCCCATCAAGGAGACTAAACAATGTCCCCTGTGAAGGTTGCTGTCCTATGAATGGCGTTCCTGTGACGCCCCTTTCTGTCAATTGTAATGTAACAGTTGACTGAGATCGTATATTGAGTCTTCTAGTGGTGCTTGATAGTGATGATGATGATGATGAACCTTGAGTCTTGAGTGATGGTCTTTGGGATTGTAAGCTTGACGAACGTAATTGAGACCTTGTATTCGTTGGAGTGGAGATTGTCGTCGTGAGCTGATCGTTTACACCTTTTTTTATGATTCCATTAGGATCAAGTAATAAGTTATCCCACGAGACTTCAAACACAACAGTGTCTTCCTTCACTGGGTTTGAAATTGTGGTGTTGTCTTCTTCCAGCACTTCTAAGAAATCCAATTTATACTTTCCAACAAGCTTGAGTCCCACTCGTTTAACAGTAATGGGTTCAGGTAGGGAAAACACCAAATCTCCAGAGACAACAACGGATGGACTTTCATAATGAGACCCTCTGACTATGATAAGGTTCTTGTAGGTTGACTTGACACGGATATCAAAGTAAATTGGACGCGTGGAGGATGAAAAGGAGGACGATTTGCCTAGCCCAAACATGGTTGAAGGGTTGCAGTGTTGAAATGAAGGGCTGAAGGATGGAAAGATAGTTGATGGTTGGTGGTCGGTTACATTGGTGGTTGAGGTTTTTTTTTTCACCACTACAATAGTTTTTACTACAACAAAAACATGTGGACAGTAACATGAATGTAATATGAGCATAATATGATAACTTATATAAATGATCAAGGGCCAAAGGACTCTTCCACTGTCAAAACACATTCGCCACCACTGGACGGAACAGAATAAGTTGACAGTGTATTTTCCTTACAATTCACTATTAATACATTATGATGGTTAAACCCAAGTAATAGATCCCTTCTATCTTCTTCCTCTGTTAATTTGATATATGCAAAGTCTCGTTGTGGTTCCAATATTGAACTGATATTCTTCGGGATGTTTCGCCAGAGCGTATCTGTAATTGATGTCTTTCTCGGTGTTGGTTCATTAGAACTATTGGATATCGATAATGAGGGTAAATCCTCTTCTTGTTCAGGATCTTGAGTGTCTGAGTTTTGTTCTTTAGCTAATTGGAAAATATGCACTGTACTTGTATCTGAATTGACGGCCAAAAATAATGAATCTAATGAGAATACAATGGAATGAACTAAGGCTGGGTACGATCCTCTTCTAAACTCTGCTGTTGAAGCACCTGTAAAAGTATTAAATACTCTGATAATTGTACCTTTGGTGGAAGCAGTTGCGACCAGTGACCCATTGGTGTTCAAACCAAGGGAAACTAACTCTGTCTTGTGGGCAGTGATTATATTCAAGGGGGTAATATTTAAAGCATCAAATAATACAATGGCCCCTGTTGGTCCAGTTGAAGGATACACCAAGATACTATCATCTGTTGATGAAAGTTCACATAGGGCACGTTCATTGGGGAAAGTGTCTATTGTGTGCAATAGCTTCATACAACTGATATCATAGATGAATATCTGATCAAGAAGAACAACAATTAGTCTTTTCCTGTTTAGTTTCACTGATAAGACGCTTGTAGGGAACGTTAGTTCACAAATTGATGACTTCTTCTTTGTATTTAAAATACGCAATCTTCGACGCTGATCTTCTTCAACAATGGCCACTAGAGATGTTGCGAACAGCATTTGTGCAATACGAGTGTTTGTTTCTTTGTTTGTTAGCATATTGATGTATCAGTCTAAGACAGTGTACTCACCAAAATCAAAGCATTCTCCAAAGGGCTCCACGTTGAAAATGCGCAGCTTATGCGATGCCACACTCAGCATGGAAAAGTCCTGGTTGAAAGTTGCCATCACTGGTTGGCTATGGAGAGTTAAGATGGTGGTAAACGTGTGAATCCTTATAATGGTGATGGTTATGATATTCACGAAATAACACACTAAAAGTCATGTGATATAGCCATGGCCAAGGTATTACTACCACTACTATATAACTACAGAAGAATACACTGATAAATATATATATATATACAACGGGGGAGAATAAACAATCATCTTCTTCTGGCTTCTTCTCTCATCAAATCATAACGAGCTTTTGCAATAGCTCTCATCTCTTGCAATCTCTGAGCAGAAGTACTTTCTGATCTAATAACAGAACCAATACTCATAAAGAGACCAAAAGTGGCAGAAGAACCAGCAATGTATTGACCCAACGTTCTCATGACACCGTTAGGACCAGCACCATTTGTCAATATCGAGAACCCACCGAATAGGACACCAACGACAACACCGACCGTTGTTCCCATCATGGCACCCATCTTGAACTTTTCAAAGTTGGAAGGCTGTTGACCGTATTGGACTTGTTGAACTGGAGGCATTTTGTATGTTTTGCGTGTGTTTGTGGCTGTGTTATAGTGTTTGTTACTGTATTGGCCACTGGACTGTGTGGTTAATTTGTGGTAAAATCAAGCTTCTATCTACTTCTTTTAAGTGGTGATGATTTTTTTCCAAAATTTTCCATTTTTTTCCTTACTACTATTACACCAAAACTTGACAGAAATATAACAAAAAAGCATCAACACAATGCCTATCGACTACTCTAAATGGGATCACTTGGAACTTTCAGATGACTCAGATATAGAAGTACATCCAAACGTTGATAAACGGTCTTTTATCCGTTGGAAACAACAAGATATTCATCAAAAGAGACTCGAAAGAAACAATGAAATTAATAATTTAAACATACAAATCCCAATGTATCAAAATCTAAACAAGAGAGTCAATCATTTGCTACAGGAACTCTCAGATGATCAGTTAGTGGATTTTGGTAATGCTAAGGCCTTCCTATCGAAGAATTATGATGATTCAAAACCAATGGATGATGGCCCTTCTTATAATGAAATGATTGAAGATTTGTTCATTCAATTGAAGGCGGACTTAGAGAAAGATGGCAAAGTTGGTACTCATGGTTCGTCCTTAAGAACTGCTATTAAGAATCATGTTTTAAAAATTGAAGATGTTTTAAAACAGCAAAAGGAGAAATTAGACACGCTGTCGAAGGAGAAGTCGTTACAAATCTCATCAGATGATATTAAAACAGGTTGGGATCGTTCCTTTTTGAATAAGAATGATTCTGCTTCTAAAAATGATCAAGATGTTAAACCTTCTTCTCCGTCTGAAACTGTTACACCTTCTTCTGTGGTTGAAACTGAATCAAGTCAGTCTACAACAACTCAAACTACGGCAATAGCTTCGGCTGAACAGGCATCAAGGCCATCATCTAGTGTCGCCCAACAGCAATCACACACAAAGCCTTCAAAACAATCCGAAAAGGATTTTGAATTAGAAGATGTCCACCCAGACACTCTAACATTATCAACATTGCCAACTGATGCAATTCCAACAATTAAACAATTTATTCATACTCATCCTCATATAATCTCCACATCACAAAAGGATTCTTTACTAATGAAGGCATTTGATTCGCAATTCCAAAACGACGATCACCAGACAAAACAAATCATTTTTTTCTCAACATTGATTCAATACATCCATGACATTGTTGATTTCAAGAGAGCTAGGAATCCAAATGAAATTGCAGCAATTTCTGATCAATTAATAGCCAAACTTTTCGATGGATCTCCTAACAATCGGGCATTTGAAGCTTTTAGTTCTGAAGTCGAGCGGACTTTTCAACATATCAAGACCCGTTGTCAGGTCCTAAGTCAGGAGCAAGACAATGAAGATGATGATGAATTAAAAGAGATTCAATTGAGATCCTTGGATGATAATACTAAACTTATTGTAAATTTGCCTGAGGAAAACTCAAATGATCCAAAGGAACAAGAAAGATTGAAGATCTTCAATACATTACCGGAAAATATGATCCAGGCTTTAAAGACTCAGGAATTGGATAAGGTAAATGAGGTCTTTCATGGCATGCCTATAAAGGAAGCTGAACAAATCTTGGAAGTTTTTGATCAATGTGAAATCATTGGTGTTCAAGCTTTGATTGAAAATGAAGAGGATTGGGGAAAGATTAAAGATCAATATGATCATTATGGTCGAGATGATGAAAATGCTGATCATCCTGTTCCACAGTCAAAAGATCAAGAGATTGAAACACCAAAAATTGAAGAAATTCAAATCAGTACTTCTGATATCGTTGATTAGTTGGTAACGAGAATGAACTACTTTAATGGCTAATGCACTATTATATTTGAAATCAATTACTATTCATTAGGCAAAGGTGAAAATCCCCGTCGTAAACATTAAAAAACCGTTAAAACATTAGAACCGTTAACTCATCAATGAACTGCACATTTTTTTTTGTCTCTTCTCTTCTCTTTCCCGGGGTAAGCTTTCTCAAGCAAATTCATAAGATGGGAATGATCTTCTACTCCAAGAATCAACATCCCAATTAATTAATCCCCGTTCACACCCAATAATGATATGTGATCCTGTACCATTTTGGTACCAATCAATCCCACTTATCTCATTATCTGAATAATCAAACTCAGAACCTGTAATACTTGTAGTGGATCTTCTATATCTTGAGAACAAATCTGTACTAGCATTTTCGGATCCTTCATCATCTTCTAAAACCTCCTCATCTGCAGATTCTTCAGCTAATGCTGACAGCAAGTTGAAATTATTTGAGCTTCTTGATCCAAAACTGTTACGGTGATTGTAACTTCTATGCTGTGAATGCATCAAATTTCCTTCATAGTTCAAAACATCATTATAATCAAGAACTTTCGGTGAAAATATATTGGTTTTGATATCATTATTATTTGTATAATTCAAATTGTTCAAAGATGACGAACTTGCTTCATTAGAACGAGTTGGCAGTGAATTTACCGGTAACATGATTACCTGATGATTATTAAAATCTCTCGTATCAACAACGTGAACTCTGCCAACGTGTTCACTGATAATCAACAAATCATCTGTCCCTCTTGAATACTTGACACATCTAAAGGCACCATTAGAGGCATTTCTCCTAGTTGAGTATATCTCTTTTAGGGGACCTTGAGCCAAATTTCTGACATCATATATCAAAGCTGTGCCATCTTGAAAGCAAGCTGCAAATTGGACACCAGAAGCATCAAATGAAATAGAAAATCCTGAATCACATTGGGTTTCAATAATATTATCTTGACGTAAAGAGTTTGTTCTCATCTGATCTGGATGTAGGACATAGATGTTTGAACAATCGCCAACGACAACCAGCGTTTTTTGGTCATCTGATAATGTTGAATGGTTCAAAGGAGAATCAAGATTTATAGAGCTTTTCATAACTATCTCAGAGTTGGTGATGGTTGTATTATAAAGTGACATGTCATTGTTACAGACGAACGATGAATAATCTCTATTGGAAGTCTTGTTCAATGAAACACTATTGTTGATGTATGATCCTAGCCTTATGGTGGAAGATAGATTGGTATCCCTGTTATAAAATGAGAACAATCCTCTCCATGAAGATTCATAGCCATAATTGGATGCTGATTGGTTTAAGAATGAACGATGCAAGTTTGAGTTACTGCTGCTGCTATTGACTGAGTTAAGAACACCACCGCTAACAATGTTGTTATCCAATTCTCTGAAACAACGAGGGTGATAATCCAATTTTGCAACTGTACTAACTTTATCTGTCTCTCTATCTGTTGCACAGATGGCGTCATCATAAGTATAAAGGATTTCATTCTTATCGGTAGATGAAGGGTGGACTAGATCACGAAGCTGCCAGTGACTAATTTCACAATGTTAGTACCTAAAACAACTCATAAAAGATCTTGATTGACACTTACTTGACAGTGATTTTTGCAGTGTGATAGGAGGGCTGTGTCAGAAGACATGATGGTCTTCTTGAGAAAGTTGTGTTCTTATTTGTACTGCTGTTATTGTTAGTAACGTTTGTTTTCACTCTAATGCACTCCGCAAAATGGGGAGATGTGCCAAAGAAAAATAGACAACTGGGAATAAACCCTCCTAATCGTCCAGATTTGGCAGATTTCCTTATCACTCACTGAATCCTTGCTGTATTATCTATGGTCATATTGATTATAATTGGATTCCTTGCTGCGTAATAACCCCTTTTTACAGTCTTGACTCTTTATCAAGTTAGCAAAGTTAGCAAATAATGCGACTTTTATACTTTTGTGCCAGTTCTTGATCGGAAGTTCCGCGAAAAAGTTGATCATTTATTCATTTACTTAAAGCTTTGTAATGACGTAATAGATGGAAATCTCATGATTTTATGAAATAATACGGAGAAAAAGAACTACGGAATGATTTTAGCAAATGTATGGCTAAATTATAAAGCTTTTGTAACATCACTGGCAAAAATGACAATACTCAGCACTTTTATATTGCAAAATATTAAAGAAAAGTTATTAATTATATATATATAATAGAAATTGTATTACGGTGCGGTTACCGTGTTATCTTAGTGCGAGTAATTAAGGTCTATGATCGATCCAAATAGGTACGAAGTAATAGCTTGACAAACGTTGTATTATAAGTATGTATTGAAGAGGATCTAAGTTCAGGGAACAGCCTCTTAATATAGCCCTAGAAGGTGACTCATCTAGTTAGGTGACTCATCTAGTACTCTTAATATAGTCCTAGAACGTGACTCACCTAGTTAGGAATAGAGTCTTCTAGTTAAGAATAGGATCTTTAGAATAGTATGCACTAAATAG